>JALJEV010000254.1:0-218878 GCA_026586105.1 Hylodesmum podocarpum
CCATCCCCCACACATCAAATACCTCTATCTCTAAAATGTTGTTCAAGGGTCCTTCATCTCTTTTAGAAATATTCCCACTCCTTTGGCATCTGTCACAGGTTTTCACAAAAGCTTTAGCATCTCTAAAGATGGATGGCCAATACAAACCACTTTGCAAAACCTTTTTAGCTGTTCTTTCCCCATTAAAGTGGCCTCCACTAGGGGAACTATGACAGTGTCAAAGAATAGAATTGACCTCTTCCTCAGGGATACACCTCCTAAGGAGTCCATTTATACCCCATTTGAAAAGAAATGGCTCATCCCATACGTAATATTTTGCATCAGAAAACAGTTTTTTCCTTTGTTGATGAGACCAGCCAGGGGGAATATAGTTAGACACCTTAAAGTTCACGATATCGCTGAACCAAGGAGCATCTGAAATACTAAAGAGTGTTTCATCTGGGAAGGTTTCAGAAATTGGGATATTACAACCTTCTATCTCAGCATGAGGTAACCTTGATAAGTGATCTGCCACTAGGTTCTCTCTTCCTTTTTTATCTCTTATCTCAATGTAAAATTCTTGTAGAAGGAGAACCCAGCAGATCAATCTTGGTTTACTCTCAATCATGATCAGTATATACTATAATCTTTGAGCCAATGAGATAAGGGCGAAACTTGTTAAGAGCAAACACTATGGCTAGCAATTCTTTTTCTGTAGTTGAGTAATTAACTTGAGCACTGTCAAGAACTCTGCTAGCATAATATATAACTCTTACAAGTTTTTCCTTCCTTTGTCCTAATACAGCTCCTATAGCATAATCACTCGCATCACACTTGATTTCAAAAGGTAAACTCCAATCTGGAGCAGTTATGATAGGAGCTGATATTAACTTTTCTTTCAAAGTCTCAAAGGCTTTTAAGCAGGCCTCATCAAAATTAAAAGTCACTTCCTTGACCAGTAATTCACACAATGGTTTTGCAATTTTTGAAAAATCCTGGATGAACCTTCGGTAAAAACCGGCATGACCTAAGAAACTACACACTCCTTTCACATTAACTGGAGGTGGAAGTTTCTCAATCACTTCAATTTTTGCTCTGTCCACTTCTATGCCATTAACAGAAATTTTGTGTCCCAAAACGATCCCTTCTTTAACCATGAAATGGCATTTTTCCCAATTCAAAACTAGATTGGTTTCTTGGCATCGTTTTAACACACAAGCTAGATTTCCCAAGCAGTTTTCAAAAGTGGATCCAAACACCGAAAAATCATCCATGAAGATTTCAATAAATTTTTCTACCATATCGCCAAAAATGGCCATCATGCAGCGTTGAAAGGTTGTTGGTGCATTACATAAACCAAATGGCATCCTCTGGTATGCAAAGATCCCATAAGGACAAATGAAAGCAGTTTTTTCTTGATCCTTAGGGTCTACAACAATTTGATTATATAACCAGAGTATCCATCTAGAAAGCAGTAATAAGCATGACCAGCTAACCTCTCAAGCATTTGGTCCATAAAAGGCAGAGGAAAGTGATCTTTTCTTGTGGACTCATTTAGCCTCCTATAATCTATGCACATTCTCCACCCAGTCACTGTCTTGGTGGGAATTAACTCATTCTTCTCATTTGCAATTACAGTCATGCCCCCTTTTTTGGGAACTACTTGCACTGGACTTACCCAAGAACTATCTGAAATGGGATAGATAATTCCAGCATCAAGTAGTTTAAGGACTTCTTTGTGTACAACCTCCTTCATAGTAGGATTTAAGCGTCTTTGAGGTTGTATCACAGGTTTAAAGTCATCCTCAAGCAGGATTTTGTGCATGCAAAATGAGGGACTAATACCTTTCAAATCAGAAATCTGCCACCCAATTGCAGATTTATGCTCTTTAAGAATCTTAAGCAACTTGTCCTCTTCCCTTTTATCTAAAGAATTGCTTATGATCACTGGGAAGGTGTCATTTTTTTCAAGAAAAGCATATCTAAGATGAGAGGGAAGCTGCTTAAGTTCACACTTGGGTTCAGTTTCGATTTTTTCATCTACCTTAAGTTTTTCCTCTAATGGTTCAATACATAATGGTAGTGAAGTGTTGGTCTCTACAAGAGCTACGAAATTCTTAACTTCTTGTTTTTCATTTTCAAAACTTGAGGTAACAGAAATTTCCTCATCCACTTTGAAGTCAAAAATTTCGTTCTCAATAACGCTTTCCACTATGGGATCCAACACGTCAAAAATCATGCATTGAGACTTTTCAGCAGGGAATTTCATTGCATCAAATATATTAAATGATACCTTCTCTTCATCCACCCTCAAAATGAGTTTGCCTTGTGCTACATCAATGAGCACTCTTCCTGTGGCTAGGAATGGCCGTCCTAAGATAATTGGAACCTCTTCGTCGGCTTCCATCTCCAGCACCACAAAATCGGCAGGAAATACAAATTTGTCCACCTTCACTAGGAGGTCTTCCACTACTCCGTAAGGACGTTTGGTGGAACGATCCGCTAGTTGTAGTGTCATCATTGTGGGCTGAATGTCCTGTATGTTAAATTTCTGCAAAACAGAAAGAGGCATCAAATTTATACTAGCTCCCAAGTCAATCAAGGCCTTACCTATTGGCACTTCGCCTATGGAACAAGGAATGGTGAAGGGTCCTCTATCCCTCCGTTTCTAAGGTAGCTTTCGCTGAATGATGGCACTGCATTCTTCTGTCATTGCTACTGTCTCATCATCCAGGAGCATCCTCTTGTTTGATAGTATTTCCTTCATAAATTTAGCATAAGAAGGCATCTTTTGCAGTGCTTCAGAAAATGGAATGTTAATTCTCAAACTCTTCAATATGTCAAAGAATTTGGAGAACTGCTTGTCATCATTGGCCTTCTTCACCCTTTGTGGATATGGAAGCTTGCAATAGGGGGAAATGTGCTCATGTTGACCAGCCTCTTCTATGATTTGCTTCTTTGTTTTTCTAGGCGATTCTTTCACCTCAGTAAGAACTGTAGGCAAAGGTGTTTGCCTTTCATTCTTTGGTTCATTTCTTTCTTCCACTTCATCTTCTTTCAGCTCCTCATCTTCCTTCCCCAACACTTTACCACTTCTTGTGGTAATTGCCTTGCACTTCTCCTTTGGGTTCACTATGGTGTCACTTGGCAGATTCCCTTGGTTTCTTTCCGAGAGTTGCTTAGAGAGCTGACCAATCTGTGATTCCAGGTTCCTAATGGAGGCCTCTTGATTTGTAAACATTGATTCAGTCCTTTGCATAAAAGACATGAACATATTTTCTAAATTTGAAGAGCCTTCTCTAGGAGCAGAATTCACATTGGAACCTGTTGGAGCATTTCTATATTGGTTGGGTGGAAATTTAGGATGGTTTGAGTTGAAAGGTACATTAGGTGGTTGATTTTGGGTGAAATGTTGGTTAGATTGAGAAGTTTGGTTTTGATGCTGGTTGAAATTCTAGTTGTAAGGCAGGTTTGGGTTGAATGATTTAGGATTGAAAGGTGGTTTGAAATTCTGGTCATATGAGGAAGAGGTAGGTTGAAGAAAATTATTGCTCCTATATGACAAATTTGGATGGTTTCTTTGGTGAGGATTATAAGTGTTTGTGTTGGGATAGGTGTTACCTTGAGGATTTCTCATGTAATTCACTTGAGCTTGCTCCTCAATGTTCATCCCTGAGCCATCACAAAATTCCACTTGATGTCCTCCTCCACAGTAATCACAGGTTACTTGAGGTGCTTGAATAGCATTCAGCTTGACTACTTGAAGCTGTTTCATGATTTGGTCCATCTTTTGAGTCACCAACTTGTTTTGAGCTAACAGAGCATCATTAGTCCCAAGCTCAATGACTCCTCTTCTCTCACCATAAAAATCACTAGGAGCATCATATCTATTTGAAGCCATAGTTTCAATGATCATTCTTGCTTCATTCGCATCCTTCTTCCTTAGTGAACCTCCAGCAGAAGCATCCACTAGCAGTCTTGTATGCGATCTAAGTCCATTGTAGAAAATATGGACTTGTTGAAGATCAGAAAATCCATGGTGAGGACACCTTCTCAGTAAGGATTTAAATCTCCCCCATGCCTCACTAATAGACTCTCCATCCTTCTGTTTGAAGCAAGAAATCTTTGCTCTGAAGTAGTTGTATTTTTCTGGCGGAAAATATTGAGCAAGAAAAGTGTTCACAAAGTCTTCCCATGCAGTAAAATATCCATGAGGAAAACTCTGGAGCCACATCTTAGCTTCTCCTTTAAGAGAGAATTCAAATAACCTCAGCCGAATTGCATCATCCGGCACTCCGTTCATCTTAATTGTACCACAAATCTGGAGAAAATTATGCACATGTTGATTTGGATCCTCCTCTTCCAGACCAGCAAATTGCTCCTGCCTCACTAGTTGAGTGAGAGCAGGTTTGATCTCAAAATTAGTGGCTGCAACAATAGGTGGTGCAATGCTTGATCCACAGCCCATAGCATTAGGAGTATATAACTCCTCATGTGTCATGCGTCTTGTATTATCCATAATTTCTGCAAAATTTTCTGCCATCTTCTCCTTGTTTTCTTTGTTGGCCTTCAAGTTCCTCCTACAAATTCTTTCAATTTCTGGTTCAAACAAAAGGTCAACTTTTTTGTGTTTTCGCATATACTACAACAAAAGAAAAGAACAAGATATACAAAAACAGAATATACAAAAACAGAGTGAAAAATATGCAAGTATTATTCAAAGGAAAAACAAAACAAAACAAAACAAGAATGGCTATGAACAGATGAGTAAAGTGAAAAAAATATAAAATAAAATGTCCTAAGTAGTGAGCATGTCAAGACTATCGATATTCACTCAATAGTCCCCGGTAATGGCGCCATAAACTTGTTGACTTTTGTTTTAGTCACACTACGACAAGTGTACCGGTCGTTACAAGTTTAGAAAAGATGAGATAAGGTTGTCGAACCACAGAGACTAGCTGATGAATTACCAATTACTTAACATGCTTCTCTATTAGGATGAATAGATGAATTAATCATTTGTGTAAAACTAAGCAACTATGTAAAAGTAAGCAGTACACTGTAAAACATATACAGAAAGCAAGTAAATGTTTAAGTTTCTAAAAAGAATAATGAAGAAGGTTAGGGAAACGGTTCATTTGATTCTTTCCTCAAGTAACAGTACTTCCTATGTCAATTCAACAGAAATCAATCAATTAGAGATAGAATTCGTGATACCGAAGACTAATCCTATTCCTAGGTCTTTAGTCCCTTTGAATTGTTCCTATAATCTCTAATCCCTTAGATGAAGATAGAAAGTAATTCAAGAAGCGAAACAGATGAATTCCTAACACCTCATAGCATACAAGTTCTATCCCTAGACTCATGCATAGCTATAGTGATCTACTTCCTCTCCTAATTCAACTATCAATCTTCCAATTGTATAATTGAAACGAGAAACAAATCCTTAAGGAACAATTCAATCCAATCCAAACACCAATATTCCTATCATCTATTTGAATTTCATGAATTAACCTCAAGAATTAGCAATAAGCAAGAAGAGATCAATCAATTGAAAGAAATTACACTTGAATTAACATGAGGAAATCATTACAAGAGTTGCAGAATCAAAATCCCCATCCCTAACCTAGAGATCTAGCCTAACATGGAAATGAGGAATGAAAGAAGATAAAAGAAATTCAAACACAAGATTGACTCCATGAATGCTTGATTCTTGCTTCCACAAGCTCACAAGCTTCAGAGATCTTCTTGGTTTGGTGGAGGATGAGGAGAGAACGAGGTAGGAGAAGAGAGAATCGTGAGAGATAGCGTGTAGAAGAAGAATGAAATCAACTCCCCAATTTTCGCGCCCAAAGATCTATTTATATTGCAACATTTGCGCCCCACTTCAAGTAGTTTTGCGCCGCAGCGCATCTTGGCAAAGGGAACCCACGATTTGCGCCCAGGTTGAGCCTCACTTGCGCCCTGACGCAACTGCACAACAAGAGAAAATGAATTTGCGCCCTGGCATGGTTTCATTTGCGCCCTGGCGCATTTGGACAGTGAAGGGAAGAGATTTGCGCCCCAGCTCCTCATGGTTTGCGCCCTGGCGCATTTCTCCAGCAAAGGCAATGGAGTTGCACCTCAGTTTGCGCCCTGACGCAAATAGTGGTCTTGTTTACTTGACTTGAGCTTCCATTTCTTTTCTTCTTGATGGCTTGCACTCTAAGTCTTTATCTTGAGTCCATGGGTTTACATTCCAATCTTCAATTTGTGTCTTCAATCCACTCCTTGCTCCTATCTCTTCTTCATTCTTTGAATGAACCTAGAAAATAACAAGAAAGAGATTAAAATGACTTAAAAACAAAAGAAAAACCTATAAAACTAATGAGACATCAAATCAAGTACTAATATTAAACAAACATGGTATTTTCATTGTTTTCTAGTCTAAACTATAACTAAACCTATTAAAAGTGGATGAAAATGGATTGAAAACACCTAGGAAAACATGTATAAACTAGCACTTATCAGTTCATACAAGTTTTCAAGGAGATTACAAGTTGATAACCCTATGCTATTCTTCTTTTGGTCTTGGTCTTGGTCTTGGAGTTTCCTAGCTTCCTCTTCTAGCCTTCTTTGCATGCTTTTAGTGATCCTCCTTGATGTGCCTACATCAAACCCTCCTTCTTTGCTTGAACTTGTCCTCAAGTTTGTGTCATCGTTTGGACCTACATCAACCAAAGAAAGATCAGTTATATTAAAGGAGTTGCTATCACCATACTTACTTGGAAGGTCTAGCTTGTACGTGTTTGGACCCAATTTTTCTATGATTTTGAATGGTCCATCTCCTCTTGGAAGTAGTTTGGAACTCCTCAAGGTTGGGAACCTTTCCTTCCTTAGATGTACCCAAACCATGTCTCCTACCTCGAACTCAAGGTTCTTACGGTGTTTGTTGTAGCTTTTGGCTATTTGCTCATTCTTCTTTTCAATTCTCTCTTTTACTTGTGCATGTATCTCTTGGATCTTCTTAGCCCTTTCTATACCACTCCTACACAAGTAAACTCAAAAGGAAAAGCCACTAGATCAAGTGGGGTGAGAGGGTTAAATCCATAAACTATTTGAAAAGGAGATAGTTGAGTAGTGGAATGTATGACTCTATTGTAAGCAAATTCAATGTGAGGTAACCATTCTTCCCTACTCCTAATGTTCTCACCTACAAAAGTCCTCAATAGTTGACCCAAGGTCCTATTGACAACTTCGGTTTGCCCATCGGTTTGTGGGTGGCAAGTTGTGGAGAAAAGAAGCTTGGTTCCCAAGCAATTCCAAAGAGTCCTCCAAAAATGCCCAAGAAATTTTGAGTCACGATCACTCACAATAGTCTTGGGTATTCCATGGAGTCTCACTACTTCTTTAAAAAAAAGTCTTGCAATATTAAAAGCGTTATCAACTTTCTTGCAAGCTATGAAGTGAGCCATTTTCGAAAAGCGTCATACAACAACAAAGATGCTATCCATCCCTCTTTTGGACTTAGGAAGACCAAGGATGAAATCCATGGATATGTCCATCCAAGGGGAGATAGCTACATGGAGGGGTTGATATAAGCCATTTGGGGAGACTTTGGATTTGGCTTTGTTACAAGTGATACATTTAGAAATGTGCTTTGTTACTTGAACCCTCATGTGAGGCCAAAAGAAATTCTCTTGTAACATAGCCAAGGTCTTGTCTCGACCAAAATGTCCCATCATACCTCCTTCATGGGTCTCAATGACCAATAGGTCCCTCAAAGATTATTTAGGCACACACAAAGCTTGACCTTTAAAAAGATATCCATTGTGCCTAAAATAGTCCTTGAATGCACCCTTGGTACTTGATTCCCAAATAAGACCGAAGTCTTCATCATGGGCATACATAGATTTAATATGATCAAAGCCATACATCTTACACTCAAGTATGTTGATTAAGGTGTGCCTTCTACTTAGAGCGTCAGCAACTATGTTAGTAGACCCTTTTTTGTACTTGATGATGTAAGAAAATTGTTCTATGTATTCTACCCACTTAGCATGTCTTCTACTTAATTTTCCTTGCCCTTTTAAATGCTTTAGGGCTTCATGGTCCGTGTGGACTATGAACTCCTTTGGTAGCAAGTAATGTTGCCACACTTGGAGGGATCGAACTAATGCATATAGCTCTTTATCATAGGTGGAGTAGTTTAAGTGCCCCCCTTCAATTTTTCACTAAAGTAAGCTATTGGGTGTTTACCTTGCATTAGAACCGCCCCTATGCCTGCATTGGATGCGTCACATTCAAGCTCAAAAGACATAGTAAAATTCGGCAAAGCTAGTATAGGTGAGTGTGTGAGTTTGTGTTTGAGCATATTGAAGGCTTCCTCTTGAGGAAGCCCCCATGAAAACTTAGTGTCCTTCTTTACAAGTTCATTCAATAGACTAGCTATGGTGCTAAAGTCCTTTACAAAACGTCTATAAAAGGTAGCTAGACCATGAAAGCTTCTTACCTCTTTAACACATGTTGGAGTGGGCCAATCCTTGATTGCTTGGATCTTCTCTTCATCTACCTCCACCCCTCTTGCACTCACCACAAATCCTAAGAAGTCGACCTTCTCGGTTCCTATTACACATTTTTCTTTATTTGCATACAATTGTTCACTTCTAAGGACATCTAGCACATGTCTTAGGTGATTTACATGTTCTTGAAAATTTTTGCTATAAACTAAGATATCATCAAAATAGACTACTACAAATTTCCCTATAAAATTCCTTAAAACATGATTCATGAGTCTCATGAAAGTACCAGGGGCATTAGATAATCCAAAAGGCATTACTAACTCCTCATATAATCCAAATTTAGTCTTAAAGGCGGTTTTCCACTCATCTCCTTCCTTCATTCTAATTTGATGGTAGCCGCTTTTAAGATCTATTTTGGAAAATATGGTGGATCCATGTAATTCATCTAATAGATCATCTAACCTAGGAATTGGATGCCTATATCTAATAGTGATATTATTTATTGCTCTACAATCGGTACACATACGCCATGTACCTTCCTTCTTAGGAACCAAAATAATAGGTGAAGCACAAGGAGAGAGACTTTCCTTTACCCACCCTTTCTCCAAGAGTCCTTGGACTTGCTTCTCAATTTCTTGTGACTCTTGTGGTGAAGTCCTATATGAAGGCTTGTTTGGCAATTGGGCTCCCGGTATGAGGTCTATTTGGTGCTCTATCCCTCTTAGTGGAGGCAAGCCGTGGGGTAGCTCCAAGGGAAACACATCCTCATACTCCTTTAGAAGTTCATCCATGTCTTTGGTGTCACCTACATGAGTATTACTCAAAATCAAAGGACTAGGCATACACAAAAACATAGATTTTCTAGCTAAGTATTCCCTTTTAATGTCCTTGCAAGTAACAAGTAAAGTCTCTTTACAAGCATTAGACAAAGTCCCTTACAAGTATCATTTCTATCTACTTTACTTCTAGATTTATTTACAATTTTCTTCAAGTCTTTTCCCTTGATGTGGCTCTCGGTCAAGCTCTTGGAAACCTTGGAACTCTCGGCCAAGCTTCCTTTCTATTCTTGGGACCTTTTAACCTTCATTTTGACTTGGTCCTCACACACCTCCCTTGGGGAGAGAGGCCTTAGAAGTACCTTTCTACCTTCAAAGGAAAACAAATAGGTGTTAGCAAGACCATCATGGATAACATTCCTATCATATTGCCATGGCCTACCTAAAAGCATGTGGGTGGCTTCCATGGGTACAACATCACATAGAATGCTATCACAATACTTCCCAATAGAAAAATCTATCATACATTGTTTATCTACTCTTACTTCTCCATCTTCACTTAACCATTGCAACTTATAAGGTTTGACATGAGTTAAAGTTGGCAAGTTAAGTTTAGAAACAAGTCTCTCACTTACTACATTGGTACATGAACCACCATCTATGATTAAAGAGCATACATTACCCTTTACCTTACATCTTGTATGGAAAATATTTTCCCTTTGGCTTTCATCCATTTCATGGTTCAACTTTAGTAACCTTCTTACCATTATTAAGTCACCTTCTTCGGCACCTTCACTTTGTGTGGAGTGGCCTTCATCTTCACTTTGTAAGTAAGAACTCTTCTTCCGTCTGATGGATCAGTTTCGTCTGACGCTGAGAGTGAGTTGTTTCGTCTGATGGATCAGTTTCGTCTGACGCTGAGAGTGAGTTGTTCCGTCTGACGCTATTCCGTCTGAGGCTTGTTCCATCTGACGCTATTCCGTCTGAGGCTTGTTCCGTCTGTACTAGTTTAAATCGTCTGAGTCTTCAGTCTGATGCTTCCGTCTGTAGACACGAGAGACGAAACCACAGACGAATGATCAGATTATTACTTACATTTTTAGCTTTTGGTTGTTTAACAACTAGTATAAATACTGAACACATTCTGATAGAGGGGGAGGGGAGTAGTAACCCATTTTCTCTCTCGCTTGATAGTTCCTACTCCATTTTTGCACAAGTTAAATTACAGATTTTGTTCCTTCAATTCAATTGTCGTTTATCTTCTTCTCCTTTACTCTAAATCAATTGCAATTTCATTTGATTGTTCCATTCACTGTTTCACTCGTCTTCATTCTCTGCAATTTCACTCGCTGCAATTTCATTTCAGTTTATTTTGATTCAATTCATTAAAGTTTGATTTCGTTTTCATGGAAGGCTAATTAGTTAGGGATATCCTCTTGAATTGGGTTGTTTAAAAGCTTTGAGGTTGCTATTCTGCAATGTTTATGTTTTATCAATGCTTAACTCTTCACCAATTATTCCATTGCTTAATTGCCCCAATTGCTGCACATGCTTAATGTTCAGTTCTTAGGTAATTTGTGTTTCTATTCATGCTTAATGGATTGATTTATGAATTACTGGAATTGGGATAATTGGTGTATGTCAATGCTTAATCCACATGAGGAGAACTTGTGATTAATTCACGCTTAGTACATTAATCTAGGTTTGATTAAGAGTCTAACAAATTGATCATAACTCTTTTTAACCTAGGATGAGTAATTTGCAACCTAATTAAGAGGCTAATCCTATTTCAATTTGTTGTTTCAACTTGTTTTAATTGCCTTGTTTTACAATTTTGCATTTCAAAACCAAACAAACCCCCCTCATTGTGTCCTATCTTTGATGAAAACCCAATAATGGTCCTTGAGAGACGATCTAGGAGTCATTTCCTAGTACTGCATTTATTTGCATTATTTTGATAGCTTGCGACAGTCTTATCAAAATTTGGGGCCGTTGCCGGGGACCATCGGTTTTTGTCTTAGATTAGTGTTTTGTCTAGTGTAATGTGTAGTTCGTTGTGTTGTGTTGTTTTGTTTTAGTGTCTTGTGTTGTGTTGTGTTTGTGAATTTTAAGTGTTTTGAGTTGTGCGAGTTCATTGTTCTGTCATTTGTGTGTTTCTTTTAGTGTTAGTGAATGTGTTAGTAGTGTTGGTGTGGTAGCAGTGAAGAGGCTCTCTGGAGTAATCGATTACCACCTTTGGGTAATCGATTACTTCGTCTTTTATCTCACTTGTGCTACTATTTGTCTGTTATTTTGCTGTTTTGATAGTTAGAGTTGTTATTTTTGGTTGAAATTTTTTGTGTCTACTTCTTTCAACTTATATTTTGTAGGAAAAATACTAGGAACTCTTAGTTTGGATCTGGTTCAGTGGGTCAAAAATTTGTGAATTCTAGTTTTGGTGACTCTTAAAACAGATATAACTTTTGCTACAGTTATCAGAATTGGGCAAATTGTATATGTTTTTCAGGTGGAACAGGCCATTCGAAGCCGTGTAGACCGCTACGCCGTCTGTCAATTAAGTATTTTTCCACTTGGGAGGCACTTTCTAGAAGTTTTCTAAGACACTAGTCTTACCTCAAATTTTACTTATGTGTAAAATGCAGTGTATGTTGCACATAGTGCATGACTAGAGGTAATCCAAGTGTTTTGATACCTTTTGACCCTGAAATAGATCGAACCTTTCATAGATTAGATAGATTTTCTAGGAATTGGTCTTTAGAGTCTATAACATTAGATAGTGTTAGTTTGAATAATTCTGAGCATTCTCCTTCTGAATCTACCAATTTCAATTTTGTGCGTACTGATACTGCTGAGAACAGTATGGCTCAACCTCCACCTCGTGAGAGGACTCTTAGGGAGCTGGCTGCACCTGACTTCACTTATGAAAGTCTATGCATTCAGTATCCTGATGAGGAAGTTCCATATGTTTTAAAAACTGGACTAATACATCTGTTGCCCAAGTTTAATGGTCTTGCAGGTGAATGTCCCCATAAACATTTGAAGGAGTTCCACATTGTTTGCTCTACCATGAAACATCCAGATGTTTTAGAGGACCACATTTTTTTAAAGGCATTCCCACATTCCTTAGAGGGAGTAGCAAAGGATTGGCTTTATTACCTTGCCCCTAGATCCATCACTAGTTGGGATGACCTCAAGAGGTTGTTTTTGGAAAAGTTCTTCCCTGCATCCAGAACGACTGCAATCAGGAAAGATATATCAGGCATCAGACAGCTTGGTGGAGAGACGTTATATGAGTATTGGGAGAGGTTCAAGAAACTTTGTGCGAGTTGTCCACACCACCAGATTTCTGAACAGCTCCTTCTACAATACTTTTGTGAGGGTTTGAGTAGCATGGAGAGGAGTATGATTGATGCTGCAAGTGGTGGAGCTCTTGGTGATATGACCCCTGCTGCAGCTAGGCATTTGATTGAGAAAATGGCCTCTAATTCCTAGCAGTTTAGTGCTAGAAATGACGCCATTGTTGTTAGAGGAGTTCATGAAATAGCAGCTGGATCTTCTTCAGAAAACAAGTTAGAGAGCAAACTTGATGCTCTTGTGAATTTGGTGACACAGTTGGCTGTTAATAAAAAATCTGCATCAGTTGCAAGAGTTTGTGGCATCTGCACTTCGCAAAATCATTATACAGATGTTTGTCCTTCTTTGCAGCAATCTCTTGGTTCTGATTGCCATTCTCCTCAAGCATATGCTACAAACATTTACAACAATAAACCTCAACAACAACAAAATTATGACTTGTCCAGCAACAAGTATAATCCTAGTTGGAGAAATCACCCAAATTTGAGATGGTTTAACCCACCACAGCAACAGTCACCACCACCTTTTCCTACTGGTTCTAATAGACCCTATGTACCTCCTCCTATGCAGGAGCAACAGTATCAGAGACAACCTGAAGCACCTGCACCACCAGCTCCTCAACCTTCTACATCTGAACCTTCATTGGAGGAGTTGGTCAGGCAGATGACTCTTCAGAACATGCAGTTTCAGCAAGAGACAAGAGCCTCCATTCAGAGGTGTGGATTCTCCCATGGATCCGTTCCAATCATTTTAGGCAGACCATTTTTTGAAAACAGCCCGAACTAAGATTGATGTGCATGCTGGTACATTATCTATGGAGTTTGGTGATAGTGTTGTCCATTTTAACATTCTCGATGCCATGAAACATCCATCTAAGGATCATTCTGTTTTTCATGCTGAGATTATTGATGATATCCTTGATGATTATGTTTCTGATTTTGAATCTTTGCATGATAGGAGACATTTCTTTTTATCTGATTCTCATGATTGTCTTTCCTTATGCACTGAGTTGGCATCTGATGTTGAATATGATGATTATGCATCTGAATTATGTTCTGAGATTAATTGTGATGAGATCTTGGGTATGATACCTCTTGATTTTGATTTGATGAAGTCAGATTGCACTAACCATGTTTCAGTAAGTACATATGAGTCTGACTTGCAGGTTGAGGTACAGGCTGTGGAACCCATTCTTCTTCCTTCTCTGGTTCCTGCTGTTCAGCTACCACCCACTCCAGAATTGAAACCATTACCAGAAAACCTCAAGTATGCATACTTGGAGGATGATGAGAAGCTACCAGTGATTATTTCCACCTCCCTTGATGCTATTCAAGAGGAGAAGTTGTTGCAAGTGTTGAGAAAGAATAAGAAAGCCATCGGTTGGACCTTGGCGGACATACCTAGTATTAGCCCATCCACATGCATGCATAGGATACTACTAGAGGATGGTGCCAAACCAGTGAGGCAGCCACAGAGGAGGCTGAACCCGGTGATTTGGGATGTAGTGAAGAAGGAGGTGACCAAGCTTTTGCAAGCTGGGATCATCTATCCTATTTCAGACAGTCAGTGGGTGAGTCCAGTCCAAGTGGTTCCGAAGAAGACAGGCCTCACTGTTGTAAAGAATGAGAGGGATGAGCTTGTCCCAACTAGAGTACAAAACAGTTGGAGAGTCTGCATAGACTACCGGAGGCTGAATTTGGCAACAAGGAAAGACCATTTCCCACTTCCCTTCATTGATCAGATGTTGGAGCGCCTGGCAGGTAAATCTCACTATTGTTTTCTTGATGGATTTTCTGGTTATTTTCAAGTTCACATTGCACCTGAGGATCAAGAGAAAACCACATTCACTTGCCCCTTTGGCACTTTTGCCTATAGGAGGATGCCTTTCGGCCTATGCAATGCCCCTGGTACTTTCCAGAGGTGCATGATCAGTATCTTTAGTGATTTTCTGGAAAATTGCATAGAGGTGTTTATGGATGATTTTACTGTTTATGGATCCTCTTTTGATACGTGTTTGAGTAGTTTGGATAGAGTTCTTAACAGATGCATTGAAACTAATCTTGTTCTTAATTTTGAAAAATGTCACTTCATGGTAGAACATGGCATAGTTTTAAGGCATATCATTTCTAGAAAGGGCATAGAGGTAGATCCTGCAAAAATCTCTGTTATTTCACAATTGCCTTACCCCTCTTGTGTGCAAGAGGTTCGTTCTTTTCTGGGACATGCAGGGTTCTACCGGCGCTTCATCAAGGATTTCAGTAAGAAAGCCCTTCCACTATCCAGCTTGCTTCAGAAGGATGTGAATTTTGATTTTGATGATCGATGCAAAGAGACTTTTGATTGCCTCAAGAGAGCACTGACCACCACTCCTATCATCCAGGCACCTGATTGGACAGTCCCTTTTGAGCTTATGTGTGATGCATCAAATTATGCATTAGGAGCTGTCCTTGAACAGAGAGTTGACAAGCTGCCTAGGGTGATATATTATGCTTCCAGGACTTTAGATGCTGCCCAAGCAAATTACACCACCACAGAGAAGGAGCTTCTTGCCATTGTTTTTGCTCTTGATAAATTTAGATCATATTTGCTTGGTTCTCATGTTATTGTGTATACTGATCATGCAGCTCTGAAGTACCTTCTGAAAAAGGCTGAATCTAAGCCTAGGTTGATTAGATGGATGTTGTGGCTCCAAGAGTTTAATCTGGACATCCAAGACCAGAGTGGAGCCCAGAATTTGGTTGCGGATCATCTCAGCAGGATTGAGAGAGCTGAGGATGCAGATGACCCATTGCCCATCAGAGATGACTTTCCGGATGAAAGTCTGTTGTCTGTATCTACTTCTTACCCTACCACCCCTTGGTTTGCAAACATTGTTAATTATTTAGTTGCTTCTGTTTTTCCTCCCTTAGCATCTAGAGCTCAAATTCATAAAATTAAGAGTGATGCTAAGCATTATATTTGGGATGACCCCTATCTGTGGAAGTTGTGCAGTGACCAGGTGATCAGGAGATGTATTCCAGATCATGAGTTTGATTCGATCCTACAGTTCTGCCATTCTTCTGCACCAGGTGGCCATCTAGGCATTCAGAGGACAGCTCGTAGGGTGCTTGAATGTGGATTTTACTGGCCCACCATCTTCAGAGATGCGTGGAAGATTTGCAGCACCTGTGAGCAGTGTCAAAGAGCAAGAGGATCCCTTACATGGAGACAGCAGATGCCTCAGCAACCCATGTTGTTTTGTGAGGTGTTTGACGTCTGGGGTATAGATTTCATGGGTCCCTTCCCTGTCTCTTTTGGTTTCATTTATATTCTCTTGGCTGTTGATTATGTTTCAAAATGGGTGGAAGCTAAAGCCACCAGAACTAATGATGCTCGGGTTGTTGTGGATTTTGTTAGATCTCACCTATTTTGCAGGTTTGGAGTACCTAGAGCCATTGTTAGTGATCAAGGCACCCATTTTTGCAACAGATCCATGCAGGCTTTACTCAAGAAGTATGGGGTTGTGCACAGAGTTTCTACACCATACCACCCTCAAACAAATGGGCAGGCAGAAATTTCCAACAGAGAGATCAAGAGAATATTGGAGAAGATTTTTCAGCCTAATAGGAAAGATTGGAGTCTTAGACTGGATGATGCTCTTTGGGCACATAGGACTGCCTACAAAGCACCCATAGGGATGTCTCCTTATCGGGTTGTCTTTGGAAAGGCATGTCATTTACCTGTGGAGATAGAGCATAGAGCATATTGGGCTGTGAAGACTTGAAATTTCTCCATTGATGAGGCTGGTGAGGAAAGAAAGTTGCAACTGAATGAGCTGGATGAGATCCGTTTGGAAGCCTATGAGAACTCTAACTTCTACAAGGAGAAGACCAAAAAGTTCCATGACAGCTTGATAGCTAGGAAGGACTTTGTGGTTGGGCAGAAAGTGTTGCTTTATAATTCCAGACTCGGACTCATGGGTGGTAAGCTTCGTTCTAAATGGATTGGACCTTTTGTTATTACTAATGTTTATCCTTATGGTACAGTTGAAGTCAAAAGTGAGTCCACAGACAAGAGCTTCAAAGTAAATGGGCACCGGCTGAAACCATTCCTCAGCAATCCATCTCTGTTAGAGACAGTTGTGGAGGAGATTTCTCTGATTGATCCCATTTTTCTCCCACCCTCCACCATGCCTTAGTGGAGTTTTCTTTTCCCTCTTTCCCTACTTTTATTGCACTTGTCTGATCATTTTGGTGATTTAATTGTTTATTCTGCTGATTGGAACACAGTGGGACACTGTGTGGTTTAGGTGTGGGGGGGAGACTAGTTTTGTTAGGTTTATGTTTTATATGCAGTTTTGCATGTTTTTCAAATTTTCTGGACTTTGCTTAGGCAATAGACACATACTTCACACTTGAAATTGAGTTGCTTGATACTTTATGGATTGAAATCCTTGTTCCTCTTTGCTAAGTCAAGTTAATTATGAGGATTGAGATGTTGAATTGAATATAACAGATTTACCTTATGTGAGGTTTTGAGCCACTATCTGTTATTTCTTTCAGTGTGATATGCCTATTGACTGCTTGCACAATGGCATTGGTTTGACTCTGTTTGATATGACTTAGTTCACATGCATATTTTGAGATGATTAAGGCATTTTTGTTCTGAAAAGCCTCTAGCCAAATAAGCTTACCTTACACTATTTCTTTTGATTAGCCATTTTGAGCCTACATTCCCCTTTCTTTCTTTTGAAGCTCATTACAAGCCTTAAGTGAAAAACAATGATTTCCTTAACCTTAGGAAGCTTAGGAGCTTTGGAATTGTTTTGGGAATAAATGTGGGGGTATGAGTGTGTTTCATTGGATGATGATTTTGGCTAGTTCATGGTCATAGAAAGATTGTTCATATATTCATAAAAAAAAAAAAAATGAAATGAAAAGAAACAAATCTAAATTCTTATACATGGTAATCGATTACCTTGCATAGTTTTTGAAAACAAATAAGGAAACTCTTACTGGAGTAATCGATTACCACCATTGGGTAATCGATTATCACCAGTGTTTTTGGTTTCAAGAAAATAGAAAGAAAGAAAGAAAAAGAAAAAGAAATAGAAAGAAAGAAATAAAATAAAAAAAAAAACAAAAACAAAAGAAAAATAAAAGGAAGTTGTTGAGGCAAAATGGTAGATGATTGATTTCAATTGTTTATTAGAGGTTTTGGGTTTACATATGTTTATATTGACTTGTTCCGCATTGCTCCTCTAGTTCCTTTGGTTTTAGCTACTTATCCCATATTTCATTCTCTACCTTATCCTTAGCCCCATTACAACCCTAAAAGACCTTATGATCTTTATGTGTATGTGCATTGGGTGTTGATTTTAGAGGATTGCCAAGTCTATCTGTTGCTTGTTTTTCAATAGTGCTTTGAGAGTATATATACACAGTAGCCTAGACACTTGAGAGATACAGTGATATAGTGCATCTTGTGAGGATCTGTTGATTTTGATTCACGTCTAAAGCTGATTGATTTTCTTGCTTTGCTTTGAATTACTTGGATGATGTTCATATGTATATTGCTTCTTTGACTCTTTGTGTGTCGGATGTTGTCTATTCCTTTCTTTTCCAGAATTCATTGATGATATGTAAATCTGTCTTTTTCTTTTAGTTGTGTCACTTTCTCTGATGATTTTGGATTAGTTCTATGCTCTAAATTCTGATTTTGCCCAGGAGTGCAAATGGCTAAGTGTGGGGGAATTTGATGAGTCATTATTTTCCCCTATTTAATTGTCTTTGTGCACCTGTTTTGTTTAGTGAATTGTGCTTAATTGCCTATTAATATCTCATTTTCACTATTTGGGCTTGATTGCCTATTAATTAGGATTAAGAACATTTAATTTGAGCCTTGCTTGGTGAATAAGTGCACGACCTTATGTTTGTAATTGAACCAAAATTTAGGAGTGTTTTGTGAGAGAGTTGGGTAATTGACTAAGGTGACCAGTTTCAGTATTCGAACCATAAATCGAGCTACACAATTCCAATTGAGGCGTTCTTGGTGGCAAATTAAAGAGGACTTCAAGGGCTACAAAAGCTATGAAGACACAAAAGCCCAGTTCGGCCTCCATCTAGAAGAAAAACGAGCTTGAAGTTAGCATTGAAATGCTTCCAGGATGGTAATCGACTACCAATTGTTGGTAATTGACTACCACAGAGCCATCCTCTCATTTTTGACCTCCAAAGGCCTGGTAATCGATTACAACGACCAAGTAATCGATTACCATAGAGCCACTTTCATTTTTGGACATCCAAAGACCCCGGTAATCGATTACCACGACTAAGTAATCGACTACCATTTGCATTTTCTCAGTTTTTCCAGTCTTTGGCTGTTTCTCCATCTAAGGAAGATGATGTATAGGAAGTAGAAGTGATGAGTCATTATTTTCCCCTATTTAATTGTCTTTGTGCACCTGTTTTGTTTAGTGAATTGTGCTTAATTGCCTATTAATATCTCATTTTCACTATTTGGGCTTGATTGTGCCAAAATCCGTTTTTATTATTAATTCGGAATTTCTTGAACTTAATTTCATCGTTATTATTTTTAGGGAAATTTTGGATGATTAATAGAGCTTGGAATTGTTTCTAGACTTGAAGAGGAGTTGTCACATCATATTTTTATTTTATTTCATTTCTTGTAATTAATTTTCTATGCATTTTGTAATTAGATTAGGAACAATTAGATTAGGCCTTGCCTAGTGAATAAGTGCACGGCCTCATGTTTGTAAGTAAGAACTCTTCTTCCGTCTGATGGATCAGTTTCGTCTGACGCTGAGAGTGAGTTGTTTCGTCTGATGGATCAGTTTCGTCTGACGCTGAGAGTGAGTTGTTCCGTCTGACGCTATTCCGTCTGAGGCTTGTTCCATCTGACGCTATTCCGTCTGAGGCTTGTTCCGTCTGTACTAGTTTCGTCTGAGTCTTCAGTCTGATGCTTCCGTCTGTAGACATGACAGACGAAACCACAGACGAATGATCAGATTATTACTTACATTTTTAGCTTTTGGTTGTTTAACAACTAGTATAAATACTGAACACATTCTGATAGAGGGGGAGGGGAGTAGTAACCCATTTTCTCTCTCGCTTGATAGTTCCTACTCCATTTTTGCACAAGTTGAATTACAGATTTTGTTCCTTCAATTCAATTGCCGTTTATCTTCTTCTCCTTTACTCTAATTCAATTGCAATTTCATTTGATTGTTCCATTCACTGTTTCACTCGTCTTCGTTCTCTGCAATTTCACTCGCTGCAATTTCATTTCAGTTTATTTTGATTCAATTCATTAAAGTTTGATTTCGTTTTCATGGAAGGCTAATTAGTTAGGGATATCCTCTTGAACTGGGTTGTTTAAAAGCTTTGAGGTTGCTATTCTGCAATGTTTATGTTTTATCAATGCTTAACTCTTCACCAATTATTCCATTGCTTAATTGCCCCAATTGCTGCACATGCTTAATGTTCAGTTCTTAGATAATTTGTGTTTCTATTCATGCTTAATGGATTGATTTATGAATTACTGGAATTGGGATAATTGGTGTATGTCAATGCTTAATCCACATGAGGAGAACTTGTGATTAATTCACGCTTAGTAAATTAATCTAGGTTTGATTAAGAGTCTAACAAATTGATCATAACTCTTTGTAACCTAGGATGAGTAATTTGCAACCTAATCAAAAGGCTAATCCTATTTCAATTTGTTGTTTCAACTTGTTTTGATTGCCTTGTTTTACAATTTTGCATTTCAAAACCAAACAAACCCCCCTCATTGTGTCCTATCTTTGATGAAAACCCAATAATGGTCCTTGAGAGACGATCTAGGAGTCATTCCCTAGTACTGCATTTATTTGCATTATTTTGATAGCTTGCGACAGTCTTATCAAGAAGCTTGGGGTGCAAGCTAACGCCCACTCCAGCTAGTATAAATACTTAACACTCTGATGGAGGACCATCTCCAAACATAAGGATAACAAGGGCTATGCAAAGAAGACTAGAAGCTCAAGTTGAGGAAGAGTTGACCATGTCAAAGTCAACAAGTCATGGTCAAAGTCAAAGTCAATGGTCAACTCCTCCAAGTCAACAATTTGGGCAAAAGAAGCCTTGTAATCTTCTTATTAGTTTGTAATTAGTTTTAGCTTAATTTTTGTATAAGCTTGGACCTACATTTGAATTGTGATTTTCGGCCAAGCATTGCTAATTGCATTTGGACATGTTGACTTTTGGTTAATTGGTGAAAGCCTCTTAGAATTGGGCTCAAAAGTCTTATGACCACTAAGCAAGTGTAATACACTCTCTTAAAAGAGAGTGAGTGGATTAGGAGAGAGAACTAGTGGAATTACCACTAACTTAACTTGAATTTCCACCACTTGATTATTCCATAATCAAAGGTGCAAATTCAAGTCAAGTTTTTAAATGTTGACTCTCATCTAAGAAGGTATTCTAGCCTTTGGATTTACTTCTAATCCAAGGCATAGAATTCCATCTTGATTAATCCATGATCATCACATGCTTAGGAGAGTTTTGAGCCTCTTGATCTCATTAACTCTAGATCCTTCTTGAATTGATCAAGTGAAGGGAGCCTAGCATCACTTGATCAATCCATCAAGGATCCTAAGGCTAAGAAGGACTCATGGCCAAGGCACCAAGGCATCCATATAACTTAGGAAAATTCTCATTTTGTAATCACTTTGGAATTGAATGAAATAGAATTTTTCTAAGACTTGTGTCTTGAGAAAGGGAGAGTGCTCTCCTAGGGTTTCTTCATAGAACCTTGAATCTTATCTTGATCCATGACTCAAGTGGCGATTCATCACCTAGCTTATTGATCTCCTTGGATCATGGCGCTATCTCCTTCCTAGTCTCTTCCATTTTTTATTTTCTTCTTCTTGGTCACATACCGAAACCATCACCTATCTTAGCCTATAAATCCGCAAGCCTCTCTTGATCTTGAGTGAGGATCACTTGGTGAATTGAAGATGGGGCAAACAAGGTGTTGATCCGTGGAGTCTACATCCTAGCTTCATAGGTTTGCATCAAATTTGGTATCAAGAGCTTGTTCTTCACCTAGTTGCTCTTCACTTGTGGTATTGAGTCTAGCTCCTATCTTTGAGTTCAATTTTTGATTCAATTGAATTTTTTATTTGAATTTTGTTGTGTGTCTTGGCTGTCCACTACATATATGAGATGTTCTGACACTCTTAGTTGATCATACATGGCCTATTTTACATGCTAGACACATTCTAGTTAATAGCCCCCAAGTGTTTGATGAATTTTCTCAATATGTATTTTGTGTCATACTTGCTGGAATTTTAATCCCCTGCATCTTATGTGGCTTGATTAGTGCTTATATGTGTTATTATTATGTGCATTGCTCATTAGAAGTTCAAGTTACCACTACCATGCATTATCTTGCTTGTTAGCAAAGTTTGACTTGACTTGCTTGAGTATTTGAGCCTATACTTGGACTGTCCAGCAAAGAATAGCCAAAAGAAAAATATAAAAAAAAAAAAGAAAAGAAAAGAGCAAGAGAAAATATACAAGAAAAAGAGTCAAAAAAAAATTCAAGAAAAGAAAAGTACAAGAAAAGAAGATTGAAGAAAAATTAGAGTGAAATTTGAGTAGCTCTTGTAGTAGAAAAATTTTTGGGAAAATTGAGTGCAGTACATTGGAAAATTTGGATCATTAAACACCCACAAATTTTGTGTCCAAGCTCAATTAGGCAACAGTTACTCATTTGGCTCAAGCATCATATTACAAATTGTGTCATAATTGCTAATAACAAGATATTTGAACTTGTAGTGTGCTTTGCATGTGCCTAGACATATTTGCCCTGTCTTTGCCCTGTTTTTGGACCCATATTTGTGGCTTCCCTGCACCTTAATTTGAGCTTACTTCGTGCCTAAACATCACACAAACCATTCCCCAAAATTTCAAGTCATTTTGAGCCAATTTTCAAGCCTAACTTCCAGCTAAGTGACGGTTTTGCTGTTGTTGTGGCAGTTTCGGGTTTGCAGTTGGTTCAAGGGGTTAAACATTGATTTATTGAATTCTGGGCATTTGGTCATTCAATATACATATATATAAGCTCAACTGGAAATTTTCATAATTTTCCAAGCTCTTTTGCTATGCTAAAAAAATTTCACAAGTTGGGCAAATTTTGGTGACGGTTGCTGTCAAATTTTCCAAAAAAAAACACCAGCATTTGCGCCTAGGCGCAAATCAGAGCAAAAGGAGGCGCAAATTGTAACACCCTCCTCTTATTTACTTATTTTACTTATATTTTGTAATTTAAAGTGGTTAATGATATAGTAGATAAAAGAGAGATTTAGAAAACAACACTTTTATTACATAGGTTTTAAAGTTCATTACAAATAGATTTCATAACTTTGTCCTATTATTATTTTACATAACTACCTTTCTTCTACCTTAGAACATTTACTCAACACTTCTACATGCAAAACATAGCAAGCATCTTCAACAATATAGTAGTAACAACCATTGTGAAACAGTGACAACTTCTCAATCCTGCAAATCTGTAAAAATAGAATTGCAAGGGTGAGCTTTCCTTAATCCTCAAATAATTTTAATTATAGTAAAACTTTTGAAAATAAGGAAAAATATTCATAAAACCAATATTCTTTAAACCATATATAATATTCTTCAATTTCTTTAAAAATAGTAATTTATTGATATAAAACCTGTGTCCAAACCATTAATTCAATTCACAAGGTAAAACCATCAATCAACCATAAAACGAATCAGTAATTTATCACAATAATCATGTATTCAATCAAAACACATAATCACTATTGCATGCTCTTATTCCTATATGATGCATGTATCCTCACGATGTACTTTCCTATTTACTCAACATGCAATGTGGCGCCATCCACCGAAAATAGCCAGGGCATCCGGGTCCTCACATCCTCCGGACCCACCAAAGTGGTAGACACTCCGTAATTGTCGAGTTCCCTCGATTGTCCGGCGCAGACCTCCCCGCAACATGTGATCATCATGAGCAGGGCAATTTCCCCACCAAGAGAACCCCCTCTAGTCCACGGTATTCCACTCACACAGACACGAATCCGTAACTTACGGACTTGGTCTACTACTATCCAGTCATCATGCAACATGCTCTAGGACCTTGAATTGTATAATGACCTTTATCACATTTTAAATCTTGACCTCTTTACTAGGTCATATTCATTTCAAAACCTTCTAAGCATTGCCTATTCACCAAGCAATCTTAGAATATTGCCTCTCCACTAGGCATTTCAAATCTGTCATTAAGCAATTCAAGTCCATCACCAATTTCATGCAACCATGCATGTCACCACTTATTCATATCCAACTCAAAACCAGACACATTTCGATATGAAATCAACACCAAGAAACACCAATAAACACCAATAAATCAAGAAACCAAGAAACAAGAAACACCAAGAATTATCAAGGAAACATCAAGAACCAATAAACAGTACCACACTTTTCCTCGTAACAAGAATAATTCTATTCTGATGTGGAAGATCGGACAAAACCGCAACCACAGAACATACTAAGAATTATCTTCGCACCTTAGTATCCGAAAAACTAAAGAAATATAATGAAAGTAACAACAAAATAAAGAATAGAAGAGTAGGATAAGGACAGCTCCCCTTACTAGTTTCTCTCAGCTTCCTATACTCTTCCTCTACTTACTTGCTCCTCTTTTAGAGATATTTCTTCCTAAGAAAGAGCTTGAGAGAATATAGAAATGTTCTTTGGTTTGTTTTCTCATCTGAAATCCCTAGGCCCTATTTATAGAATTCCCAAGGTACTATTTGCTACAGAATATTCCACAGAATATTCCACAGAATATTCCACAGAATATTCCTCAGAATATTCCTCAGAATATTCCTCAGAATATTCTACTATAGTAATTTTACTATTTACCTCAGTGATTCTATTATTTACTACAGTAATTTTACTATTTACCACAGTAATTTTATTATTTATCACAGTAAATTTACTATTTACCATAGTAATTTTACTATTTACCACAATAATTTTATTATTTACCATGGTAATTTACTATTTGTACAGTAATTTACTATTTGCACAGTAATTTACTATTTGCACATTAATTAACTATTTGCACAGTAATTTACTATTTACTACAGTAATTCCAAAAATTCATAATTTTTAATTGTTTTTATATTTTCTCTTGTTATAAAAACCTCTCTTAAACTATATTTAAATTTTTGGGATGTTACAATACTCCCCTCCTTTTTAAAAAATTTCGTCCTCGAAATTTACCTTTATTGGAATAATTCAGGGTAGCTGCTTTTCACTTGATCTTCCAATTCCCATGTAACCTCTTCACTTGCTCCGTTTTTCCAAATAACCTTGACCAAGGGAATTTCTCTTCCTCTCAGGAACTTGATCCTCTTATCTTCGATCTTCAAAGGTCGTGTTTCAAACGTGAGGTTTTCTTTTACTTGAACATCGTCAAGTTCCACCACATGTGAAGGATCATGGATATACTTTTTCAATTGAGATACATGAAAGACATTATGAAGATTTGTGAGTAGGTGGTAATGCAATTTGATAGGCTACGGGTCCAACCTTTTTGAGAATTTGGAAAGGTCCTATGAAACGAGGTGTGAGTTTGCGGGATTTGAGAGCCCTGCCAACTCCAGTCCAAGGTGTTACTTTTACGAATACATGATCCCCCTCTTCGAACTCAAGGTCCTTCCTTCGATCATCATAGTAGCATTTTTGCCTATTTTGTGCTGCTCTCATCTTCTCTTGGATTAGTTTAATCTTTTCAAAGTAGTTTGTTGTATTATTTCAGTCCTAAGGTTATGTGATCTTGGCTCTACCCAAAGATAGAGGTGTCCTACATCTTCTTCCATATAATGCCTCATATGGGGCCATTCCAATTGAAGAGTGGTAACTATTATTATATGTGAATTCTATTAAGGGTAGATGGCTATCCCAATTTCCTTTATATTCCAAAATACATGCCCTTAATAAATCTTCTAGGGATTGAATAGTTCTTTCGGTTTGTCCATCTTTTTGAGGATGATAAAGCGAGAACTTAGTTTTAGCCTTGTTCCTAATGCTCCCGCAAACTTTCCCAAAATCTAGAAGTGAATCTAGGATCTCTATCTGAAACTATGCTTGTGGGTACACCATGTAATCGTACTATTTCACTTATATATAAATTGGCTAGTTTTTCTAATGAATACCTTACATTAATTGGGATAAAATGAGCGGATTTGGTTAACCTATCTATTATTACCCAAATAGAATCTGTTCCTTTTGAAGTTCTTGGTAATCCTACTACAAAATCCATAGAGATACTTTCCCACTTCCATTGCGGTATTTCTAAGGGTTGCAGCATTCCTGAAGGTTTTTGGTGTTCGATTTTAGCCTTTTGACATACCAAGCATGCATATACAAATTCGTTCACTTCTTTCTTCATTTTAGGCCACCAAAACAGGGTCTTCAGGTCCTTATACATCTTGGTGGCACCAGGGTGAATACTAAGCTTACTTTTATGTCCTTCCTCTAAGATTACTTTCTTAAGTTCCAATATATTAGGTATGCATATTCTATTTTGAAATCTTAAAATTCCATCAACTCCAATATTGAAGTTACTATTTTCTCCTTTTC
Source organism: Hylodesmum podocarpum (assembly GCA_026586105.1). NCBI lineage: Eukaryota > Viridiplantae > Streptophyta > Magnoliopsida > Fabales > Fabaceae > Hylodesmum > Hylodesmum podocarpum. The sequence continues at coordinate 26,287 of JALJEV010000254.1, forward strand.
TTATGGCTTCAATCTGATTATTAAGAAAAGGATCCATTTCTTGTTTCTGTCTTATTTCATTCATAAATTCATTAGTTATTCTTAAGGCTCCTAACTTAATACTAACAGGAGTAAACTCACATGCAAGGTTGAAGTTCCTAAATTGATCTATTAAATCCATCTCTTTAACCATTAAACTTGATATTGCTATGGTCTTTCTACTTAATGCATCAGCTACTACATTTTCTTTGCACTTAAGATTGAAACCATGATCTCTTAGAAATGTTTTCCACCTTCCTTGCCTCATTTGGCTAAATAAACACTTAAAGACTATTGTGGTTACTAAATACCTCAAATCTTGTTCCAAGATAGGGTCACCATATTTTAAGCGCAAATACTACTGCAGCTAGTTCTAGGTCATGGGTTGGGTAGTTCCTTTCATGGTTTTTCAATTGTCTTGATGCATAGGCTACCACTTTTCCTCCTTGCATTAGCACTCCTCCTAAACCTAGTTTAGAGGCATCACAATAGACTTCAAACGATTCAGTTGGGTTTGGTAGGGTCAAAACAGGAGCAGTAGTTAGTTTTTTCTTAAGGGTTTGGAAACTTTGTTCACAGTCGTTATTCCATACAAAAGCTTGGCCTTTTCTAGTTAAGGTTGTGAGAGGCAAAGCTATCTTGGAGAAATCTTTTATAAATCTTCTATAATATCCAGCTAATCCTAGAAAACTCTTTATTTCTGTCACATTTTTTGGTCTTTCCCATTTTAGAACTGCGTCTACTTTATGTGGATCTACTGCAATTCCTCCTTGTGATATTACATGTCCTAGGAAACTAACTTCTTCTAACCAAAATTCACATTTGGACCATTTTGCATATAACTGTTGATCTTTCAAGATTTGTAATACCACTCTAAGATGTTTAGCATGTTCCTCTTTGGTTCTTGAGTATACCAAAATGTCATCTATAAATACTACCACAAATTTATCCAAGTATGGTTGAAATATCCTATTCATGTAATCCATAAATACCGCGGGTGCATTAGTTACGCCAAAGGGCATAACCATGTACTCATAGTGTCCATATCGGGTACTAAAAGCCGTTTTAGGGATATCTTCAGCTTTTTTTACCCTTATTTGGTGATATCCAGATCTTAGATCAATCTTACTAAATACACAAGCTCCTACTAGTTGGTCCATAAGATCGTCTATCCTTGGTAAGGGGTACTTATTCTTAATGGTTACCTTATTTAGTTGTCTATGATCTACACAAAGTCTCATAGTTCCGTCTTTCTTCTTTACTAGGAGTACGGGTGCTCCCCAAGGTGATACACTAGGTCTAATAAACTGTTTCTTCAATAGTTCTTCTATTTGTTTCTTTAACTCCACTAATTCTAAGGGTGACATCCTATAGGGTGCAATAGAAATTGGTCAGTCGAGTATCGAGGTCTATAGAAAATTCAACTTCCCTTTCGGGTGGTAGTTGGTTTACTTTTTTGAAAAATACCTCGAGAGAAATTCGTACTACCGGTATATTATCGAATGTGACCTTTCATTCCACTTCTAGGTTAGAAAGGATCATGTACACGTCATTATTTTTCTTTAAGTCCCTTTTTACTTGGTTGGCAGAGATTATCTCCATATCCCTACTTGCTTTAGGGTCAAAAAAGATTAAGGTTTTATCGAAGCAGTTTATAAGGACATGGTTGGAAGATAACCAGTCCATTCCAAGAATAATATCAATTTGTTTTAGTGGTAGACAAACCAAGTTGACTAGGAAAGTTTTGTTATTTAGTTCGATTTGACAATCTGAACAGATGTAAGTAGTTGTAACTGACTCATTGGTAGGGGTAGTTATTATTAACTCAATGTTTAGAAGGGATAGTGGAAGTTGTAACCTTTTAGCACAGTCTGAAGATATAAAGGAATGAGTGGCTCGAGTCAAATAGTACAAGTAAAGGAATTCCACGTATGGAACACGTACCTTGTACAAGATCATTGGCATTCGAGGCCTCGGCTCCATTGAGGGTGAATACTCTTCCCACGGCCTTTGGTTTCCCTTGTTGATTGTTATTAGTGCCTTTAGCGCTTCCATTAGTTTCTTCTTTTAGTTGTGGGCAGTTCCTTTGGATGTGTCCTTTTTGGTTGCATTTGTAGCAGGTAATATCCGATTTGGGGCATTGAAGGGAGATATGCCCAGACTCCCCACATTTGAAACATTTGGTTGGGGCTGGAAAGTTGCCACTTCCTCTTACTTTGTTATCCATTTTCATTTTAGGATGGGTATATGGCTTTCCTCTCTGTCCTTGTTCCTTGTTTCTTATGGGTCCCCCATTATTCTTGCCTTTATAATAAGCTGCTTTAGCTCTAGAGTCTTCATCATATATTCTACACATATTTACTAAAATAGGGTATTGTCTAATACCCTGGTAGTTGATAGCTTGCTTGATCTCAGGTCGAAGTCCATTAAGAAATTTAACACATTTGGAGCTTTCCCCCTCCCTTCCTTGGTAATGTGGGAAATATCGTACCAATTCCTCAAACTTGACTGCGTATTCAGCCACAGTCATATTCCCTTGTTTAAGTTCCAAGAACTCCATTTCTTTTTTATTCTTAATGTCTTCAGGGAAGTATTTCTCCAGGAACACTTTTTTGAAGATTTCCCAAGTTATGACTTGTCCATTAGTTTCTAAATACTGACGGGTGTTTTCCCACCAATATTCAGCTTCTTCTATCAGCATATAAGTTCCAAATGCTAGTTTTTGTTCTTCTGGACAAGTCGTAACTCGAAATATCTTTTCTATTTCCCTTATCCAACTTTGAGCACCATCTGGGTTGTAACCCCCATTAAAAGATGGTGGATTGTTCTTCAAGAAGTGATTCAGCCCTTGGTACTCTGCCCTTCCTCCGTTATTTCCTCGATTCTAATTTTCTATAGCTCGAGCCAGAGCTTGTAAAGCTTCTGCTAATACTCTATCATTTCTTACCGCCATAACTTTTCTAATAAAAGTAGGGCATAGAATATCATAGGGTTAGTCTACATTCTATTCTCTACTAGGTGACTATTCAATCAATCAAAGCACACCGAATAATCAAACAAACACTCAAGCAAACAAACAATCATTCACACAACAAAAACATAGCAGACACATAACTCACAAGTCGAACTGGTTCGACCTGCTCTGATACCACTAATGTAACACCCTCCTCTTATTTACTTATTTTACTTATATTTTGTAATTTAAAGTGGTTAATGATATAGTAGATAAAAGAGAGATTTAGAAAACAACACTTTTATTACATAGGTTTTAAAGTTCATTACAAATAGATTTCATAACTTTGTCCTATTATTATTTTTGACATAACTACCTTTCTTCTACCTTAAAACATTTACTCAACACTTCTACATGCAAAACATAGCAAGCATCTTCAACAATATAGTAGTAACAACCATTGTGAAACAGTGACAACTTCTCAATCCTGCAAATCTGTAAAAATAGAATTGCAAGGGTGAGCTTTCCTTAATCCTCAAATAATTTTAATTATAGTAAAACTTTTGAAAATAAGGAAAAATATTCATAAAACCAATATTCTTTAAACCATATATAATATTCTTCAATTTCTTTAAAAATAGTAATTTATTGATATAAAACCTGTGTCCAAACCATTAATTCAATTCACAAGGTAAAACCATCAATCAACCATAAAACGAATCAGTAATTTATCACAATAATCATGTATTCAATCAAAACACATAATCACTATTGCATGCTCTTATTCCTATATGATGCATGTATCCTCACGATGTACTTTCCTATTTACTCAACATGCAATGTGGCGCCATCCACGAAAATAGCCAGGGCATCTGGTCCTCACATCCTCCAGACCCACCAGTGGTAGACACTCCGTAATTGTCAAGTTCCCTCAATGTCCGGCAGGACCTCCCCCGCAACATGTGATCATCATGAGCAGGGCAATTTCCCCACCAAGAGAACCCCCTCTAGTCCACGGTATTCCACTCACACAGACGGGAATCCGTAACTTACGGACTTGGTCTACTACTATCCAGTCATCATGCAACATGCTCTAGGACCTTGAATTGTATAATGACCTTTATCACATTTTAAATCTTGACCTCTTTACTAGGTCATATTCATTTCAAAACCTTCTAAGCATTGCCTATTCACCAAGCAATCTTAGAATATTGCCTCTCCACTAGGCATTTCAAATCGGTCATTAAGCAATTCAAGTCCATCACCAATTTCATGCAACCATGCATGTCACCACTTATTCATATCCAACTCAAAACCAGACATATTTCGATATGAAATCAACACCAAGAAACACCAATAAACACCAATAAATCAAGAAACCAAGAAACAAGAAACACCAAGAATTATCAAGGAAACATCAAGAACCAATAAACAGTACCACACTTTTCCTCGTAACAAGAATGATTCTGTTCTGATGTGGAAGATCGGACAAAACCGCAACCACAGAGCATACTAAGAATTATCTTCGCACCTTAGTATCCGAAAAACTAAAGAAATATAATGAAAGTAACAACAAAATAAAGAATAGAAGAGTAGGATAAGGACAGCTCCCCTTACTAGTTTCTCTCAGCTTCCTATACTCTTCCTCTACTTACTTGCTCCTCTTTTAGAGATATTTCTTCCTAAGAAAGAGCTTGAGAGAATATAGAAATGTTCTTTGGTTTGTTTTCTCATCTGAAATCCCTAGGCCCTATTTATAGAATTCCCAAGGTACTATTTGCTACAGAATATTCTACAGAATATTCCACAGAATATTCCACAGAATATTCCTCAGAATATTCCTCAGAATATTCCTCAGAATATTCTACTACAGTAATTTTACTTTTTACCTCAGTGATTCTATTATTTACTACAGTAATTTTACTATTTACCACAGTAATTTTATTATTTATCAAAGTAAATTTACTATTTACCATAGTAATTTTACTATTTACCACAGTAATTTTATTATTTACCATGGTAATTTACTATTTGTACAGTAATTTACTATTTGCACAGTAATTTACTATTTGCACATTAATTAACTATTTGCACAGTAATTTACTATTTACTACAGTAATTCCAAAAATTCATAATTTTTAATTGTTTTTATATTTCTCTCTGTTATAAAAACCTCTCTTAAACTATATTTAAATTTTTGGGATGTTACACAAATCTACCTCCTTCTCTGGAATTTTGCATTAGGGCGCAAACAAGAGGCGCAAATTTGCGCCAGGGCGCAAACAGGAGGCGCAAATTGTCCAGCAAAATTGCACTTGACTTCTTCCCTTCTTTGAGTTTTGTTTCAAAATTTTTTGCAGTTGTTAAATACTAGTTTTCCTTCATTTTTAGTGTAGTAAATATATTAGCCTTTGTCTAATCATGAATTTCATTTTTGAGTAGCTAACTTTGTCATTGAGTCTTGTTTGTTGCTTGTCTTCTTTGGCTTCCTACTAGTTTTGTCTTGAGTATTTGTCTCCTTTGAATTTCCTTAAGCTTGTAGTGAATTGTTCCTCTTTCATTTGAGTACATTGGACATTGATAATTGATAGAGGTTCCTCAGGAAACTTTAAGGAGATTGAGAGAAAAAAGGCAAGTGTGCACATCATAGAAAAAGCCATCTCAAGAGTGATACACGAGTGCTACTAGAGTGAAACACTTAGAGAGAGGCAAGGATCCCTTATATAATTGTATTTGTTATCTAACCTTTTCTTGTGCAGCAATGGATACTTCTCCTAGTGTCGGAAATGATCTCACCCCAAGGTCTAAAAGGATGATAGACATGGTGAAGTCCATGCTTAGTGCTAGCTTGGAGGAGAGGTTTGACCAAGAGAGGAGGTTAAAGGAGGAAAGAAGGATAAAGAAAGAATTGGAGAAGAGGATCCTTGGGGACACTAGTGGCAATCATGGTGGTCACAATGGTGGAGGGGCTGTACCTAGAGAGGGCCGTGGAAGCCTAAGCAATGAAGTACCTAGGAGTAGGAGAAATAGCTATAGAGGTAGTGGAAGTGAGGAAGGAATTCCTAGAGGGGACTATAGCACACCTAGGGAGAGTGATTGGGGAAACAACTATGATGAGGATGAACCCTTTAGAGGCAATAGGAATGCAAGGGGGGGAAGGAGAGATCCTCAACCTAGAAGGCCGAATCACACCCCTAGAAGAAATGTGGAAGAGGATGAACCTAGAGAGTGGGAAAGAAGCAACAAGATTAAGCTACCCAAGTTCCTTGGAGATAGTGAGGCCGAGAGTTACCTAGATTGGGTGATGAAGGTTGATCAAGTTTATTCTTGCTACCCACACTTGAGTGAAGAGAAGAGGCTTAACTTAGCCATCTTGGAGTTTGAAGGTTATGCCTTGGTTTGGTGGAACCAAGTCCTTGTAGATGCCGAAAAGAGGAGAAGGCCACACATCACTTCTTGGACCCAATTGAAGGATGCCATGAAGGGGAGATTTGTGCCTAAATCTTATACAAGGGACCTCCATGTGAAGCTCCAAAGATTAACTCAAGGTGGAAGGAGTGTGCAAGAGTACTACAAGGATCTAGAATTGACCTTGATGAGGGCCGGCTATGAAGAGGAGAAGGAAGCTACAATTGCTAGGTTCACCAATGGATTGAATAGGGAGATTCAAGATGTCTTGGAGCTCTAACATTATAGAACCTTGGAGGATGCCATACATAAGGCCGAGAGGATTGAGGGCCAACTAAAGAGGAAGAGCTCCTTCAAGAAGTCTTTCACGTATGGATCTTCAAGTTTGAAGGACAAGCAAAAGAAGGAGGGATCATCCAAGACTTTCTACAAGTCTAGCCGAGATGACCCTAAAGGTAAGGAAGTCTCTAAACCTATTTCTAAGCCTTCTAACATTAAGTGTTTCAAGTGTTTAGGACATGGTCATATAGCTTCCCAATGTCCCAACAAGAAGGCCATGATCATGAGAGTAGATGTTGCGCCTTGGCGCATCCTGACAGCAAAGGGGTGAAGATTTGCGCCTGGCTTGGCCCTGGTTTGCGCCCTGGCGCATCCTGACAGCAAGGAATGAAGATTTGGGCCCTGGCTTGGCCCTGGTTTGCGCCCTGACGCAAATGCTGGTCCTGTTTCCTTGACTTGAGCTTCCATTTCTCTTCTTCTTGATGGCTTGCACTCTAAGTCTTTATCTTAAGTTCATGGGTCTTCATTCCAATCTTCAATTTTTGTCTTCAATCTACTCCTTGCTCCTATCTCTTCTTCATTCCTTGAATGAACCTAGAAAATAACAAGAAAGAGATTAAAATGACTTAAAAAGACAAGAAAAACCTATAAAACTAATGAAACACCAAATCAAGGACTAATATTAAACAAACATGATATTTTCACTGTTTTCTTATCTAAACTATAACTAAACCTAGTAAAAATGGATGAAAATGAACTGAAAACACCTAGGAAAACATGTATAATCTAGCACTTATCAATGCTACCCCTACTGAAACTACTACTGCAGGTAGTACAACCGGAGATGCTACTGCCCGAGCTGCCGGTGGTCGAGTTGCACCTGTCAGAGATACCGTTGTTAAAGCGGGCACTGCCAGAGCTGTCGCCATCGGGGATGCTACCCCTACAGAAACTACTATTGTAGGGAGTACAACCGGAGATGCTACTGCTCGAGCTGCCGGTGGTCGAGATGCACCTGTCGGAGATACCGTTGTTAGAGCGGGCACAGCCAGAGCTGTCGCCGTCGGGGATGCTACCCCTACAGAAACTACTAATGCAGGTAGTAGAACCGAGATGCACGCCCCGAACCGGGGCTGGTGGATTTAGTCGCACCGTTTCTGAGATACCGGCTGTTAGAGCAAGACCGTATGAGAGCTGCCGTTGGGATGCGTACTCACCGAATCCACATCGCCGGTAGTACTACCGGAGATGCAACTGCAATAGCTGCCGGTGGACAAGCTGCACATGTCGGAGATACCGCTGTTCGAGCGGGCACTGCAGGAGCTGTCGTCGTCGGGGATGATACCCTCACAGAAACTACTACTGCATGTAGTACTACCGGAGATGCAACTACAATAGCCGTCGTGGACGAGCCGCACCCGTCGAAGATACCGTTAGCCAGAGTGGGCACCGCCGTAGTTGTCGCCGTTTGTGGATGCTACTCCCCGACTAAAACTACTACCGCAAGTAGTACAACCGGACATGTTACTTCCGAGCCGCCGGTGGACTAGCCGCACCCGTTTGGAGATACCGTTGTTGGGAGAGGGGGCACCGCGTAGCGAAGCCACCGCTTCTGGGATGCTACCCTACGTAAACTACTACCGCAGGTAGTACAACCGAGATGCTACTTCCCGAGCCGCCGGTGGTCGAGCTCCACCTGTCGGAGATACCGTTGTTAGAGCGGGCACAGCAAGAGTTGTCGACGTCGGGGATGCCACCCTACGTAAACTACTATGTAGGTTGTAGAATCGAGATGCATCTTGTCGAGCCGCTTGGGTGGTCGAGCTGTACTGCCGCATATACCATTGTTAGAGCGGGCACCGCCATTTCATTACCGTGGGGATGCTACCCCTATAGAAACTACTACCGCAGTGGAGTACAACCGAGATGCTCACGCCCGAGCCGCCGGTGGTCGAGCCGCACCCGTAGATGCCGATTGTTGGAGCGAGCACCGCGTAGCCTGTCGCCGTCGGGGATGCTACCCTCTGAAAACTACTACTGCGGGTAGTAGAACCGGAGATGTTATCGCCCGAATCGCCGGTGGATTTAGCTGCACACATCGAGATACTATCGTTAGAGTGGCAATCGCAGTGTGATTTCTCATGTGTCTAATGGGGATTGCTACCTAAAATATTTTTGAAAATGTCACACAGGGGAGTAGAACCTGAGATATTCGGTAGTTAACTACCAACGGACGAGCCGCACTACCAACGGTAGGTAACGAAATTAATGAGGAATTCATTTGTCTTGGGAATCGATTACCCCCTCGGGGATGATTACCACTGTAAACTAAAATCACGTGTAGTAAACCGAGAGAAGCGGTTTACCCGATTACCGGTGGACGAGTCGATTACCTTCTGAGAAATCATTAGGGGAATGTGTTTTTAATTGAACCTATAAATACTCTTTTCTCAAAAAAACTAAGCTCTTGGAACATAATACTACCGAGATAACTTTCAAAATTCGGCGGCGAGTTCATCATATTTTGGAGACCACATAAGAACTTCAAGAGTTCATCAAGTTTTCGCCGAAAGGCAATCTTGTCTTTCTCGGGATGCATTCATAGTGTTTTCTTTAGGGAGGAGTACACCGAGATAACCGCCCGAGCTCGCTCGTTGGTCGAGCCGCACTGTCTGGAGATACTGTTTCGAGCGGGCACTGCAGAGCCGTCGTCGTCGGGGATGCTACCTCACCGAAACTACTACCTGCAGTAGTACTACCGAGATGCAACTACAATACGGTGGGACGAGCCGCATCTCGTCGAAGATACCGTTGTTGGGAGCAGCACGCGTAGTCGTTTATGTCGGAATTCTACCCCTACTAAAACTACTACCGGAAGTAGTACAACCGACATGCTACTTCCCGAGCCGCCGGTGGTCGAGCCGTTTGTCGGAGATACCGTTGTTAGAGCGGGCACCGCCAGAAATCACCGTCGTGGATGCTGCCCTACGAAACTACTACTACGGGTAGTACAACCGAGATGCTACTTCCCGAGCCGCCGGTGAGTCGGCACTGTCGGAGACCGTTGTTAGAGCGGGCACAAGAAGAGGTGTCGACGTCGGGGGATGCTACCCTACGAAACTACTAGTGCGGGTTGTAGAGAACCGGAGATGCACGCTCGAGTTGCGGTGGTCGAGCTGTGCACATCGCATATACCATTGTTAGGCGGCAGCCGCTAGTTGTTACCGTCGGGATGCTACCCCATAGAAACTACTACCGTAGGGAGTACAACGGAGATGCTTCGCCCGAGCCGCGTGGTCGAGCTGCACCTGTCGGAGATACTGCTGTTAGAGTGGGCACTGCAGGTGCAGTCATCGTCGGGGATGCTACCCCGACCGAAACTACTACTGCAGGTAGTACTACCGGAGATGCAACTGCAATAGTTGCCGTTGGACGAGTTGCACTGTCGGAGATACCGCTAGAGCAGAGTGCTATGGGAGTTGTCGCTCTCGGGGATGCTACCCTGCGAAACTACTACCTGGGTAGTACAACCGGAGATGCTACTGCTCGAGCTTCCGGTGGTCGAGTTGCACCTGTCGGAGATACCATTGTTAGAGTGGTCATTGCCAGAGCTGTCGCCGCCGGGGATGCTACGCCTACAGAAACTACTATTGTAGGTAGTACAACCGGAGATGCTACTGCCCGAGCTGCCGGTGGTAGAGATGCACCTGTCGGAGATACCGTTATTAGAGCGGGCACAGCCAGAGTTGTCGACGTCGGGGATGCTACCCCTACAGAAACTACTATTACAGGTAGTAGAACCGGAGATGCTACTGCTCGAGTTGCCGGTGGTCGAGCTGTACCTGTCGCAGATACCATTGTTAGATCAGGCACTGCTAGAGCTGTCACCGTCGGGGATGCTACCCCTATAGAAACTACTACTGCAGGGAGTAGAACCGGAGATGCTACTGCCCGAACTGCCGGTGGACGAGCTGCACTGTTGAACTTTTATTTAGTTCACACTTCGGCAAGTGTACCGGTCGTTTACAAGTTTAGAAAAGATGAGAAAGGGATCACAGAGACTGAATGATGAATTACCGAATGCTTAACATGCTTTGCTATTAGGACGAACCGATGAATGAATCATTTGTGTAAAACTAAGCAACTATGTAAGAGTAAGCAGTAAACTGTAAAACATATAAAGAAAGCAAGTAAGTGTTTAAGTTTCTAAACAGAATAATGAAGAAGGTTAGGGAATAGATTCATTCAATTCCTTCCCTCAAGTAACTAATTCAACAGAAATCATTCAATTGGAGATAAAATTCGTGATACCGTAGAATAATCCTATTGCTAGGTTTTTAGTCCCTTTGAATGACTAATATAATCCCTAATCCCTTAGGTGAGAACATAAGTGCATTCAAGAAGCGAAACAGATGAATTCCTAACATCTCATAGCATACAAGTTCTATCCCTAGACTCATGCATAGCTATAGTGATATACTTCCTCTCCTAATTCAACTATCAATCTTCCAATTGCATAATTGAAATGAGATACAAATACTCAAGGAACAGTTCAATCCAGTCCAAACATTAATATCCCTATCTCTATTTGAACTTCATGAATTAAACCTCAAGAATTAACAATAAGCAGGAAGAGATCAATCAATTAACTGAAATTACACTTGAATTAACATAGAAATTCGTTACAAGAGTTCTGGAATTAAAATCCCCAATCCTAACCTAAAGATCTAGCCTAGCATGGAAATGAGAAAAGAAGAAAGAGAAAAAGAAATCAAACACAAGAGAAGCTCCATAATTGCTTGATTCTTGCTTCCACAAGCTCACAAGCTCAGAAATCTCTAGGTTTGATGGAGGAGGATGGAGAACGAAGATGGAGAAGAGAGAAATTACAAGAAGCGTGCAGAGGAAGGAACTAACAAAACTGAATTATGAATTGTATATATGATTTCGCGCCCAAAAGCCCTTATATAGGTGAAGAAATGCGCCCTCCACTTAACTCATTTGCGCCTTGGCGCGTTTGTCCAGAGAAAGGGGTTGTAACGCGCCTCTATGCGCGCCTAGGCGCGTCTTTGCGCCTCAGCAAGCTCCTCAAATGCGCCTAGGCGCGTTTCAACAGAGAGGGGTCTTCATTTGTGCCTCAGCATGCGCCTAGGCGTGTTTTTGCGCCTCTACTTGGTCCCCATTTGCGCCTAGGCGCGTTTGGACAGCAAGGAAATCCAACTTGCGCCACAGCATGCGCCTAGGCGTGATTCCTGCTTTGCTTCTTTGACTTGAGCTTCCATTTCTCCTCTTCTTGATGGCTTGCACTCCAAGTCTTCATCTTAAGTTCATGGGCTTTCCTTCCAAGCTTCTATCTCCTCTTCAATCAACCTACAATTAACAGAAAAGAGGATAAAATGACTTAAAAACACAAGAAATACCTATGAAACTAACAAAACACTAAATCAAAGACTAACACTAAACAAATATGATATTTTCAATGTTTTCTTGTTTAAACTACAACTAAACCTAGTGAAAATGGATGGAAATGGACTGGAAACACCTAGGAAAACATGTATAATTTGGCACTTATCACAACCCCAAACTTAAAGCTTTGCTTGTCCTCAAGCAAACATAGATTCCATCATTACAAAGGTTACTAAGCATGATACAATCATTTAACTCAACAGCCACTGAAAATGCATTATGCAATTCTTAACTCCTTAAGCCAACTCAATTTATCTATGAAAGTTGAACATGAGCTCAAAACGTTCTCAAGAATTGCACAATTCATCAAGCATAAGCAATCAACTCTAGATTGGCATGAAGAAGAATGCACTTTAGCAACATCAAACAGTCCTCTCCAGTAAAGTGTTTACACTCAATCTCTCAAGTGTTTAGGCTTGTGTATCTCTCAATGTTACTCATCAGAAGGTATGTTACCATAGGCTTGCAATGACTCTAAAAATCTCCATTGCCTTCAAGTAGAAATTGGACACTCAAAAGGTCTTTTCAGGGTTGTAATGAGGCTTAGGTAAAGGTGGGTTAAAAGAAAAGGTAACTGGCTAAATATCCACAAGAACTTTAAGAGTAAAAGATACCACCTATATGATATGCATGGACTCATGATGAATAGATGAAAAATTAAAAACAGAACAGAGACTAACAATAAGTAAAAATAAACAAGTAATGAGACCAACTTTATTTTCTTTTCTTCCTTTATTTCTTTTATTCTTAAACTGCATTTTCTTCTGCTTCTTTTTCTTTCTTTTTGTTTTCTTATAACTTTTGCTATTTTCTTTCCTTCTGATTTTTGCTTTCTTTTGCTACATCATTTCTTTTCTTCTTCCTTTTTCTTTCTTTTCAATTTCTTGTTTTCTCTTTATTTTTGCACTTTGCTTTTCTTAAGTGATCTCACTAATTGCCAACACACGAAGAAAAATAAAAATTTTGCATGGTATGCATGAAAAAGAGAGAAAATGCAACTATACTACACTATATATTATTCACAAAATTACACCAATACCTACCCTGTATTAGGTGAACCACATAACAACAACCCCAAACTTGAAATTTTGACTTGTCCTCAAGTCAACAGCTACACATGCACCCCAAAATTTCAACCCCAAACTTAATCTTGAACTTATCCTCTAAGTAAAGAAACCAATACTCTTAAAGTTCCAGTGGCGGGACAATTGGTTTTTCACTTATTTAGGCTTGTAATGAGCTTAAGTATCCAAGAAAGAAAGGGTTGATTCAGGCTCAAAGGGGCTAGTAATGGAAAATTTAAAGGTTCAGGCCTATTTGGCTCAAGGCTACAAGAAAGAAAATTGCCTTTATCATTTGTGTCCAAATCTAAATGTGTGCAATTTTGATCAAGAGCTAAAGCAAGTTCTAGAACAATACTTCAGATGGTAAAACACTAAAGAATGAATTATGTTGGAGGCTCAATTGACTATCCAGGATTAATCATTGCATAACCTTGCTAAATTCATTAATCATGTCACAACCTAGAAAATTGTCATGCTAGAATTCTCATACAACATCTCTTCAAACATTTAAGAAACATGCAACTTTGTCATAGAACCTTGAGCTGAACCTAAGTGCCAAAATGTGCATAATTTATTTTACTGAACTACAGAGACAATGTTATATCAATGAAATCAACCTTCATAAAATGGTGCAACAAAATAGGGGGGTGTACTCTAAACAATCATCAATCAACAATTAAAACAAAAGAGTATAAGAACACTCCTTGTTGAAGACTACCCATCATATTCAGAGATCCTGCACCAAGTGCCAATTTCCATGTTTTTCCAACAGTGTTCAGCAGCTAAAAATTCACAATGGTCAAAATGAACTAACATGAAAGTCAATTAACAGTAAAATAACAGTCAAAAGAACTACAATAACAGTCAATTAGTCTAGTTAAACTACATTAACCGAAAGTGTATTACTAAACAAATTTACTAAACAAAATTACTAGTTAACACTAATCCTCATCCTGTGTATCCTCATCACTCTCTCCTTCTTCATTCTGGCCACCATCAACTTCTTCATCATCTTCATCTTGTCCCTCATTATGTGCTTGGCCTTCGCAATCCTCAGAAAATTCTTCAAACCTCATCAAGTCCTCAATCATCTCACTGTTGAATGCTTCAAGTGGCACCAACTTCTCCACAGGCAGATTCATTTGGGAGGCCACAGTTCTCAGAAGGGGTTCCATTGCAATGCAAGCTCTTGTAGATTCATGAACCCTACGAATGTTTCCTTGAACTACCCTCAAATGCCTCAATATCTTATCTTGCTTTGAATCTGCAGCACTAGATGGAGTTGCTGCCATAGGAGCTTTTCCTTTTGAACTTGTTGTGGCTTTGGCTTTAGAGGTGGAAGGTACTTCTAGTGTGGCTCGTGTACTGGCTTCTCCTTTGGTGAAATTCACATCCAATGTTGCTCCTGGCCTCATAGGGATTAAATCCTCACATGATACTCCAGCATCAATACACAAATGTGTAATGATGTTTGCATAAGACAGAGACCCCTGTTTTTTGCAAGTGTAGTGCATGAATCTCATTAGCTATAGTTAGGCCAACATTGAGATACTCACCATTCATTATAGTGTACAAGCATCAAACTCTCTTCTTTGTGATAGAAGACTTGTGCTGGATTGGCAATAAGATTCCAGAAATGAAAGCCCACCAAATTTTTGCTTTAAGACATAGTGATGAAGACTTCACATGCCTAACTCCATTATTGCGCCATTCGCTGTCCTTCCAAGCTCCTTTTCCTTCACATAACAATTCATCCACCTTGCTTGGGTCAGCTTTGCATGAAGCTCTATACTGAAAGGCGCAATCCCTTGCATCAGAAAAAGGGATTAAGAGCAATTTGTTGATGGCCTGAGGTGAAAATGAAATTTGCTTTCCCCGGACGTAAGAAGCATAGAGTTCTTCTTTATCTCCACTTGTCAAATTTGCATAGAACTCTAGAACCAACTCTTGATATGCCGGGAATGTTATATTGGCCAATCTATTCCATTTCCTTCCAGTGATCTCCTTGCATACTTCTCTATGTATGGATCGCTGGGACAACTCACCATTTCCTTCGTTTATGAATTGGCTAGGACTTATATTGAACTTCCGCTCTACTAGCACTGTGCGTGCTGTAAACTGAGATGCAAAGGCTTCTGCATGATCCAAGGACCGAAATCTGTGAGTGTCAAACTCTGGAATTTCTGGTTCAGGAGTAGCCTTTGCCTTGGCTTTCTTTGTAGTCCTTT
This sequence comes from Hylodesmum podocarpum, assembly GCA_026586105.1. Classification (NCBI taxonomy): domain Eukaryota; kingdom Viridiplantae; phylum Streptophyta; class Magnoliopsida; order Fabales; family Fabaceae; genus Hylodesmum; species Hylodesmum podocarpum. The sequence continues at coordinate 41,703 of JALJEV010000254.1, forward strand.
TCGGCTCTTGGCATTGTCCCTTGGAAGCTCTATGTTTAGTCCTTGGTTCCCTTGAAGATGATCCAGCTGGTTGCTTACTTGATGCCATGATTTTCTCTTTAAAATGGAACCTACACAACCAAAGTATATATGAGAAAAATATGCATGCATCTAGATAACAATCATCACCATAGAGAACATGCATTGTCATCAACAACTAGTGCGGTTCAAAGAGAATTTAAATTGGAATTGCTGGAATTGCCAAAGGAGATACATAAACAACTATACAATGGTCATGCTCACTAGAGTTATGCACATAAAACATACTCAAAACTCATTGAGGAATTTTAACAAACACCATGTGAGCATGAATGAACTGTGAGTAATTCTTCCTAATTGCTTTATACAATGCACTCCCAAGACAATATTCAACATTCATTTTCAATCAATTAATGGCATTTATCAATCAATCATCAAAACGAGGACATGCAACATCATCAAGGTGAACAATTTTGAACTCGCACAAAAGGGGTATTAGGGTTCGAACCACAATTTTTGAACCCTCATTCCAATTAATCATATGAATCATGAAGTTAGAGATTAGAGAATGAAGAAAACACGTAGTGATAGATGGATAAGCATATCTTGTTTGAGCCGAAGGTGTGAATGCACAAAATGAGAATTCTTGAACGAAATGAAAATCTAGAATGATAGAGATGGAGAGATTAATTCAAATGCACTTGTAATTTGAGATGGTGGATGTGAAAATTGATGAAGATTTGGTTCAATCTCTTGAGATTTTACAAGCCTAAGTGAAGTGAGTGTAGGAGAAGAAACAAATGCGCCCCCTTGTGTGCCTTGGCGCAAGCTTGCGCTCATGTTTTATGCCTAGGCGCAGCAAATTGCGCCTCTCATTTAAGGGAAACACGCCTAGGCGCGTCTTGACCGAGAGCAGGGGTTCAAGCGCGCCAACCTCTTCACCTAAATCGCGCCGCGGCGCGTTTATCCAGAGGACAAGGGTGATTTGCGCCACCCACTTGCGCCGGGCGCAAAAATCGGCGCCCCACACCTTAACTCAAACGCGCCAGGGCGCATCTTTCCAGAGAGCAAGGGGAATTTGCGCCCCACTCTCGTGCCTGGGCGCAAAAATTGCGCCCCACCTTTACAAGATTTGCGCTGGGGCGCATCTTGACAGAGAGTGATGTGATTTTGCGCCCCATTTTCATGCCTTGGCGCGAATTGATGTCCCAAGAGGTTAGTTTGCCTCTTCTTATGCAGTTTGCTACCACTTGTGCACACATTCTAAGTCATTTTGTGTTTAGATGATCTATCCTATGCACAAGGGTCACACCTAAAGTGAACTATATTTCTCACTAATGTTATTACACCTCATACCTTCTCTTATTTCCTGTCAACTCAAGAACATTGTAATTTCAACTATTTATTCCTATATCTATTGTTTATCAACAACACAAGAATCAAAATGACTATATAGTATCATGTATTTACATTTCTATCTAACTTCAATTTCTATTTTATTTTTGCTTTTTTTTCTCAATTTTTAAAAGACTAACAAACATATCAACAACAAGAAGTTACAGAAAACTTCTCTTTATTGAATGGGTTGCCTCCCACCAAGCGCTTCTTTAATGTCATTAGCTTGACATGTGACTTGACCCTATCACGGAGGGTCTTGAAGCTCAACAGAGACTTTATCCTTCTCAAACTTATCTCCCAAATAAGGTTTGACTCTTTGGCAGTTCACTTTGAATTCTCTAGACTTATCAAGGTCTTCTAAGGTAATTGCACCATGTGGAAATAATTCTTTTACAACAAATGGACCAGACCATCTAGACTTTAGCTTTCCCGGGAACAACCTTAATCTAGAATTGTACAGCAACACTAGTTGGCCCGGGTAAAACTCTCTTCTTCTAAGCTTACGATCATGCCATAACTTTGTTCTTTCTTTGTATATCTTGGCATTCTCATATGCTTGAAGTCTCAATTCATCCAACTCATGGAGTTGGTACAGTCTCTTCTCACAGCCTGAGTAAGAGTCAGAATTGAAGTACTTTAAGGCCCAGTATGCCTTATGTTCTTGTTCAACAGGCAAGTGGCATGCCTTTTCATAGACCATCTGGAATGGTGTCATACCAATTGGAGTCTTATATGCTGTCCTATATGCCCAAAGAGCATCATTTAGTCTTTTTGACCAGTCTTTTCGGGACAGATTCACAGTTCGTTCTAATATCTTCTTGATCTCCCTATTGACTAACTCAGCTTGCCCACTGGTTTGGGGGTGATATGGTGTTGAAATTTTGTGCTTCACCCCTAACCTTTTGAGAACTCTGTCTAGATGCTTATTGCAGAAATGGCTTCAACCATCAGTGATGAAAGCTCTAGGAACCCCAAATCTAGCAAAGATATTTCTATGAATAAAGGCATCTACAATCCTAGAGTCATTAGTTGGGGCAGAAATGGCTTCCACCCACTTGGACACATAATCTACAGCTACTAGGATGTATGTGTGGGAGAATGAAGGAGGAAATGGTCCCATAAAATCCATCCCCCACACATCAAAGACCTCTATCTCTAAAATATTATTTAAGGGTCCCTCATCTTTCCTAGAAATGTTTCCACTTCTTTGGCATCTGTCACAGGTTTGCACAAAAGCTTTTGCATCTTTAAAAATAGATGGCCAGTACAAACCACTTTGCAAAACCTTTTTGGCTGTCCTTTCCCCATTGAAATGACCTCCACTAGGGGAATTATGACAGTGCCAAAGCACAGAACTGACCTCTTCCTCAGGGATACATCTCCTAAGGAGTCCATCTATACCCCACTTAAACAGAAATGGCTCATCCCAAACATAGTATTTTGCATCAGAAAACAGTTTTTTCCTTTGTTGATGAGATAAGCCAGGGGGAATATAGTTTGATACCTTAAAGTTCGCTATATCGCTGAACCAAGGAGCATCAGAAATACTAAAGAGTGTCTCATCTGGGAAGGTTTCAGAAATTGGGATAATGCAATCTTCTATCTCAGCATGAGGTAACCTTGATAAATGATCTGCCACTAGGTTCTCTCTTCCTTTTTTATCTCTTATTTCAATATCAAATTCTTGTAGAAGGAGAACCCAGCGGATCAATCTTGGTTTACTTTCATGCTTCATTAGAAGATATTTCAAGGCAGCATGGTCAATATACACTATGATCTTTGAGCCAATGAGATATGGACGAAATTTGTTAAGAGCAAATACTATGGCTAGCAACTCTTTTTCTGTAGTTGAGTAATTGATTTGATCATTGTCAAGCACTCTGCTAGCATAATATATCACTCTTACAAGTTTTTCCTTTCTTTGTCCTAGTACAGCTCCTATTGCATAATCACTTGCATCACACATAATTTCAAAAGGTAAACTCCAATCTGGAGCAATTATGATAGGAGCTGTTGTTAACTTCTCTTTTAAAGTCTCAAAGGCTTTTAAACAGGTTTCATCAAAATTGAAGGTCACTTCCTTCACCAACAAGTCACACAATGGTTTAGAAATTTTTGAAAAATCCTGGATGAATCTTCTATAAAAACCAGCATGACCTAGGAAACTACGCACTCCTTTCACATTCACTGGTGGAGGTAGTTTCTCTATCATTTCGATTTTTTCTTTGTCCACTTCTATACCATCAACAGAAATTTTGTGCCCTAAAACTATGCCTTCTTTAACCATAAAATGACATTTTTCCCAGTTCAAGACAAGATTAGTTTCCTGGCATCGTTTTAGTACACAAGCCAAATTTTCTAAACAGTTTTCAAAAGTGGAACCAAATACTGAAAAATCATCCATGAAGATTTCAATAAATTTCTCAACCATGTCACCAAAAATGGCCATCATGCATCTTTGAAAAGTTGCTGGTGCATTACATAATCCAAATGGCATTCTCCGGTATGCGAAAATCCCATAAGGACAAGTGAAAGCAGTTTTCTCTTGATCCTTAGGGTCTACCACAATTTGGTTATAACCAGAGTATCCATCCAGAAAGCAATAATAAGCATGACCAGCTAACCTTTCAAGCATTTGATCCATAAAAGGTAAAGGGAAGTGATCTTTTCTTGTGGATTCATTCAACCTTCTGTAATCTATGCACATTCTCCACCCAGTCACTGTCCTGGTGGGAATTAATTCATTCTTCTCATTTACAATTACAGTCATGCCCCCCCTTCTTGGGAACTACTTGTACTGGACTTACCCAGGAACTATCCGAAATGGGATAAATAATGCCAGCATAAAGTAGTTTGAGGACTTCTTTGTGTACAACCTCCTTCATAGTAGGATTTAAACGCCTTTGAGGTTGTATCACAGGTTTAAAATTGTCCTCAAGCAAGATTTTGTGCATGAAAAATGAGGGACTTATACCTTTCAAATCAGAAACCTGCCACCCAATTGCAGATTTATGCTCTTTAAGGATCTTAAACAACTTGTCCTCTTCCCTTTTATCCAAAGAGTTGCTTATGATCACCGGGAAGGTGTCATTTTTTTTCAAGAAAAGCATATCTAAGATGAGAGGGAAGTTGTTTAAGTTCACTCTTAGGTGCAGTTTTTGTTTTCTCAGCCATTTTAGATGTTTCCTCTAATGGTTCAATACTTGATGGTAGTGAAGTGTTGGTCTCTACTGCAGCTATGAGATTCTCAACTTCTTGTTTTTCATTTTCAAAACTAGAAGTATCAAAATTTTCCTCTTCTGTTATGAAGTTAAGAATCTCATTCTTATAAACATTCTCCACTATAGGTTCCAACACATCCACCATCATGCATTGTGACTTTTCTGCAGGGAATTTCATTACATCAAATATGTTAAAGGATACCTTTTCTTCATCAACTCTCAAAATGAGTTCACCTTGTGCCACATCAATTAGGACTCTGCCTGTGGCTAGGAATGGTCTCCCTAAGATGATTGGGACTTCTTCATCAGCTTCCATTTCCAGCACAACAAAGTCCGCAGGAAATACGAATTTGTCCACCTTCACTAGGAGGTCCTCCACTACTTCGTACGGACGTTTGGTGGAGCGATCTGCTAGTTGCAGTGTCATCATCGTAGGTTGGATGTCCATGTCCTGTATGTTCAGTTTCTGCAGCACAGAAAGAGGCATCAAATTTATGCTAGCTCCCAAATCAATCAAGGCCTTACCTATTGGCACTTCGCCTATTGAACAAGGAATGGTGAAGGGTCCTCTGTCTCTCCGTTTCTGAGGTATCTTCCTCTGAATGATGGCACTACATTCCTCTGTCATTGCTATTGTTTCATCATCATGCATCATCCTCTTGTTGGATAGGATTTCCTTCATGAATTTGGCATATGATGGCATCTTTTGCAGTGCTTCAGAGAATGGAATGTTGATTCTCAAACTCTTCAGTATGTCATAGAATTTGGCAAACTGCTGTTCATCATTGGCCATCTTCACCCTTTGCGGATAGGGAAGCTTGCAGTAAGGTGAAATGTGTTCATGCTGGCCAGCCTCTTCTAGGATCTTCTTCTTTGTTTTTCTAGGTGACTCTCTTTTTTCAGTGAGAATTATAGGCACAGGTGGTTGCCTTTCACTCTTTGCATTATTTTCTCCTTCCTCCACTGCATCTCCTTTCATTTCTACAGTTTCCTTTCCCAACACCTTACCACTCCTTGTGGTAACAGCTTTGCATTGCTCCTTTGGATTCACAATAGTATCACTTGGCAGATTTCCTTGATTTCTTTCAGAGAGTTGCTTGGAAAGCTGGCCAATCTGTGATTCCAGATTCCTAATAGAAGCTTCTTGATTTGTGAACATAGATTCAGTCCTTTGCATAAAGGACATGAACATGTTCTCTAAAGTTGAAGATCCTTCTCTAGGAACCTGATTCATGTTAGAGCTTGCTGGAGCATTTCTAGGTTGGTTGGTTGGGAATTTAGAATGGTTTGGGTTGAAAGGTAGATTTTGTGGTTGGTTTTGGTTATAGTGTTGGTTAGATGAAGATGTTTGGTTTTGATGCTGGTTGAAGTTCTGGTTGTATGGCATGTTTGGATTGAAACGTGGTCTAGGATTGAAGGTTTGTTTGAAATTATGGTCATAAGAGGAAGAGTTGGGTTGCAGATAATTATTATTCCTATATGACAGATTTGGATGGTTTCTTTGGTGAGGATTATAGCTATTTGTGTTGGCATAGGTGTTACCTTGAGGATTTCCCATGTAATTCACTTGAGCTTGTTCCTCAGCATTAGCTCCTAAGCTTTCACAGAACTCTATTTGATGTCCTCCCCCACAATATTCACAGCTGACTGGAGGTGCTTGAATAGCATTCAACTGGACCACTTGAAGCTGCTTCATTATTTGATCCATCTTTTGAGTCATCAGCTTGTTTTGAGCCAACAAAGCATCATTAGCTCCAAGCTCAATCACTCCTCTTCTTTCACCATAGAAATCACTAAGAGCATCATAACGATTTGAAGCCATCGTTTCAATGATCACTCTTGCTTCATGTGCATCTTTCTTTCTTAATGAACCTCCAGCAGAGGCATCCACTAGCAATCTTGTATACGACCGCAGTCCATTATAGAAGATATGGACCTGCTGCAGATCAGAAAATCCATGGTGAGGGCACCTTCTCAACAAGGACTTGAATCTCCTCCATGCCTCACTGATGGACTCTCCATCTTTTTGTTTGAAGCAAGAAATCTCTGCTCTGAAGTAGTTGTATTTCTCTGGTGGAAAGTATTGAGCCAGAAATGTGTTCACTAAGTCCTCCCATGTAGTGAAATAGCCATGAGGAAAACTTTGTAGCCACATCTTAGCTTCTCCTTTGAGTGAGAATTCAAACAGCCTCAGCCGAATTGCATAATCTGGCACTCGATTCATTTTTATTGTACCACAAATCTGTAGGAAGTTATGTATATGCTGATTTGGATCTTCCTCTTCCAAACCTCCAAACTGCTCTTGCCTTACCAGCTGAGTGAGAGCAGGTTTAATCTCAAAATTGTTGGCTGCAACAGTAGGTGGTTCTATACTGGATCCACAGCCCATAGCATTAGGAGTGTACAACTCCTCAAGTGCCATGCGCCTTGTGTTATCCATATTTTCTGCTGAAATTTTCTGCTGTAGCCTCTTTATTTTCTTTATTTGCTTTCAAGTTCCTCCTGCAAAATCTTTCAATTTTTGGTTCAAACAGAAGATTAGTTTCCTTAGCTTTTCGCATAAACCACAAATGGAATGAAAACAAGAATTACTGAAAACAGAATGAAATTTATAAGAATAAACAATGGAAAACAGAACAAAACAGTATGAGTATTAACAAACAACTACACTAAAAAAAAAATTATGTCCTAAGTAGCAAGCACGTCAAGACTATCGATATTCAATCAATAGTCCCCGGCAACGGCGCCATAAACTTGTTGAACTTTTATTTAGTTTCACACTTCGGCAAGTGTACCGGTCGTTTACAAGTTTAGAAAAGATGAGAAAGGGTTGTCGAACCACAGATACTGAATGATGAATTACCGAATGCTTAACATGCTTTGCTATTAGGATGAACCGATGAATGAATCATTTGTGTAAAACTAAGCAACTATGTAAGAGTAAGCAGTAAACTGTAAAACATATAAAGAAAGCAAGTAAGTGTTTAAGTTTCTAAACAGAATAATGAAGAAGGTTAGGGAATAGGTTCATTCAATTCCTTCCCTCAAGTAACTAATTCAACAGAAATCATTCAATTGGAGATAGAATTCGTGATACCGTAGAATAATCCTATTGCTAGGTTTTTAGTCCCTTTGAATGACTAATATAATCCCTAATCCCTTAGGTGAGAACATAAGTGCATTCAAGAAGCGAAACAGATGAATTCCTAACATCTCATAGCATACAAGTTCTATCCCTAGACTCATGCATAGCTATTGTGATATACTTCCTCTCCTAATTCAACTATCAATCTTCCAATTGCATAATTGAAATGAGATACAAACACTCAAGGAACAGTTCAATCCAGTCCAAACATTAATATCCCTATCTCTATTTGAACTTCATGAATTAAACCTCAAGAATTAGCAATAAGCAGGAAGAGATCAATCAATTAACTGAAATTACACTTGAATTAACATAGAAATTCGTTACAAGAGTTCTGGAATTAAAATCCCCAATCCTACCCTAAAGATCTAGCCTAGCATGGAATTGAGAAAAGAAGAAAGAGAAAAAGAAATCAAACACAAGAGAAGCTCCATAATTGCTTGATTCTTGCTTCCACAAGCTCACAAGCTCAGAAATCTCAAGGTTTGATGGAGGAGGATGGAGAACGAAGATGGAGAAGAGAGAAATTACAAGAAGCGTGCAGAGGAAGGAACTAACAAAACTGAATTATGAATTGTATATATGATTTCGCGCCCAAAAGCCCTTATATAGGTGAAGAAATGCGCCCTCCACTTAACTCATTTGCGCCTTGGCGCGTTTGTCCAGAGAAAGGGGTTGTAACGCGCCTCTGTGCGCGCCTAGGCGCGTCTTTGCGCCTCAGCAAGCTCCTCAAATGCGCCTAGGCGCGTTTCAACAGAGAGGGGTCTTCATTTGTGCCTCAGCATGCGCCTAGGCGTGATTCCTGCTTTGCTTCTTTGACTTGAGCTTCCATTTCTCCTCTTCTTGATGGCTTACACTCCAAGTCTTCATCTTAAGTTCATGGGCTTTCCTTCCAAGCTTCTATCTCCTCTTCAATCAACCTACAATTAACAGAAAAGAGGATAAAATGACATAAAAACACAAGAAATACCTATAAAACTAACAAAACACTAAATCAAAGACTAACACTACACAAATATGGTATTTTCAATGTTTTCTTGTTTAAACTACAACTAAACCTAGTGAAAATGGATGGAAATGGACTGGAAACACCTAGGAAAACATGTATAATTTGGCACTTATCATGCACCTGTCGTAGATATCGCTGCTAGAGCAGGTACTGCCGGAGTTGTCTCCCTCGGGGATGCTACCCCTACTGAAACTACTACTGCAGGTAGTACAATCAGAGATGCTACTGCCCGAGCTGCCAGTGGTCGAGCTGCACCTGTCGGAGATACCGTTGTTAGAGCGGGCACAGCCAGAGCTGTGGCCGTCGGGGATGGAACCCCTACAGAAACTACTATTGTAGGTAGTACAACCGGAGATGCTACTGCCCGAGCTGCCGGTGGTCGAGCTACACCTGTCGTAGATACCATTGTTAGAGCGGGCACAGTCGGAGCTGTCACCGTCGGGGATGCTACCCCTACAGAAACTACTACTGCAGGTAGTACAACCGGAGATGCTACTGCCCGAGCTGCCGGTGGTCGAGCTGCACCTGTTGGAGATACCGTTGTTAGAGCGGGCACTGCCAGACCTGTCGCCGTCGGGGATGCTACTCCTACAGAAAATACTACTGCAGGTAGTACAACCGGAGATGCTACTGCCCGAGCTGCCAGTGGTCGAGCTGCACTTGTCGGAGATACCGTTGTTAGAGCGGGCACTGCCGGAGCTGTCGCCGTCGGGGATGCTACCCCTACAGAAACTACTATTACAGGTAGTACAACCGGATATGCTACTGCCCGAGCTGTCGGTAGTCGAGCTGCACCTGTCGTAGATACCATTGTTAGAACGGGCACTGTCGGAGCTGTCACCGTCGGGGATTCTACCCCTACAGAAACTACTACTACAGGTAGTACAACCGGAGATGCTACTGCCTGAGCTGCCGGTGGTCGAGCTGCACCTGTCGGAGATACCATTATTAGAGCGGGCACTGCCAGAGCTGTCGCCGTCGGGGATGCTACCCCTACAGAAACTACTATTATAAGTAGTACAACCGGAGATGCTACTGCCCGAGCTACCGGTGGTCGAGCTGCACCTGTCAGAGATACCGTTGTTAGAGCGGGCACTGCCAGAGCTGTCACCGTCGGGGATGCTAACCCTACAGAAAATACTACTGCAGGTAGTACAACCGGAGATGCTACTGCCCGAGCTGCCGGTGGTCGAGCTGCACCTGTCGGAGATACCGTTGTTAGAGCGGGCACTGCCAGAGCTATCGCCGTCGGGGATGCTACCCCTACAGAAAATACTACTGCAGGTAGTACAACCGGAGATGCTACTGCCCGAGCTGCCGGTGGTCGAGCTGCACTTGTCGGAGATACCGGTGTTAGAGCGGGCACTGCCAAAGCTGTCGCCGTCGGGGATGCTACCCCTACAGAAACTACTATTACAGGTAGTACAACCAGATATGCTACTGCCCGAGCTGCCGGTGGTCGAGCTGCACCTGTCGTAGATACCATTGTTTGAGCGGGCACTGTCGGAGCTGTCACCGTCGGGGATGCTACCCCTACAGAAACTACTATTATAGGTAGTACAACCAGAGATGCTATTGTCCGAGCTACCGGTGGTCGAGCTGCACCTGTCGGAGATACCGTTGTTAGAGCGGGCACTGCCAGAGCTGTCGCCGTCGGGGATGCTACCCCTACAGAAACTACTATTGTAGGTAGTACAACCGGAGATGCTACTGCCCGAGATGCCGGTGGTCGAGATGCACCTATCGGAGATACCGTTGTTAGAGCGGGCATTGCCAGAGCTGTCGCCGTCGGGGATGCTACCCCTACAGAAACTACTACTACAGGTAGTAGAACCGGAGATGCTACTGCCCGAACTGCCGGTGGACGAGCTGCACCTGTCGGAGATACTGTTGTTAGAGCGGGCACTGCTGGAGCAGTCGTCGTCGGGAATGCTACCCCCACCGACACTACTACTGTAGGTAGTACTACCGGAGATGCAACTGCAATAGCTGTCGGTGGACGAACTGCACCTGTCGGAGATACCGCAGCTAGAGCGGGAACTGTCGGAGTTGTCGCTCTCGGGGATGCTATCCCTACTGAAACTACTTCTGCAGGTAGTGCAACCGGAGATGATACTGCCCGAGCTGCCGGTGGTCGAGCTGCACCTGTCGGAGATACCGTTGTTAGAGCGGGCACTGCCAGAGCTGTCGCCGTCAGGGATTCTACCACTACAGAAACTACTATTGTAGGTAGTACAACCGGACATGCTACTGCCCGAGCTGCCAGTGGTCGAGATGCACCTGTCGGAGATACGGTTGTTAGGCGAGCGCGGCACCGCGTAGCGCCGTCGGGGTTGCTACCCCTTTAGAAACTACTACCGAGGTAGTAGGCGGAGATGCTCTGCCCGAATCGTTAGTGGACGAGCTGCACCTATCGGAGATACAGCTATTACAACGAGCACTGCAGGAGCAGTCGTCGTCGGGGATGCTACCCCCACCGAAACTTCTACTGTAGGTAGTACTACCGGATATGCAACTGCAATAGCTGTCGGTGGACGAACTGCACCTGTCAGAGATACCGCTTCTAGAGCGGGTACTGCCGGAGTTGTCGCTCTCGGGGATGCTTGATAACCACTGTCGAATGACTATCAATAGCTAGATTTATCCCCAATTAAACTTGTAATAAAGAGGAATCAACCTAGGTCATCTCTCAGAAGACATACATACATTCAATTTGGAATTGCTCACTATTAGGAGGGGGATTTCATGAATTAATGCAGTAAAACCTAAACGGAATAGAAAATAACATGCAAGGAGAATTAGAATTTGAAGATATAACAGGAAAATGTAAAGTGCAGCAGTGAACTAAGCAATTTGAAACAGAAAGGAACAGTGAACATTAGCATGAAATGCAAGGAGAATGAGAATTGTAGAATAGAACAATGAAATGTAAATTGCAACGGTGAATTGAACAATAAGTAAATGCAGAAAAGGAATACAGAGCAGTAGCGTAAAACATGAGGAGAAAACCTAAACAATCAAGAACAGCATAATAGAACGTGAAAGGGAATTGAATCAAGAATCCATTGCAGAATTGAAGAAAAGCGTAATCACAATCAAAGAGCTGAATTCAATTGTTGCAGTAGCTACAGTTGTGAGAAGAGATTGAATACATGAACATTGAAATCTAAGAAGAAAAGAGTGAGTAGAAGAGAGAACAGCGAAGAGAGAAGAGAGAATTGTGCAATCGCACAACTCAAACTTGCACAAGAAGCTAGAAAACAGAATTATGAAAGTTTCCTTGTGCCTCGCGCCCAAACAACCCTTTTATAGGTGAAGAATGCGCCCCTCATTTAGTTGTTTCGCGCCCTGGCGCGCTTGTGAAGCAAGGGAAACAGTAAAACGCGCCCCTCACTAAGTAGAAACGCGCCCTGGCGCGTTTGTGCCACAAAGGGCAGTGAAACGCGCCCCCATTCGCGCCCTGGCGCGCCCGCGCGCCCCTGGATGGCATTGAAACGCGCCCTGGCGCGTTTTTGCCGCAAGCAGGTGTAAAACGCGCCCCCCTGGCGCGCCCTAGCGCGCGCGCGTCTTCACATTCGCGCCCTGGCGCGTTTTGACAGCACGTGAATAGTGATTTCGCAACTGCTTGAGTACTTTCACTAAAATGGGCATAACTTCCTCCACAGATATCGTTTTGAGCTCTGGTTTTTTGTAAATGAAAGAGGTTTGATAGAGCTACAACTCTCATGAAGACACGAAGAGCCAATTCGGAGTGCAAATTGAGTGAAAGCTGGGCTCAAATGGAGGTGCTCCCTTGACTTTTCTCTTCCTCTTGCTGACTTGCACTCTAAGTCCTCATCTCAGATCTTGGGTCTTCCATTCCAGGCTTCCATTCTAGCATTCAATCTCCTCCCTGCTCCTATCTCTTCTTCATTCCTCATAGTTCTAGAAGCGACTGCACAAGAATCAATATAGAATCATAAGAACTTATGGAATTTTAACTATTATTTACTATTATTACTAAAATATACCTCAAACACAATATCTAAGATAAACTACCAAAATATGACACATATAACAGCTAATTGAACCAAAAACAAAGTAAAGAGAATGTATATAAAATGGATTATCAAATACCCCCACACTTATTCTTTTGCACTCCGGGGCAAAACTTACTAAAAGAAGAATTGATGCTATGTGAACTGAACCAATTCTAGTTGAGCCACAGATGCATATAAAGAGAAAGGGACAAAATTCAGAGCATCAAGATCAACAACGACTCATGAACCTAATGTGCGTCCAGAACAAACAATTTGACAAGTTGAGTTAAAGAATGAATTCAAAGTGATAGAACCTCACAAGTCAGTGTTTCCTCTTGACTCTCAAGTGTTTTAGGCTTGTATTTGCACTCAGACACATCATGCAAGCTAGCACTACCAGATTTTTACAAGCCTCTAATTTCAATAACTTGAGACACATGCAATTAAAGATCAAAAGGTCTTTATTAAGCCTGTAATGGGGCCAAGGTGAAGGTGGGATAAGAGAAGGATTATTTAGGCTAATAACCAAGAGAAAAGAGGAGCAATGGGGAATAAATCTAATAAGCATGAGGATTACCCTCCTAGCATTTTACCTCTTTTTGGCTTCCTACTTATTTCCATCCTGGATTTTCATTTCCTTCTTTTTCTCTTTTCTTTCTTTTGCTTTCTTTTTCTTTTCTAGATTTCCTTCTTTGCAGCTTTTGGTATTTCCTTCTTTGTATCTTTTTCTATATATATACATATACATATATTTTTCCGTATACTTGTTTTCTTCTGCATAACTAATACCAATTCATTCACCATCTCACATACCAGACTTGTTTTGAAAGGTCTTACCCCCACACTTATTTAGAACTTATTCCCAAAACAATTCCAAAGCTCCTTTAGTCCCTAAGGTTAGGGGACATCATTGTTTTTTTTCATTTTTCGGCTTGTAATGAGCTTGAAATTGAAGAAAGGGATATACAGGCTCAAAGGGGGATAACAAGGGACACATATGTAAGGTAGGCTCATTTGGCCAGTGGCTTAAGAAGAAAATTGCCTAAATCATTTCAATAATGCATGTGATCAAGAAATATCAGCAAGAGTCAAGGAAAAATCTAGAGCAACTAACAAAATGAGTGTAATCACACAAGAAAGAATTTTTGAAGGAGAGACTGGTTCCTCCATATAAGGCTCAAATTCTCACAAGGTTTATTTTCTATCACAAATCATCCAACTTCAGTTTCAGGTCAATTGCAAATCAAGGATGCACAAATAGGTCATAAGAAAATTGAACATCTATCAACTAAAAATGTTTGTAACTTTCGTAATTTATACACCTATGACTTCAAAGAAAAAGGTATGTTTCACATTTATCATTATTTTTTTTTTCATAAATGTATTTTTTCTTTCAACAATCAAACAGAGCAAAACAGAACAGAAAACATAACAGCAAAATATTCACACAATCCCCCCACACTTGAAATTTGCATTGTCCTCAATGTAACATAAAGTGCAACAATGAAGTCAACTGCAATTCAAGATAGAAAGGGAATAGAAAACTCCCTCAAGGGCCAAATATCTGCACGTCCGGCCAGCTAGGTTCAACCAAGGACAACTCTGCCTCAGCTTCTTCCGCTTTCGGACTTTCATGAAATTCCTTGAGTTGATGACCGTTTACCTTCCAAACTTTACCAGTAGCTTCATCTCTTATTTCAACTGCACCATGGGAAAAGACATTAGTAATAACAAAAGGACCATCCCATCAAGAACGAAGCTTACCGGCTATGAGCTTCAACCGAGAATTGAATAATAGCACTTTTTGGCCCACTTTGAACTCCTTCCTCAAAATCATACTATCGTGATACTTCTTAACTTTTTCCTTGTAGATCTTGGAGTTCTCATAAGCCTCCAAGCGAAGCTCCTCAAGTTCTTGTAATTGAAGCTTTCTATGTGCACCAGCCTGGTCAATTTCCAAATTGCATTTCTTCACAGCCCAGTACGACCGATGCTCAATCTCCACAGGTAAATGACAGCCTTTACCAAAGACCATCCTGTAAGGAGACATGCTAGTTAGTGTCCTATAAGCTGTTCTATGGGCCCAAAGAGCATCTTCAAGTTGCCTGCTCCAATCTTTTCTATTAGGGTGGACCATCTTTTGTAACATGAGCTTGATATCTCTGTTGAACACTTCAGCTTGACCATTAGTTTGGGGATGATAGGCTGTGGAAACTCTATGTACAACGGGCACTGCAGGAGCAGTCGTCGTCGGGGATGCTACCCCCACCGACACTACTACTGCAGGTAGTACTACCGGAGATGCAACTGCAATAGTTGCCGGTGGACAAGCTGCACCTGTCGGAGATACCGCTGCTAGAGCGGGTACTGCCGGAGTTGTCGCTCTCGGGGATGCTACCCCTACTGAAACTACTACTGCAGGTAGTACAACCGGAGATGCTACTGCCCGAGCTGCCGGTGGTCGAGCTGCACCTGTCGGAGATACCGCTGTTCGAGCGGGCACTGTAGGAGCTGTCGTCGTCGGGGATGCTACCCTCACCGAAACTACTACTGCAGGTAGTACTACCGGAGATGCAACTACAATAGCTGCCGGTGGACGAGCTGCACCTGTCGAAGATACCGTTGTTAGAGCGGGCACTGCCAGAGCTGTCGCCATCGGGGATACTACCCCTTCTAAAACTACTACTGCAAGTAGTACAACCAGACATGCTACTTCCCGAGCTGCAGATTGTCGAGCTGCACCTGTCGGAGATACCGTTGTTAGAGCGGGCACTGCTGGAGTTGTCGCTCTCGGGGATGCTACCCCTACTGAAACTACTACTGCAGGTAGTACAAACAGAGATGCTACTGCCCGAGCTGCCGGTGGTCGAGCTGCACCTGTCGGAGATACCGTTGTTAGAGCGGGCACATCCAAAGTTGTCGCCGTCGGGGATGCTACCCCTACAGAAACTACTATTGCAGGTAGTAGAACCGGAGATGCTACTGCCCGAGTTGCCGGTGGTCGAGTTGTATCTGTCGCAGATACCATTGTTAGAGCGGGCACTGTTGACTTTTAAAAATATGTACGTGTGTGTCAATCTTTCGGCAAGTGTACCGGTCGTCACAAGTTTAGAAATAGTGAGAAAAGGTTGTCGAACCACAGAGACTAGTTGTGAATTACCAATTACTCAACATGCTTTGCTATTAGGACGAATCAATGAATTAAGCATTTGTATAAAACTAAGCTATTGTGTAAAATAAAACAATACTGTAAAGTAAAGAAAGCAAGTAAATGTTTAAGTTTCAAAGATGATAAAAACAGTTAGGGAATTGGTTCAATTGATTCTTCTCTCAAGTAACTACTTCTTATGTCAATTCAGCAATTATCACTCAATTGGAGACTAGAATTTGTGATACCGTAGACTAATCCTATTCCTAGGTCTTTAGTCCCTTTGAATGACTTCTATAATCCCTAATCCCTTAGGTGAAAACATAAATTCATTCAAGAAGCGAAACAGATAAATTCGTTACAACATCTCATAGCATGCAAGTTCTATCCCTAAACTCATGCATTACTATAGTGATGCACTTCCTCTCCTAATTCAACTATCAATCTTCCGAAGGCATAGCTGACACGAGATACAAATCCTTAAAAAATAGTTCAATTCAGTCAAACATTAATATTCCTATCTCTATTTGAATTTCATGAATTAAATCTCAAGAATAAGCATTAAGCAAGGAAGAGATCAATCAATTCGGTGAAATTACAATTGAATTAACATGAGAAAGTCATTACAAGAGTTCTGAAATCAAAATCCCCAATCCTAACCTAGAAATCTAACCTAACATGGAAATGAGAAAAGAAAGAAGGAAAATAGAAATCAAACACAAGAAGCGCTCCATGAAGCCTTAGATCTTGCTTCCACAAGCTCCAAATCTTCAAGAAATCTCCTAGGTTTGATGGAGGAGGAAGGAAAATGAAAAATGGAGAAGAGAGAATCACAGAGCACAAGTGTGCAGAGGAAGAAATTGAATTATGAAGGGTCCCCCCCCGTTGTTAAGTTTCGCGCCCCAAGCATGATTATATAGATGATGAAACGCGCCTCTCATTAACCATTTCGCGCCTTGGCGCGCTTGTAAAGCAAGGGAAGCAGTGGAACGCGCCACCCACTTAAGATGGCCGCGCCCTGGCGCGTTTTGAGCGGAGAAAAAGTATGAGCGCGCCCTTCTACGCGCTCTGGCGCGTTCGTCCTACAATCGTCTGTCTTGAATTTGGTATCGTCTGTTCTGAACTTGGTGTTGTCTGTCTGAGCTTGATGTATCGTCTGTAATTTGTGTCGTCTGTCTTTTGTGTCGTCTGTCTTTGGACCTTCTGTTGACTAAATTTTCAATGTCAATACTGCGGCAAGTGTACCGATCGTTACAAGTTTAGAAAAATAAGAGTAAGGGTTGTCGAACCACAGAGACTAGTTGTGAATTATCGAATGCTTAATATGCTTGCTATTAGGACTAACAATTGAGTAAATCATGGGTGTAAACTAAGTAATTATGCAAAAGAGAATCAATGCTGTAAAATGAATGATTAAGAGCAGTAAATGTTTAAGTTTCAGAAATGAAAACAGTTAGGGAATAGGTTCATTCAATTCCTTCCTTCATGTAACTAAATCTTATATCAATTCAATGTAAATCAATCAATCGGAGACTAGAATTTGTGATACCTTAGACTAAGCCTATTCCTAGGTCTTTAGTCACTTTGAATGACTTCTATAATCTCTAATCCCTTAGGTGAAAATAGAAATGCATTCAAGAAGCGAAACAGATAAATTCGCAATGTCTCATAACATGCAAGTTCTATTCCTAGACTCATGCACTGTTATAATGATGCAATTCCTCTCCTAATTCAACTATCAATCTTCCGAAGGCATAATTGAAATGAGAAACAAAAACTCAAGGTATAGCTCAATCAAATTCAAGCAGTTAATATTCCTATCACTAATTGAAATTCATGAATCAAACCTCAAGAAATTGCAATTAAGTAGGACAAGCTCAATCGATTAATCCGAAATTACAATTAAATCAACATAGAAAGAAAGAAAACAGAAATCGAAACCGAGAGAAGCTCCATGAATCTTTAGATCTTGCTTCCACAAGCTCTAATTCTTCAAGAATCCTCTTGATTTGATGGAGAAGGATGGAGAACGAAGGTGGAGAAGAGAGGTAAAGAAGAGAGAAAAACGAGAGAAGTGTGCAAAGGAAGCTAACAGAAAACTGAATTATGAAGTATATCCCCCCCCCAAAAGTCCTTCTAGTTTCGCGCCCCACGCATGATTATATAGACGATGAAACGCGCCTCTCATTAACCATTTCGCGCCTTGGCGCGCTTGTAAAACAAGGGAAGCAGTGGAACGCGCCACCCACTTAAGATGGCCGCGCCCTGGCGCGTTTTGAGCGGAGAAAAAGTATGAGCGCGCCCTTCTGCGCGCTTTGGCGCGTTCGTCCTACAATCGTCTGTCTTGAATTTGGTATCGTCTGTTCTGAACTTGGTGTTGTCTGTCTGAGCTTGATGTATCGTCTGTAATTTGTGTCGTCTGTCTTTTGTGTCGTCTGTCTTTGGACCTTCTTGTATCTTGGTGTCGTCTGTCTTTGGACCTTCTTGTATCGTCTGTCTGAACTTGGTATCGTCTGTCTTGGGTGTATCGTCTGTATTGAACTACGAGACGAAAATATCAACGGAGACTCGAGACAAAACAAGTACAGGACGGAACAACTTAGAAGAAGTAAACATAGACGAAACACTCATTCTTGGCGTTAGACGACACTCATCCGTAAGATGGAACAAGCAATGACTTAACACTTCACTTCTTCGAGACGAAACTACTTCATCGACGAAACAAACTCGGGTGAAGCAAGTTCGACGAAACTCTTACTCGGACGAGACTACTTCATCGACGGAACAAACTCAGGTGGAGTAAGCACAGACGAAGCAACTTGGAAAAGGCAGGCACAGACGAAGCAACTTGGAAGAGGCAAGCACAGACGAAGCAAATCCATTGCGTCTTGATCCCTTCGTCTGAGCTTTTCTAAGGTACGAAACGCGCCCTGTATTGAGTGAAATCGCGCCCTGGCGCGATTGAATAAGTGAGGCTGGCATGAGCGCGCCCCTGAGTGCGCCTTAGCGCGTTTTCGCCGCAAGCAGAGTGTGAAGGCGCCTCATGAGTGCGCCCTGGCTCGTTTCTTGTCGACGAAACAATTCTTGGCTTGCTCTACTCTCTTGGTTTGAGCTTTGTTTAAGTATTGGATCCACTCCTTGTTGCTTATCTCTTCTTCAATCCTTCATTGAACCTAAAAATTAACAATGTGAAGAATTAAAATGACTTAAAACTCAAGAAAAACTTGCAAAACTCACAAAACACTCACTCAAGAACTAACACTAAGCAATTATGATATTTTTACTGTTTTCTTGACTAAATTATAGCTAAACCTAGTGAAAATAGATGGGAATGAGCTTAAAACATCTAGAAAAACATGTATAATCTAGCACTTATCACAACCCCAAACTTAAAGCTTTGCTTGTCCTCAAGCAAACATAGAATCCATCATTACAAGGGTCAATAAGCATGGTATAACACTAAGCTCAATCAGCCACTGAAAATGCCTTATGCAGTTCTTAACTCCTTAAGCCAACTCAATTTATCTATGAAAGTCGGACATGCACTCAAAATGTTATCAAGCACTGCACAATTCATCAAGCATAGGCAAACAACATAGATTGGCATGAGAAAATGTACTTTAGTCAACATCAACAAAGTCCTCTCCAGTTAAGTGTTTGCCCTCAATCTCTCAAGTGTTTAGGCTTGTGTTTCTCTCAATGTTACCAATTAGAAAGTCAGTTACCATAGGCTTGCAATAGCTCTAAAATCTCCACTGCCTTCAAGTAGAAATTTGGACAATCAAAAGGTCTTTTCAGGGTTGTAATGGGGCTTAGGTAAAGGTGGGTTAAAAGAAAAGGTTACTGGCTACATATTCACAGGAACTTAAGGAGTAAAAGTTAGGACCTATATGATATGCATGAATTAATATGGTCAGACGAAACAAAAAAAATGATGGACAGACGAAACAAGAATAATGGACAGGCGAAAGAAAAAAATGATAGACAGACGAAAGACTAACAACCCATGAAACCACTTGTTTTCTTTTCTTGCTTTATTTCTTTTGCTCTTTAAACTGCATTTTCTTCTGTTTCCTTTTTTTTTTTTTTTTTTTTTTTTTTTTTTTTTTTTAGCTTTTCTTTATTTTTCACTGTATCCCATCTGTGCCAGTATCGTCTGAGCCTTTAGTCTGATGATTTCGTCTGTAGGCTTACAAATGATACCCACAGACGATACTCCACAGACGATACCTACAAAGACCAATGAGACACTATGTTCTATTTTCTTCCTTTGTTTCTTTTCTTTCTTTTTCCTTTCTTTTCAATTTTTCTTGTTTTTCTCTTTATTTTTCTTGAGTGGTATCACTAATTGCCAGCACAAGACGAAAAATAAACTTTTTGTATGGTATGCATGAAAAGTCAGAGAATGCAATTATACTACAACTCCGTTATTGCGCCATAAGCTATCCTTCCAAGCTCCCTTACCTTCACATAATAACTCGTCTACCATGCTTGGTTCGGCTTTGCTGTCGGCTCTATACTGGAAGATACAATCCCTTCCTTCCGAGAAAGGGATTAATAACAGTCTGTTGATGGCTTGAGGTGAGAAGGAAATCTGCTTCCCCCGGACATAAGATGCATAGCGCTCTTCTTCATCATCACTTGTTATATTAGCATAGAACTCTAGCACTAGCTCTTGATATGCTGGGAAATTAATGTTGGCTAGTCCAGTCCACTTTCTTCCAGAAATTTCATTGCAAACCTCTTTGTAACTAGCACGTTGAGAAGCATCCCCAATTCTTTCATCAGTGTATAGGCTCGGACTCATGTTGAATTTCCGCTCTACTAGTACTGCACGTGCTATGAAACGGGAGGCAAAGGCCTCTGCATGCTCCAGTGATCTAAATCTGTGAGTATCATATTCTGGAATTTCTGGAGAGACCTTGGCTTTCTTTGTGGTCTTCTTCTTCTCTTGGCTCTGTCCTTTGATAGCTTTATTTTTGGTTCTTGGTTGCCTTGAAGAAGAACCAGTTGGTTGATTACTTGAAGACATAATTTTGCAACAATTGAACCTACACAGTACACAGTATCTATGAGAAAAACATGCAAGCCCTTAACTAACAATTATCACCAACAAGAGCATGCATCTTCATCAAAATTATAGTGTGGTTCAATGGATCTTAAATGGAAATTGCCAAAGGAAATGCAAAAGCAATTACAATATGGTCATGCTTACTAGTGATGTGCATCTAGAACATACTCAAAACTTCATTGAAGCATTTTAATAAACACTAAGTGAACATGAATGGGCATATCATATTTCTTTCCAATTGCTTCACACCATGTACCTCCGTGACAATTATCACCATGCATTCTCAAGCAATCAATGTTATTCATCAACAATCATTAAAACAAGGCCATGCAACAACATTCAATTGAGCCATAATCAATTCGCATAAAAGGGGGTTAGGGTTTCGAACCAACGGTTCTTGAACCCTCATCTCAAATACTCATGTGAATCATGCAATTGAAGCTTAGACAACGAAGAAAACAAGTTAAAATCAATGGATTGGAACACATACCTTGTTTAGGCCGAATGAGCTATGAGAACACCAAATGAGAATTCTTGAAAATTATCAAAAAAAAAATGAAAATCTATGGTGGAAAGGGTGCAGGATCAATTCAAAACTACTTGTAATTGTGGAGTGGTGAGGTTGAAAATTGATTGGGATAGGGATTGAACTCTTGAGAACTCACAAGCACATGGAAGAAGATGAAGAACAAGTGAACGCGCTTCTCTTTGTGCCAAGGCGCAAGCTCGCCCTCTATTTGTGCCAAGGCGCGAGAAATGCGCCACCCTTTAATTGAAAACGCGCCAGGGCGCCTTTTTTGCCGAAGCTGTATGTAAAACGCGCCCTCCAAGGGCGCCGCGGCGCGTTTAGGCCGCAACCAATCTTCAAACGCGCCCTCTTCTTGCAGCAGATGGCGCTGCGGCGCGTTTTTACCGCAAGCAGGTATAAACGCGCTACCTTGTTTCCTCAAATTGCGCCAAGGCGCAATTCACTACTTCCATTTGCGCTTCTGCTAGCGCCAGGGCGTGTGTCACTGTGTTTTGGTCAATTCTTCATGCACTATTGTGGGCTAAGGAGAAAACTGGTGACTTGCACCTTGATTCCACTTAGGCAACCATTCTACGTTCTTTTGACTTTTAATGGATCTATTTTCTGCACAATAAACTTATCACACCTAAGCATGCCTTAAGATCCCACAACTTTCCCATTCATGCTATTACTTCTCACCCCTCTTATTTCTATCATTCAAGTGATGCAATTTCAATCGTTATTCATATATCTACTTGTGTATCTATCAACACAGAATCAGATTTATTATACTAGCTCATGTATTTACACCTATACTCTGATCTTCAAATTCTCTTTTCTTTTTGCTCTTCTAACTTTTCAATTATTCACAAGTATATCACATTAAGAAGTTACAGAAAACTTCTTTCAATTGGATGGGTTGCCTCCCACCAAGCGCTTCTTTACTGTCATTAGCTTGACATGTAACATGGCCCTATCAAGAAGGGTCATGCAGTTCAACAGAGACCTTATCCTTCTCAAAAGCATCTCCCAAATAAGGTTTTACTCTCTGGCAGTTTACTTTGAACTCTCTGGATTTATCAAGGTCTTCTAAAGTGATTGCACCATGTGGAAATACTTGTTTAACAGCAAATGGCCCAGACCATCTAGACTTTAATTTTCCTGGAAACAACCTTAATCTAGAATTATAAAGTAACACCAATTGTCAGGGTAAAACTCTCTCCTTCTCCTACGATCATGCCATAACTTTGCTCTTTCTTTGTAAATCTTGGCATTTTCGTATGCTTGAAGTCTGAGTTCATCCAACTCATGGAGTTGGTATAGTCTCTTCTCAGGGTCTGATTGAGAGTCAGAATTGAAATATTTCAAGGCCCAATATGCCTTGTGTTCTTGCTCTACTGTGCAAGTGGCATGCCTTTCCATAGACCATTTGAAATGGTGTCATGCCAATGGGAGTCTTATAAGCTGTCCTATATGCCCCTGTGAGCATCATTTAGTCTCTTAGACCAATCTTTTCTGGACAGATTTACAGTTCTCTCTAGAATCTTTTTAATCTCCCTATTTACTAGTTCAACTTGCCCACTGGTTTGGGGGTGATATGGTGTTGCAATCTTGTGCTTCACCCCCAACCTCTTGAGGACTCTCTCCATATGTTTGTTGCAGAAATGGCTTCCACCGTCAGTAATGAAAGCTCTAGGGACCCCAAATCTACTAAAGATGTTTCTATGAATAAAGGTATCTACAATCCTAGAGTCATTGGTTGGGGCAGAAATGGCTTCCACCCACTTGGACACATAGTCTACAGCCACTAGGATGTATGTGTGGGAGAAAGAGGGAGGAAATGGTCCCATGAAATCCATCCCCCACACATCAAATACCTCTATCTCTAATATGTTGTTTAATGGTCCCTCATCTCTCCTTGAAATATTTCCACTTCTTTGGCATCTGTCACAGGACTGCACAAAAGCTTTTGCATCTTTAAAAATAGATGGCCAATACAAACCACATTGCAAAACCTTTTTAGCTGTCCTTTCCCCATTAAAATGACCTCCACTAGGGGAATTATGACAGTGCCAAAGGACAGAGTTGACCTCTTCCTCCGGTATACATCTCCTAAGGAGTCCATCTACACCCCACTTAAACAGAAATGGCTCATCCCATACATAATATTTTGCATCAGAAAACAATTTTTTTCTTTGTTGATGGGACAAGCCAGGGGGGATATAGTTGGATACCTTAAAGTTCGCGATATCGCTGAACCAAGGAGCATCATTAACAGCAAAGAGTGTCTCATCAGGGAAGGTTTCAACTATAGGGATATCACTACCTTCTATTCCAGCATGAGGCAATCTTGAAAGGTGATCTGCCACTAGGTTCTCTCTGCCTTTTTTGTCTCTTATTTCAATGTCAAACTCTTGCAGAAGGAGAACCCAACGGATCAACCTTGGTTTACTCTCATGCTTCATTAAAAGGTATTTCAAGGCAGCATGGTCAGTGTACACTATGATTTTTGAGCCAATGAGATAAGACCTAAACTTGTTGAGAGCAAATACTATGGCTAGCAATTCTTTTTCTGTAGTTGAATAATTAATTTGCGCACTATCAAGCACTCTGCTAGCATAGTAAATTACTCTTAAGGGTTTGTCCTTCCTTTGTCCTAATACTGCCCCTATTGCATAATCACTAGCATCACACATCAATTCAAAAGGTAAACTCCAATCTGGAGCTGTGATGATAGGGGCTGTTATTAGTTTCTCTTTTAGAGCCTCAAAGGCTTTTAAGCAGTTTTCATCAAAATTAAAACTCACTTCCTTTACAAGCAAGTCACACAATGGTTTAGAAATTTTTGAAAAATCTTGGATGAATCTTCTATAAAAACCAGCATGACCTAAGAAACTCCTCACCCCTTTCACATTCACTGGTGGAGGTAGTTTCTCTATCACTTCTATTTTTGCCTTGTCCACTTCTATACCATTCATAGAGATTTTGTGTCCTAAAACGATGCCTTCTTTAACCATAAAATGGCACTTTTCCCAGTTCAAAACCAGATTTGTTTCTTGGCATCGTTTCAGTACAAAAGCTAAATTTTCTATACAGTTATCAAAAGTGGAACCAAAGACAGAAAAGTCATCCATAAATATTTCAATGAATTTCTCAACCATATCTCCAAAAATGGCCATCATGCATCTTTGAAAGGTAGCTGGTACATTACATAGTCCAAATGGCATTCTCCGGTAGGCAAAAACTCCATAAGGACACGTAAAAGCAGTTTTCTCTTGGTCCTTAGGATCTACCACAATCTGGTTATAACCAGAGTAGCCATCCAGGAAACAGTAATAGGCATGACCAGCTAGCCTTTCAAGCATTTGGTCCATAAAAGGTAAAGGGAAGTGGTCTTTCCTAGTAGACTCATTTAACCTTCTGTAATCAATACACATCCTCCATCCAGTCACTGTCCTGGTGGGGATCAATTCATTTTTCTCATTTGCAATCACAGTCATGCCCCCTTTCTTGGGAACTACTTGTACTGGACTTATCCAAGAACTATCCGAAATGGGATAAATAATGCCAGCATCAAGTAGTTTGAGGACTTCCTTGTGTACAACCTCTTTCATAGTAGGATTTAAACGTCGTTGAGGTTGTATCACAGGTTTGAAATTGTCCTCAAGCAAGATTTTGTGCATGCAAAATGAGGGGCTTATTCCTTTCAAATCAGAAATCTGCCACCCAATAGCAGATTTATGCCTTTTCAGAACTTTAAGCAAACTGTCCTCTTCATTTTTATTCAAAAAATTGCTAATGATCACCGGGAAGGTGTCATTCTCTTCAAGAAAAGCATATTTAAGATGAGAGGGCAGTTGCTTAAGTTCGCTTTTAGGTGCAGTCTCTGTTTTATCAACCAATTCAGCTATTTCATCCACTGCTTCAATACATGATGGTGGTGATGTGTTGGTTTCCATAGCAGCAATGAATTCTTCAACTTCATATTGTTCATTTTCAAAACTGGAAGTATCAAAGTCTTCCTCCTCTTTTATGAAATCAAAAATTTCATTTTCATAAACATTTTCTGCTATAGGATTCATCACATCAATCATCATGCATTGGGACTTATCAGCTGGAAATTTCATAGCATCAAATATATTAAAAGATACCTTTTCTTCATCCACTCTTAGGATGAGTTCACCTTGTGCTACATCAATCAAGACTCTG
This sequence comes from Hylodesmum podocarpum, assembly GCA_026586105.1. Classification (NCBI taxonomy): domain Eukaryota; kingdom Viridiplantae; phylum Streptophyta; class Magnoliopsida; order Fabales; family Fabaceae; genus Hylodesmum; species Hylodesmum podocarpum. Next base: position 67,449 of record JALJEV010000254.1, read on the forward strand.
CCGGTGGCTAGGAATGGTCTTCCTAGGATGATTGGCACTTCTTCATCAGCCTCCATATCCAACACCACAAAGTCAGCAGGGAATACAAATTTGTCCACCTTCACCAAGAGATCTTCTACTACTCCATAGGGGCGTTTGGTGGATCTGTCCGCTAATTGTAGTGTCATCATTGTAGGCTGAATGTCTTGTATGTTCAATTTACGTAGCACAGAAAGAGGCATCAAGTTTATGCTGGCTCCTAAATCAATCAATGCCTTACCAACTGGTACTTCCCCTATAGAACAAGGGATAGTGAAGGGGCCTCTATCTCTCAACTTTTGAGGCAATTTCCTCTGGATGATGGCACTGCATTCCTCAGTCATGGCCACTGTCTCATCATCCAAAAGCATCCTCTTGTTAGATAAGATCTCCTTCATGAATTTAGCATATGAAGGCATTTTCTGCAAAGCTTCAGAAAATGGAATATTAATCCTTAAACTTTTCAAGATATCGAAGAATTTGGCAAACTGCTTATCATCATTTGCCTTCTTCAGCCTTTGAGGATATGGAAGCTTGCAGTAAGGTGAGATGTGTTCATGCTGGCCAGCTTCTTCTAAAATCTGCTTCTTTGTCTTTCTTGGTGAATCTTTCTTTTCCATGAGAACTGCAGGTATAGGTGGCTGCCTAACTTTCTCTGCAGTATCTTCTTCTTCATCCACTTTATCACCCTTTAATTCCGAAGTTTCCTCTCCCAACACTCTACCACTCCTTGTGGTAATGGCTTTACACTGCTCCTTTGGGTTTACCACAGTATCACTTGGCAGATTCCCTTGGTTTCTTTCAGATAATTGCTTGGAAAGCTGGCCAATCTGTGATTCAAGGTTCCTAATTGAGGCTTCTTGATTGGTAAACATGGATTCAGTTCTCTGCATAAAGGACATAAACATGTTTTCCAGATTTGAGGGTCCTTCTCTAGGAACATTCATGTTAGAGTTTGCTGGAGCATTCCTTGGTTGGTTAGGTTGAAATTTAGACTGGTTTGGATTGAAAGGTGTGTTTTGTGGTTGGTTTTGGTTATAGTACTGGTTAGATGAAGATGCTTGGTTTTGATGCTGGTTGTAATTTTGATTGTATGGTGGATTTGGATTGAAAGGTGGTCTAGGATTCGAGTTGAAGGTTTGTTTGAAGTTTTGGTCATAAGAGGAAGGATTAGGTTGCAGATAATTGTTGTTCCTATATGACAGATTTGGATGGTTCCTATTGTGAGGGTTATAGCTGTTTGTGTTAGCATAAGCATTACCTTGAGGATTTCCCATATAGTTCACTTGAGCTTGATCCTCTACAGTAGCTCCTAAGCTGTCACAACATTCAACTGGATGTCCTCCCCCACAATATTCACAACTTACTGGAGGTGCCTGGACTGCATTTAGCTGGACCATTTGCAGTTGTTTCATTAATTGGTCCAATTTCTGAGTCATCAATTTATTCTGAGCCAGCAGTGCATCATTGGCTCCAAGCTCCATCATTCCTCTTCTCTCCCCATAGAAATCACTAGGAGGAGCATCGTATCTGTTTGAAGCCATCGTCTCAATGATTGCTCTTGCTTCATGCGCATCCTTTTTCCTCAATGAACCTCCAGCAGAGGCATCTACTAGCAATCTGGTATGTGATCGCAGTCCATTATAGAAGATGTGGATTTGCTGCAAATCAGAGAAACCATGGTGAGGACATCTTCTCAAGAAGGATTTGAATCTCCTCCATGCCTCACTTATGGACTCTCCATCCTTTTGCTTGAAACAAGAAATCTCAGCTCTGAAGTAGTTATATTTCTCAGGTGGAAAATATTGAGCCAAAAATGTGTTTACCAAGTCTTCCCAAGTAGTGAAGTATCCATATGGAAAACTCTGCAACCACATCTTTGCTTCACCTTTTAATGAGAACTCAAATAATCTCAGCCGAATAGCATCATCCGGCACTCCATTCATTTTTATAGTTCCACAAATCTGCAAGAAATTGTGAACATGTTGATTTGGATCTTCCTCTTCTAGACCTCCAAATTGCTCTTGTCTGACTAATTGTGTAAGAGCAGGTTTTATCTCAAAGTTGTTGGCTGCCACAATTGGTGGTGCAATACTAGAACCACAGCCCATTGCATTTGGCGTGTACAGCTCTTCCAATGTCATCCGCCTTGTGTTATCCATAGTTGCTGTTGAATTTTCTGGTATAGTTGAGTCTTCTGGTATGGTCTCTTCTTTATTGTTTTTATTCTCTTTCAGATTTTTCCTACAAAACCTCTCAATTTCTGGTTCAAACAAGAAGTTAGTTTCCTTAATTCTTCGCATAAACCACAAATCTGAAGGATACAGGAAATCTCAAACAAATCAAAAGAATGAAATAATTCAATGAAAAACAAAAACAGAACAGGTATAGAAAAAAAAACAAAAACAGAACAAGTGTGGATCACAACTAAAAACAAATGTCCTAATTAGCAAGCACGTTAAGACTATCGATATTCAACCAATAGTCCCCGGCAACGGCGCCATAAACTTGTTGACTAAATTTTCAATGTCAATACTGCGGCAAGTGTACCGATCGTTACAAGTTTAGAAAAATAAGAGTAAGGGTTGTCGAACCACAGAGACTAGTTGTGAATTATCGAATGCTTAATATGCTTGCTATTAGGACTAACAATTGAGTAAATCATGGGTGTAAACTAAGTAATTATGCAAAAGAGAATCAATGCTGTAAAATGAATGATTAAGAGCAGTAAATGTTTAACTTTCAGAAATGAAAACAGTTAGGGAATAGGTTCATTCAATTCCTTCCTTCATGTAACTAAATCTTATATCAATTCAATGTAAATCAATCAATCGGAGACTAGAATTTGTGATACCTTAGACTAAGCCTATTCCTAGGTCTTTAGTCACTTTGAATGACTTCTATAATCTCTAATCCCTTAAGTGAAAATAGAAATGCATTCAAGAAGCGAAACAGATAAATTCGCAATGTCTCATAACATGCAAGTTCTATTCCTAGACTCATGCACTGTTATAATGATGCAATTCCTCTCCTAATTCAACTATCAATCTTCCGAAGGCATAATTGAAATGAGAAACAAAAACTCAAGGTATAGCTCAATCAAATTCAAGCAGTTAATATTCCTATCACTAATTGAAATTCATGAATCAAACCTCAAGAAATTGCAATTAAGTAGGACAAGCTCAATCGATTAATCCGAAATTACAATTAAATCAACATAGAACTTCATTACAAGTGTTCTGGAATCGAATTCCCCTTCCCTAACCTAAGAGTTTAGCCTAACATGGAAATAGAAAAAGAAAGAACGAAAACAGAAATCGAAACCGAGAGAAGCTCCATGAATCTTTAGATCTTGCTTCCACAAGCTCTAATTCTTCAAGAATCCTCTTGATTTGATGGAGAAGGATGGAGAACGAAGGTGGAGAAGAGAGGTAAAGAAGAGAGAAAAACGAGAGAAGTGTGCAAAGGAAGCTAACAGAAACCGAATTATGAAGTATATCCCCCCCAAAAGTCCTTCTAGTTTCGCGCCCCACGCATGATTATATAGACGATGAAACGCGCCTCTCATTAACCATTTCGCGCCTTGGCGCGCTTGTAAAACAAGGGAAGCAATGGAACGCGCCACCCACTTAAGATGGCCGCGCCCTGGCGCGTTTTGAGCGGAGAAAAAGTATGAGCGCGCCCTTCTACGCGCTTTGGCGCGTTCGTCCTACAATCGTCTGTCTTGAATTTGGTATCGTCTGTTCTGAACTTGGTGTTGTCTGTCTGAGCTTGATGTATCGTCTGTAATTTGTGTCGTCTGTCTTTTGTGTCGTCGTCTTTGGACCTTCTTGTATCTTGGTGTCGCTCTGTCTTTGGACCTTCTTGTATCGTCGTCTCGAACTTGGTATCGTCTGTCTTGGGTGTATCGTCCGTATTGAACTACGACGAAAATATCAATCTGGAGACTCAGACAAAACAAGTACAGACGGAACAACTTAGAAGAAGTAAACATAGACGAAACACTCATTCTTGGCGTTAGACGACACTCATCCGTAAGATGGAACAAGCACAGACGGAACACTTCACTTCTTCAGACGAAACTACTTCATCAGACGAAACAAACTCAGGTGAAGCAAGTTCGAAACTCTTACTCTGGACGAGACTACTTCATCGACGGAACAAAATCGGGTGGAGTAAGCACGGACGAAGCAACTTGGAAAAGGAAAGGCAGTGACGAAGCAACTTGGAAGAGGCAAGCACAGACGAAGCAAATCCATTGCGTCTTGATCCCTTCGTCTGAGCTTTTCTAAGGTACGAAACGCGCCCTGTATTGAGTGAAATCGCGCCCTGGCGCGATTGAATAAGTGAGGCTGGCATGAGCGCGCCCCTGAGCGCGCCTTAGCGCGTTTTCGCCGCAAGCAGAGTGTGAAGGCGCCTCATGAGTGCGCCCTGGCGCGTTTCTTCAGACGAAACAATTCTTGGCTTGCTCTACTCTCTTGTTTTGAGCTTCTGTTTAAGTATTGGATCCACTCCTTGTTGCTTATCTCTTCTTCAATCCTTCATTGAACCTAAAAATTAACAACAGAAGAATTAAAATGACTTAAAACTCAAGAAAAACTTGCAAAACTCACAAAACACTCACTCAAGAACTAACACTAAGCAATTATGATATTTTTACTGTTTTCTTGACTAAATTATAGCTAAACCTAGTGAAAATAGATGGGAATGAGCTTAAAACACCTAGAAAAACATGTATAATCTAGCACTTATCACCTTCTTGTATCTTGGTGTCGTCTGTCTTTGGACCTTCTTGTATCGTCTGTCTGAACTTGGTATCGTCTGTCTTGGGTGTATCGTCTGTATTGAACTACAGACGAAAATATCAATCTGGAGACTCAGGAAAAACAAGTACAGACGGAACAACTTAGAAGAAGTAAACATAGACGAAACACTCATTCTTGGCGTTAGACGACACTCATCCGTAAGATGGAATAAGCACAGACGGAACACTTCACTTCTTCAGACGAAACTACTTCATCAGACGAAACAAACTCAGGTGAAGCAAGTTCAGACGAAACTCTTACTCTGGACGAGACTACTTCATCAGACGGAACAAACTCAGGTGGAGTAAGCACAGACGAAGCAACTTGGAAAAGGCAGGCACAGACGAAGCAACTTGGAAGAGGCAAGCACAGACGAAGCAAATCCATTGCGTCTTGATCCCTTCGTCTGAGCTTTTCTAAGGTACGAAACGCGCCCTGTATTGAGTGAAATCGCGCCCTGGCGCGATTGAATAAGTGAGGTCGGCATGAGCGCGCCCCCGAGCGCGCTCAGCGCGTTTCGCCGCAAGCAGAGTGTGAAGGCGCCTCATGAGTGCGCCCTGGCGCGTTTCTTCAGACGAAACAATTCTTGGCTTGCTCTACTCTCTTGGTTTGAGCTTCTGTTCAAGTATTGGATCCACTCCTTGTTGCTTATCTCTTCTTCAATCCTTCATTGAACCTAAAAATTAACAACAGAAGAATTAAAATGACTTAAAACTCAAGAAAAACTTGCAAAACTCACAAAACACTAACTCAAGAACTAACACTAAGCAATTATGATATTTTTACTGTTTTCTTGACTAAACTATAGCTAAACCTAGTGAAAATAGATGGGAATGAGCTTAAAACACCTAGAAAAACATGTATAATCTAGCACTTATCACAACCCCAAACTTAAAGCTTTGCTTGTTGATAAGTGCTAGATTATACATGTTTTTCTAGGTGTTTTAAGCTCATTCCCATCTATTTTCACTAGGTTTAGCTATAGTTTAGTCAAGAAAACAGTAAAAATATCATAATTGCTTAGTGTTAGTTCTTGAGTTAGTGTTTTGTTAGTTTTGTAAGTTTTCTTGAGTTTTTAAGTCATTTTATCCTCTTTCTTGTTAATTGTAGGTTTATTAAAGAGGAGATAGAAGTTTGGAATGAAAGCCATGGACCTAAGAGAAAGACTTGGAGTGCAAGCCATCAAGAAGAAGAAGATAAAGCTCAAGTCAAAGAAACACCTACATTTGAGCCCAACTTTCACCCAATTTGTACTCCGAATTGGCTCTTGGTGTCTTCATGAGATTTGTAGCTCTATAAAATCTCTTTCATTTGCAAAAAACCAGAGCTCAAAACGATATCTGTGGAGGAAGTTATGCCCATTTTAGTGAAAGTACTCAAGTAGTTGCGAAATCACTATTCACATGCTGTCAAAACGCGCCAGGGCGCGCCAGGGTGGCGCGTTTCAGCCCAGCTCTCGGCCAAAACGCGCCAGGGCGCGTTTTGGGACCTTCAAGTGGCGTGAGCGCGCCAGGGAGCGCGCCTAGGCGCGTTTTCACTGCCCCTTGCGGCCCAAACGCGCCAGGGCGCGAATTTGCTTAGTGGGTGGCGCGTTTCTGCACTTATATATAGCTGTTTGGGCGCGAAAATGAAAAAACAACTTCAGATTTTAGTTTCTTCCTCTGCACACTTGTGCTCTGCAATTCTCTCTTCTCCATTTTTTCGTTTTCCTTCCTCCTCCATCAAACCTAGGAGATTCTTGAAGATTTGGAGCTTGTGGAAGCAAGATCTAAGGCTTCATGGAGCGCTTCTTGTGTTTGATTTCTATTTTCCTTCTTTCTTTTCTCATTTCCATGTTAGGTTAGATCTTTAGGTTAGGATTGGGGATTTTGATTTCAGAACTCTTGTAATGACTTTCTCATGTTAATTCAATTGTAATTTCACCGAATTGATTGATCTCTTCCTTGCTTAATGTTTATTCTTGAGATTTAATTCATGAAATTCAAATAGAGATAGGAATATTAATGTTTGACTGAATTGAACTATTTCTTAAGGATTTGTATCTCGCGTCAGCTATGCCTTCGGAAGATTGATAGTTGAATTAGGAGAGGAAATGCATCACTATAGTAATGCATGAGTCTAGGGATAGAACTTGCATGCTATGAGATGTTGTAACGAATTTATCTGTTTCGCTTCTTGAATGAATTTCTGTTTTCACCTAAGGGATTAGGGATTATAAAAGTCATTCAAAGGGACTAAAGACCTAGGAATAGGATTAGTCTAAGGTATCACAAATTCTAGTCTCCAATTGAGTGATAATTGCTGAGTTGACATAAGAAGTAGTTACTTGAGAGAAGAATCAATTGAACCAATTCCCTAACGCTCTTCATTATCTTTGAAACCTAAACATTTACTGTTTTTCATTATTTGCTTTATAGTGTAATGTTTGATTTTTTTTTTCATAGTTACTTAGTTTCACTTAAATGCTCAATTCATTGATTCGTCCTAATAGCAAGCATGCTAAACATTCGATAATTCACAACTAGTCTCTGTGGTTTGACATCCCTTTCTCACTATTTCTAAACTTGTGACGACCGGTACACTTGCCGAAAGATTGACACACACATGAATATTTTAAAAGTCAACAAGTTTATGGCGCCGTTGCCGGGGACTATTGGTTGAATATCGATAGTCTTGACGTGCTTGCTACTTAGGACATTTTCTTTAGTGAGTTCTTTCGTTCTTTGAGTCTGTTTTCTATAGTTGTTCTGTTTTCATTGATTCCTTTATTTTCTTTGTTTTCATTGATTTCTTTGATTTCTTTATTTTCTTTGTTTTCTTTGTTTTCATTATTTTCTTTATTTTCATTGATTTCTTTGTTTCCATTGATTTCCTTGTTTTCTTTGTCTTCTTTGTTTTCTCTGTCTTCTTTGCTTTCTTTGTTTTCTTTGTTTTCTTTGTTTTCATTGATTTCTTTATTTTCTTTGATTTCTTTATTTTCTTTGTTTTCTTTGATTTCTTTGTTTTCTTCGGTTTCATTGTTTTCATTGATTCCTTTATTTTCTTTGTTTTCATTGATTTCTTTGTTTTCATTGATTTCTTGATTTCTTTATTTTCATTGCTTTCTTTGTTTTCTTTATGTTCTTTATTTTCTTTGTTTTCATTGATTTCTTTGTTTCTTTGTTTTCATTGACTTCTTTATTTTCTTTGTTTTCTTGGTTGTCTTTGTTTTCTTTGTTTTCATTGATTTCTTTATATTCTTGTTTTCATTGTTTTCATTTGTGTTTACTTTGTTGTTTGTTAATACTCATACTTGTTCTGTTTTGATTTTCATAGTTGAATATTTTCATATTTTCTATTCTGTTTTTGATATTCCCTTTTCTTCAGTTTATTTGTTGATTGATATAGTTGTTAGTCTTTGAAAAGTTTGAAAAAGCAAAAATAATATAGAATTTGAAGATTAGATAGAAAGTGTAAATACATGATACAGTATAATAAGTTTGACCCTTGTGTTAGACAATAGTCATAGGAATAAATAGTGAAATTACAGTGTTCTTGAGTTGATATGAAAGAAGTGAAGGAGTGAGGTGCAATCACATTAGTGGGAAATTTTGAAGATTTCAATGCATGTTCATGTTAGATATGTTCCTTGTGCATAGGATAGATCACCTAGAGACAAAATGACTTAGAGTGTTTGCACAAGATGAATCAAATTGCATTGGAAGCAAGTACATTGATCCCCACTGCATTAAAACGCGCCAAGGCACACCTGGGTGGCGCAAATCACCTTTGGCTTCCAGTAGAACGCGCCTAGGCGTAAGAGAATGAAGAGAGTGGCGCGTTTGCTGCGCTTGGGAATAAATGAGAGAGCGAGCTCGCGCCTTGGCACAAACAAGAGGCGCGTTTGCTTGTTCTTCTTCTTCTCACCTAGTGCTTGTGAGTTCCTAAGAGAGCAATTCCACTCTCAATCAACTTTCACCTCCACCACTTCACATTGCAAGTAGCCTTGAGTTGATTTCTCCATCTCCATCTTTCTAGTTTTTCATTTTTTTTTACTAATTAGTTTAGTTTATTGTCCTGTTATTTGACTGCTATTTTAGTTCATTTTTCACTTTAGTTATTTGATTGTCATTTTACTTTTATGTTAGTTCATTTTGACCATGGTGAATGTTTAGCTACTGAGCACTGTTGGGAACAACATGGAATTGCTGGCACTTGGTGCAGAACCCTTGAGTATCATGGCTTGTCTTCAACAAGGAGCATTCTTATACTCTATTACTTTAACTGTTGATTGATGATTGTTTAGAGTATGTTTCCTATTTTGTTGCATCATATGGAGGTTGATATTATTGGTATAACATTGACTCTGTAGTCCAGTAGAATGAACTGTGTAATTTTTGGCACTTAGGTTCAATTTGAGGTTCTATGACAAAGTTGCATGCTTTTCAAATGTTTGAAGAGTTACTGTATGAGAGTTCTAGCATGACAATTTTCTAGATTGTAACATGATTAGTGGACTTAGCAATGTTATGCAATGATTAATCCTGGATAAGAATTTGAGCCTCCAACATGATTTATTCTTGAGTGTTTTACCATCTGAAGTGTGTGTTCCAGAACTTGCTTTAGCTCTTAGTCAAAATTGCATACATTTAGGATTGGACATAAATGATAAAGGCATTTCTTTCTTGTAGCCTTGAGCCAAAATAAGCCTGAACCTTAACATTATCCATTGCTAGCCCCTTTGAGCCTGATTTGACCCTTTCTTTCTTGGTTACTTAAGCTCATTATAAGCCTAATTAAGTGAAAAACCAATGGTCCTATCACTGGAACTTGAAGTGTATTGGTTTTTTTTCTTTACTTAAATGATAGGTTTCAAGATTAAGTTTGGGGTTGAGATTTTGGGGTGCATGAGTAGCTGTTGACTTGAGGACAAGTCAAATTCTAAGTTTGGGGTTGTTGGGTCACCTTGGTGAAGTTGTGAATAATAGATAGTTTTATATAGTGCATTCTCTATTATTTTTTTTTTTCATGCATACAGTATAGTGCATTGTTTTTCATGCATACCATGCAAAATTTTCGTTTTTCTTCTTGTGATATCAATGAGTGAGACTACTCAAGAAAAGCAAAGTGGCAAAAACAAAGAGAAAGGCAAGAAACTGAAAAGAAAGAAAAAGGAAGAAACAGAACAAAATGACAAAAGCTACAAGAAAAGGATGTTCAGAAAACAAAAAGAAAACAAAAAGTAGAAAGAAAAGAAAATAGCAAGAGCTATAAGAAAAAAAAAAAAGAAAGAAAAAAGAAGCAGAAGAAAATGAAGTTTAAGAGCAAAAAGGATAAAGGAACAAAAGGAAAACAAAGTGGTCTCATGAGTTGTTTATGTTACTTAGTGTTAGTCTCTGTTCTGTTTTGAATTTTTCTTCTGTTCATCATTAAATCATGCATAGCATATAGGTATAACTTTTACTCTTTAAGTTCCTGTGAATATTCAGCTAGTACCTTTTCGTTTTAACCCACCTTTACCTAAGCCCCATTACAACCCTGAAAAGACCTTTTGAGTGTCCAATGTCTACTTGAAGGCAGTGGAGATTTTAGAGTCATTGCAAGCCTATGGTAACTGACCTTCTAATTGGTAACATTGAGAGAAACACAAACCCAAAACACTTGAGAACTTGAGGGCAAACACTTAACTGGAGAGGACTGTGTGATATTGCTAAAGTACATTTTTTCATGCCAATCTATATTTGTTGCCTATGCTTGATGAATCATGCAGTGCTTGATAACATCTTGAGTGCATGTCCAACTTTCATAGATAAATTGAGTTGGCTTAAGGAGTTAAGAACTGCATAATGCATTTTCAGTGGCTGTTGAGCTTAGTGTTATACCATGTTTATTGACCCTTGTAATGATGGATTCTATGTTTGCTTGAGGACAAGCAAAGCTTTAAGTTTGGGGTTGTGATAAGTGCTAGATTATACATGTTTTTCTAGGTGTTTTAAGCTCATTCCCATCTATTTTCACTAGGTTTAGCTATAGTTTAGTCAAGAAAACAGTAAAAATATCATAATTGCTTAGTGTTAGTTCTTGAGTTAGTGTTTTGTTAGTTTTGTAAGTTTTCTTGAGTTTTTAAGTCATTTTATCCTCTTTCTTGTTAATTGTAGGTTGATTAAAGAGGAGATAGAAGTTTGGAATGATAGCCATGGACCTAAGAGAAAGACTTGGAGTGCAAGCCATCAAGAAGAAGAAGATAAAGCTCAAGTCAAAGAAACACCTACATTTGAGCCCAACTTTCACCCAATTTGTACTCCGAATTGGCTCTTGGTGTCTTCATGAGATTTGTAGCTCTATAAAATCTCTTTCATTTGCAAAAAACCAGAGCTCAAAACGATATCTGTGGAGGAAGTTATGCCCATTTTAGTGAAAGTACTCAAGTAGTTGCGAAATCACTATTCACATGCTGTCAAAACGCGCCAGGGTGGCGCGTTTCAGCCCAGCTCTCGGCCAGGGCGCGTTTTGGGACCTTCAAGTGGCGTGAGCGCGCCAGGGAGCGCGCCTAGGCGCGTTTTCACCGCCCCCTTGCGGCCCAAACGCGCCAGGGCGCGAATTTGCTTAGTGGGTGGCGCGTTTCTGCACTTATATATAGCTGTTTGGGCGCGAAAATGAAAAAACAACTTCAGATTTTAGTTTCTTCCTCTGCACACTTGTGCTCTGCAATTCTCTCTTCTCCATTTTTTCGTTTTCCTTCCTCCTCCATCAAACCTAGGAGATTCTTGAAGATTTGGAGCTTGTGGAAGCAAGATCTAAGGCTTCATGGAGCGCTTCTTGTGTTTGATTTCTATTTTCCTTCTTTCTTTTCTCATTTCCATGTTAGGTTAGATCTTTAGGTTAGGATTGGGGATTTTGATTTCAGAACTCTTGTAATGACTTTCTCATGTTAATTCAATTGTAATTTCACCGAATTGATTGATCTCTTCCTTGCTTAATGTTTATTCTTGAGATTTAATTCATGAAATTCAAATAGAGATAGGAATATTAATGTTTGACTGAATTGAACTATTTCTTAAGGATTTGTATCTCGCGTCAGCTATGCCTTCGGAAGATTGATAGTTGAATTAGGAGAGGAAATGCATCACTATAGTAATGCATGAGTCTAGGGATAGAACTTGCATGCTATGAGATGTTGTAACGAATTTATTTGTTTCGCTTCTTGAATGAATTTCTGTTTTCACCTAAGGGATTAGGGATTATAAAAGTCATTCAAAGGGACTAAAGACCTAGGAATAGGATTAGTCTAAGGTATCACAAATTCTAGTCTCCAATTGAGTGATAATTGCTGAGTTGACATAAGAAGTAGTTACTTGAGAGAAGAATCAATTGAACCAATTCCCTAACGCTCTTCATTATCTTTGAAACCTAAACATTTACTGTTTTTCATTATTTGCTTTATAGTGTAATGTTCGATTTTTTTTTTCATAGTTACTTAGTTTCACTTAAATGCTCAATTCATTGATTCGTCCTAATAGCAAGCATGCTAAACATTCGATAATTCACAACTAGTCTCTGTGGTTTGACATCCCTTTCTCACTATTTCTAAACTTGTGACGACCGGTACACTTGCCGAAAGATTGACACACACATGAATATTTTAAAAGTCAACAAGTTTATGGCGCCGTTGCCGGGGACTATTGATGAATATCGATAGTCTTAACGAGCTTGCTACTTAGGACACTTTCTTTTATCTTCTTTTGTTTTCATAGATTTGTTTTCTTTATTTTAGTTTTCTTAGTTTTCTTTGTTTTAATTGTTTGTGTTCTTCTTTTGAATTCTTTGATTTCTTTAATTTCTTCATTTCATTGATTTCTTTGTTTTCACTGTTTTTATTCTGTTCATATTGTTTCGTCTGTGGAAGATTTGTTTCGTCTGTAGCAGATTTGTTCTGTTTCGTTTCTATAGGTGTCTAGTTCTGTTTTCAGTAATTTCTTTTATCCTTTGAATCTGTTTTATTTTGTTTTGTTTTGTTTTTATTCTTTGAATCGGTTTTGATTTTTACTTAGAATAAGCGCCTTTTCTTTTCTTTGCTGTTAATAATTGTTTCGTCTGTCCAGTTGAGCTTCCGTCTGTTAATATTGTTTCGTCTGTGGCAGACTTGTTTCGTTTTGTTTTCTATATTTGTTTTGTTTTGTTTTCTAGATTCGTTCTGTTTCTTATTGATTTCTCTATTTTCTTACATGTTGCGTCTGCTCATACTATAGCTTATTTGTTTCTTCTCTACCTATTTCCTTTTATATTCTTTTTGTTTCGTCTGTATCAAAATTTCGTTGTTTCGTCTGTAGTGTAGTGTTCCGTCTGTGAATACTGGTATTGTCTGTTCATTTTGTTTCGTCTGTTCTTTGTGTTTTGTTCTGTTTTACCTAGTTGGTTGTTTTGTCGTGTTTTCATTAATTTCGTTCATTCTTTGAATGTGTTTCAGTATCCCCTGTCTCCTTTTGATTTGTGGTTTATGCGAAGAGCTAAGGAAACTGATCTCTTGTTTGAACCAGAAATTGAGAGATTTTGCAGGAGAAATCGAAAAGCAAATAAAGAAAATAAAGAGCCTGTTCCAGAGACTATACTAGAAAATATGGATAACAACACAAGGCGCATGACATTGGAAGAGTTGTACACTCCTAATGCAATGGGCTGTGGATCCAGTATTGCACCACCAAATGTTACAGCCAACAATTTTGAAATAAAACCTGCTCTGACACAATTAATAAGGCAAGAGCAGTTTGGAGGTTTAGAGGAGGAAGACCCAAATCAGCACATTCATAACTTCCTACAGATTTGTGGTACTATCAGGATGAATGGCGTGCCAGACGATGCAATTCGTCTGAGACTATTTGAATTTTCGCTTAAAGGAGAAGCTAAAATGTGGTTACAGAGTTTTCCTTATGGCTATTTCACTATTTGGGAGGACTTGGTGAACACTTTCTTAGCTCAATACTTTCCACCAGAGAAATACAACTACTTCAGAGCAGAGATCTCTTGTTTCAAGCAGAAAGATGGAGAGTCCATCAGTGAGGCATGGAGAAGATTCAAATCTTTGCTGAGAAAATGCCCTCACCATGGATTCTCTGATCTTCAGCAAGTCCATATCTTCTATAATGGACTACGGACGCATACAAGACTTCTAGTGGATGCGTCTGCTGGAGGCTCATTAAGGAAGAAGGATGCTCAAGAAGCAAGAGTGATCATTGAGACCATGGCGTCAAATCGCTATGATGCTCCTAGTGATTTCTACGGTGAGAGAAGAGGAATGATCGAGCTTGGAGCTAATGATGCTTTGTTAGCTCAAAACAAGCTGATGAATCAGAAGATGGACCAAATAATGAAGCAACTTCAAGTGGTCCAGTTGAATGCAGTTCAAACGCCTCCTATCGTCTGTGACTACTGTGGGGGAGGACATCAAATGGAATTTTGTGAAAGCTTAGGGACCAACACCGAGGAACAAGCTCAAGTGAATTATATGGGAAATCCTCAAGGTAACCCTTATACCAACACAAACAATTATAATCCTCACAATAGAAACCATCCAAATCTGTCATATAGGAATAACAATTATTTGCAACCCACTTCTTCCTCTTATGACCAGAATCATAAACAAACCTTCAATTCTAGACCACCTTTCAATCCAAACATGCCATACAACCAAAACTTCAACCAGCATCAAAATCAAACATCTTCATCTAACCAGTATTACAATCAAAGCCAGCCACCAAATTTACCTTTCAACCAGACCCAACCTAAATTCCCAACCAACCAGCCAAGAAATGCTCCATCGAGCTCTAACATGCATCCTGCCCCGAGAGAAAGTTCATCCAATCTAGAGAACATGTTCATGTCTTTTATGCAAAGGACTGAATCTATGTTCACAAATCAAGAAGCTTCTATAAGGAACTTAGAATCACAGATTGATTGGTCGGCTCTCTCCAAAGCAACTCTCTGAAAGAACTCAAGGAAAGCTGCCAAGTGACACTGTGATAAATCCAAAGGAGCAGTGTAAATCCATTACTACAAGGAGTGGCAGGGTACTGGGAAAGGAAGTTGAAGAAGAACAGAAAGGAGATATGGTGGAAGAAGAAGACAATACTGCGAAAAATGATAGGCAATCGTCTGTGCCTATAACTCTCAATGAAACGAAAGAATCACCTAGAAAAACAAAGAGACAGATCCTAGCAGAAGCTGGTCAGACGGAACATATTTCACCATACTGCAAACTCCCCTATCCGCAAAGGTTAAAGAAGGCCAATGATGACAAGCAGTTTGCTAAGTTCTTCGACATCTTGAAGAGCTTGAGAATTAACATTCCATTTTCTGAAGCACTGCAAAAGATGCCTTCTTATGCTAAATTCATGAAGGAGATTCTGTCCAATAAGAGGATGCTGCTGGATGATGAGACAATAGCCATGACAGAGGAGTGTAGTGCCATCATCCAGAGGAAGCTACCTCAGAAATTGAGAGACAGAGGCCCCTTCACCATTCCCTGCTCCATAGGAGAAGTTTCGGTAGGTAAAGCTTTAATAGATCTAGGAGCCAGTATAAATTTAATGCCTCTTTCTGTGCTGCAGCAATTGAATATAAAGGACATGGACATCCAACCCACCATGATGACACTGCAACTGGCAGACCGCTCCACTAAACGTCCATATGGAGTAGTGGAGGACCTTTTGGTAAAGGTGGACAAGTTCGTGTTCCCTGCTGACTTTGTAGTGCTGGACATGGAAGCTGACAAAGAAGTTCCAATCATTTTGGGAAGACCATTCTTAGCAACTGGCAGAGTCTTGATAGATGTAGCACAAGGTGAACTCATCTTGAGAGTAGATGAAGAAAAGGTATCATTTAACATATTTGATGCCATGAAATTTCCATCTGATAAGTCACAATGTATGAGTGTTGATGCGTTGGAACCAATAATAGAAAATGTTGAGATTTTTAACTTCGCAACAGAGGAGGAAAATTTCGATTCCTCCAGTTTTGAAAATGAAAACCAAGAAGTTGAGAATTTCATAGCTGCACTAGAGACCAACACATCAACACCATCATGCGTTGAGCCATCAGACGAAACATCAGACGGAACATCCACTATGGCAAACGAAACAGAGACTGTACCCAAGAGTGAACTTAAGCAACTTCCTTCTCATCTTAGGTATGCTTTTCTTGAAAAGAATGACACCTTCCCGGTGATCATTAGCAATTTTTTGAATAAAAATGAAGAGGACAGTCTGCTTAAAGTTCTGAAAAAGTATAAATCTGCTATTGGGTGGCAGATTTCTGATTTGAAAGGAATAAGCCCCTCATTTTGCATGCACAAAATCTTGCTTGAGGACAATTTCAAACCTGTGATACAACCTCAAAGACGTTTAAATCCTACTATGAAAGAGGTTGTACACAAGGAAGTCCTCAAACTACTTGATGCTGGCATTATTTATCCCATTTCGGATAGTTCTTGGATAAGTCCAGTACAAGTAGTTCCCAAGAAAGGGGGCATGACTGTGATTGCGAATGAGAAAAACGAATTGATCCCCACCAGGACAGTGACTGGGTGGAGGATGTGTATTGATTACAGACGGTTGAATGAATCAACAAGGAAAGATCATTTTCCTTTACCTTTTATGGACCAAATGCTTGAAAGACTAGCTGGTCATGCTTATTATTGTTTTCTAGATGGCTACTCTGGTTATAACCAGATTGTAGTAGACCCTAAGGACCAAGAAAAAACTGCTTTCACTTGTCCTTATGGGGTCTTTGCGTACAGACGAATGCCATTTGGATTATGTAATGCACCAGCTACCTTTCAAAGATGCATGATGGCCATATTTGGGGACATGGTTGAAAAGTTTATTGAAATCTTTATGGATGACTTTTCAGTCTTTGGGTCCACCTTCGAAGACTGTTTAGAAAATCTGACTTGTGTACTCAGACGATGCCAAGAAACTAATCTTGTTTTGAACTGGGAAAAATGCCATTTCATGGTGAAAGAAGGTATCGTCTTAGGACACAAAATATCTGTTAAAGGTATAGAAGTGGACAAAGCAAAAATCGAAGTGATAGAGAAGCTGCCTCCCCCAGTGAATGTGAAAGGAGTGAGAAGTTTCTTGGGTCACGCCGGTTTTTACAGACGATTCATCCAGGACTTTTCAAAAATCTCGAAACCATTGTGTGAACTGTTGGTGAAGGAAGTGACCTTCAATTTTGATGAAAACTGTCTAAGAGCCTTTGAGATTTTAAAAGAAAAGTTGATAACAGCTCCTATCATCACTGCTCCAGATTGGAGTTTACCTTTTGAAATTATGTGTGATGCTAGCGATTATGCAATAGGAGCTGTACTAGGACAGAGGAAGGAAAAACTTGTAAGAGTAATACACTATGCTAGCAGAGGTCTTGGATTGCTGCTCAAGTTAATTACTCAACTACAGTAAAAGGAACCGTTAGCCATAGTATTTGCTCTGAACAAGTTCCGTCCATACCTCATTGGCTCAAAAATAATAGTGTACACAGACCATGCGGCCTTGAAGTACCTTCTGATGAAGCATGAGAGTAAACCAAGACTAATTCGCTGGGTTCTCCTCCTACAAGAGTTTGACATTGAAATCAGAGATAAAACGGGAAGAGAGAACCTAGTTGCGGATCACCTTTCAAGGTTAAATCATGCTGAAATAGAAGGTACTGATATCCCTATTTCTGAAACCTTCCCAGACGAAACACTCTTTACCATTTCTAATGCTCCTTGGTTCAGCGATATCGCGAACTTTAAGGTCTCCAATTATATTCCACCTGGCTTGTCTCATCAACGAAGAAAGAAACTGTTTTCTGATGCTAAATATTATGTTTGGGATGAGCCATTTCTGTTCAAGTGGGGTGTAGATGGACTCCTTAGGAGATGTATCCCTGAGGAAGAGGTTAACTCTGTTCTTTGGCACTGTCATAATTCTCCTAGTGGAGGTCATTTTAATGGGGAAAGGACAGCCAAAAAGGTTTTGCAGAGTGGATTGTATTGGCCATCTATTTTTAAAGATGCAAAAGCCTTTGTACAAAGCTGTGACAGATGCCAAAGAACTGGAAATATTTCTAGAAGAGACGAAGGACCCTTGAACAACATTTTAGAGATAGAGGTCTTCGATGTGTGGGGAATGGATTTCATGGGACCATTTCCTCCATCATTTTCCCACACATACATCCTAGTAGCTGTTGATTATGTGTCTAAGTGGGTGGAGGCTATTTCTGCTCAGACGAATGACTCTAGGATAGTAGACGCTTTCATCCATAGGAACATCTTTTCCAGGTTTGGGGTCCCTAGAGCTTTCATTACTGATGGTGGAAGCCATTTCTGCAATAAACATTTGGAGAGAGTCCTTAAGAGGTTAGGGGTGAAGCATAAAATTGCAACACCATATCACCCCCAAACCAGTGGGCAAGCAGAGCTAGTGAATAGGGAGATTAAAAAGATTTTAGAAAGAACTGTAAGTCTGTCCCGGAAAGGTTGGTCAAAAAGACTAAATGATGCTCTTTGGGCATATAGGACAGCTTATAAGACTCCCATTGGCATGACACCATTTCAAATGGTCTATGGAAAGGCATGCCACTTGCCTGTGGAACAAGAGCATAAGGCGTACTGGGCCTTAAAATACCTCAATTCTGACTCTCATGCAGGCAGTGAGAACAGACGATACCAACTCCATGAGTTGGAAGAGCTTAGGCTTCAAGCATACGAAAATGCCAAGATTTACAAAGAGAGAACAAAGTTATGGCATGATCGTAAGCTTAGACAAAGAGAGTTTTACCCTGGACAACTAGTTTTACTTTATAACTCTAGATTAAGGTTGTTTCCGGGAAAACTTAAGTCTAGATGGTCTGGTCCATTTGCTGTAAAAGAAGTATTTCCACATGGTGCAATTACTCTAAAAAACCTCGAGGATTCCAGTGAATTCAAGGTGAATTGCCAGAGAGTTAAACCATATCTGGGAGATAACTGTGAAAAGGACAAGGTCTCTGTGGAACTTCAAGACCCTCTGTGACAGGGTCAAGTCAGATGTCAAGCTAATGACATTAAAGAAGCGCTTGGTGGGAGGCAGCCTACCCAATTCAGAGAAGCTTTCTGTGACTTCTCATTGTGATATACTTGTGAATAGTTTAAAAGTTAGAAAAGCAAAAACAAAATAGAATTTGAATATTAGATTAGAAATATAAATACATAATACAGTATAATAAATTTGATTTTTGAGTTGTTAATAAACAGTAGTTACAGGAATAAACACTTGAAATTACAGTGTTCTTGAGTTGATAAGAAATAAGAGAAGAGGTGAGGTGTTATACCGTTAGTGGGAGATTTTTGAGGATTCGTCTGATACCCTGTTCACAGACGATACTAAGGTTGCGTCTGATGGCTATTGTGTTCACAATACTGGCACAGACGATACTGAGGTTTCGTCTGATGCTTGCTCACAGACGGAAGCCTAATACTTGTACATTCTAAAGAGAGCAATCCCACTTTCTATCAATTCCCACCTTCACCACCTCACATTGCAAGTAATTTTGAGCTGATTTCTCCATTTCTTTCAATTTTATTTCACTAATATTTTACTGTTGTTGTTCATTTTGACCATTGTGAATTTCGAGATGCTGAGCACTGTTGGAAGCACATGGAAATTTTTGGCACTTGATCGAGAACCTGAGTATCATGACTTGTCTTCAACAGGGGGCATTCTTATACTCTATTACTTTAACTGTTGATTGATGACTGTTTAGAGTATGTTTCCTATTTTGTTGAACCATCTTACGGAGGTTGATTTCATTAGTATAACATTGACTCGTAGTTGTAGAATAAATTATGCATATTTCGGCACTTAGGATCTGTTTTAAGGTTCGTGACAAAGTTGCATGTTCTCAATTATTCGAAGAGATACTGTATGAGAATTCTAGCATGACAATTTTCAAGATTGACATGATTGATGAATTTAGCAATGTTAAAGCAATTATTAATCCTGGATAAGAATTTGGGCCTCCAACATGATTCTATTCTTGAGTGTTATACCGTCTGAAGTGTTTTGTTCTAGAACTTGCTTTAACTCTTGGTCAAAATTGCATACAATTAGAATTGGACACAAATGATAAAGGCAATTTTCTTTCTTGTAGCCTCGAGCCAAATAAGCCTTAACCTTCACATTATCCATTGCTAGCCCCTTTGAGCCTGAATTTACCCTTTCTTTCTTGGATACTTGAGCTCATTATAAGCCTATATAAGTGAAAAACCAATGGTCCCACCACTGGCACTTAAAGAGTATTGGTTTCTTTGCTTAGACGATAGGATTCAAGATTAAGTTTGGGGTTGAAATTTTGGGGTGCATGTGTTGTTGACTTGAGGACAAGTCAAATTTTTAAGTTTGGGGTTGTTGCGTCTGGATATTGGTGACATTTTGCAGTATAGTGCATTCTCTTTTTCATATGCATTTTCTGTTTTTCATGTATAGTTGCATACCTTACAAAATTTTTATTTTTCGTCTTGTGCTGGCAATTAGTGATACCACTCAAGAAAAATAAAGAGAAAAACAAGAAAAATCGAAAAGAAAGAAAAGAAACAAAGGAAGAAAAGAGAACATAATGTTCTCATTGGTCTTTGTAGGTATCGTCTGTGAAATATCGTCTCGTGGGTATCATCTCGTAAGCCTACGCACGAAATCATCGAACTAAAGGCTCGACGATACCGGATGGGATGATGGGATACAGTGAAAAATAAAGAAAAACAAAAGAACGGAAGAAAAAGGAAACAGAAGAAAATGCAGTTTAAAGAGCAAAAGAAATAAAGCAAGAAAAGAAAACAAAGTGGTTTCATGGGTTGTTAGTCTTTCGTCTGTCCATCATTTTTTCTTTCGTCTGTCCATCATTTCTTTGTTTCGTCTGACCATATTAATTCATGCATATCATATAGGTTCTAACTTTTACTCTTTAAGTTCCTTTGATTTTTAACTAGTACCTTTTCTTTTAACCCACCTTTACCTAAGCCCCATTACAACCCTGAAAAGACCTTTTGATTGTCTAATTTCTACTTGAAGGCAGTGGAGATTTTGAGAGTCATTGCAAGCTTATGGTAACTGACCTTCGGATTGGTAATATTGAGAGAAACACAAACCCAAACACTTGAGAGCTTGAGGGCAAACACTTAACTGGAAGAGGATTGTTTGATGTTGACTAAATTACATATTTTCATGCCAATCTACGGTTGATTGCTTATGTGTGATGAACTGTACAATTCTTGAGGATGTTGAGTTCATGTTCAACTTTCATAGATAAATTGAGATGACTTAGGGAGTCAAGAATTGCATAATGAATTCTCGGTGGCTGTTGAGTTCGTGATATACTATGCTTATTAACCCCCGTAATGATGGAATCTATGTTTGCTTGAGGACAAGCAAAGCTTTAAGTTTGGGGTTGTGATAAGTGCTAAATTATACATGTTTTCCAAGGTGTTTTCAGTCCATTTCCATCTAATTTCAGTATGTTTAGTCATAGTTTAGACAAGAAAACAGTAAAAATATCATATTTGTCTAATGTTAGTCTTTGATTTAGCGTTTTGTTAGTTTTATAGGATTTTCGTGTATTTTTAAGTCATTTTATCCATTTTCTTGTTAATTGTAGATTGATTGAAGAGAAGATAGAAGCTGGGAAGGAAAGCCCACGAACATGAGACGAACAAATCCCATTGAAGCAAGAAAGTCCGTCCAATTCGTGCAAAATATGAAGTGCAAGTGGCAACTCTCGATCGTCTCGTGGATGCGACAACAGACGGAACAAGCATCAAGCCTCGGACGCAACTCCATCAGAACAAGAGAGTAGAGCAAACCAAACCTCAAGTTGAGCATCCAAGGCTGCTAGAATGGTATCGTCTGAAGAAACGCGCCAGAGCGCGCTCAGGGGCGCTCTCATGCCATCCTTACTTATTCAAACGCGCCAGGGCGCGATTTCACTCAATGCAAGGCGCGTCTCGTGCCTTATGGAAGCTCAAATGGAGGGATCAAGACGCAAGAACTCTTGTTCCGTCTGATGGGTTGTTCCGTCGTATTTTGATTCATCCGAGTTGTTCATCTATGCTGATTTCATCGAAGAACTACTCCGTCTATGCGTGCTTCTTAGGGAGTTACTTCGATCCGTACTAGTAGTTTCCAAGTTACTGTCCTGTACAGTATTATCCGAGTTACTTCGTCTCGTGCTTAATTCGTCTAAGAGTGTTTCGTCTATGATTACTTCATCCGAGTTCATATAGACGAAGCCAAGACAGACGATACAAAGTTCACTGTGACGATACCAAGACAAAAAGAGACGAAGCCAAGACAGACGATGATTTAAGCCTCGTCGGACGAAAGATCTCACGACGGAAGAACACTTAGAATGGAAGATTGCTCAATTTGTGCACTTCTCGAGACTTGCAGCAAAGTAAATAAAAGTCGTGGTCATCTGTATCGTCTGAGGGAATTAATTGAAGTATTGTCTGAAGGAATCAATTGAAGGTTCATCAGACGGAAGCAATAAACTACACTTAGCCGTTGCAATTACCAGTCTATTACAAGCAAGCAAGTCAATGTATTCACATGTCACAATGCACCTGGACGTAATTCCAGTAAATGGGGGAACACTTCCTCACCTATAAAAGGAAGAATTGGGCGCGAAGAGTGGGAGAGATTCGAATTGTAAAAATCCACAACTAACATTACTCTGTTTTTCCCTCTCTTATAAGTTTCCCTCGTTTTTATCTTCTCCACTTTCATTCTCCTTCTCTCTCAATCAACCTTGAGATTCCTGAGCTTGTGAGTTGCGAAAGCATAATCAAGCAATTATGGAGCTTCTCTGGTGTTTGATTTCTGTTTTGTTTCTTTCTTTTCGCATTTCCATGTTAGGCTAATTCTGCAGTTAGGAATGGGGATTTTGATTTCAGAGTTCTTGTAATGAATCTCTTCTATTAATTCAAGTATAATTCCACCGAATTGATTGATCTCTTCCCTGCTTAATGCTTATTCTTGAGATTTAATTCATGAAATTCAAATAGAGATAGAGATATTAATGTTTGATTGAATTGAACTCTGTCTTGAGAATTTGTATCTCGTGTCAACTATGAGATCGAGAGATTAATAGTTGAAGAAGGAGAGGAAATGTATCACTATAGTATTGCATGAGTCTAGAGATAGAACTTGCATATTATGAGATGTTGTAACGAATTCATCTGTTCGCTTCTTGAATGAATCTCTGTTTTCGCCTAAGAGATTAGGGATGACAGTAGGCATTCAAAGGGACTAAGACCTAGAGATAGGATTAGTCTACGGTATCACGAATTCTAGTCTCCAATTGAGTGAGAATTGCCGAATCAACATAAGAAGTAGTTACTTGAGGAAGGAATCAATTAAACCAATCCTCTAACTGTATTTCATCATCTTTAAAACTTAAACATTTACTTACTTGTCCTCAAGCAAACATAGAATCCATCATTACAAGGGTCAATAAACATGGTATAACACTAAGCTCAACAGCCACTGAAAATGCATTATGCAGTTCTTAACTCCTTAAGCCAACTCAATTTATCTATGAAAGTTGGACATGCACTCAAGATGTTATCAAGCACTGCATGATTCATCAAGCATAGGCAACAAATATAGATTGGCATGAAAAAATGTACTTTAGCAATATCACACAGTCTTCTCCAGTTAAGTGTTTGCCCTTAAGCTCTCAAGTGTTTTGGGTTTGTGTTTCTCTCAATGTTACCAATTAGAAGGTCAGTTACCATAGGCTTGCAATGACTCTAAAATCTCCACTACCTTCAAGTAGACATTGGACACTCAAAAGGTCTTTTCAGGGTTGTAATGTGGTTTAGGTAAAGGTGGGTTAAAACAAAAGGTACTAGCTGAATATTCACAGGAACTTAAAGAGTAAAAGTTACAACCTATATGCTATGCATGGATTAGTGATGGACAAAATAAAATTAAAAACAGAACAAAGACTAACAACTCATGAAACCACTCTGTTTTCCTTTTGTTCCTTTATCCTTTTTGCTCTTAAACTTCATTTTCTTCAGCATCTTTTTTTTTTTTTTTTTTTTTTTTTTTTTTTTTTTTTTTTCTTATAGCTCTTGCTATTTTCTTTTCTTTCTACTTTTTGTTTTCTTTTTGTTTTTTTTGAACATCCTTTTCTTGTAGCTTTTGTCATTTTGTTCTGTTTCTTCCTTTTTCTTTCTTTTCACTTTATTTTTGTACTTTGCTTTTCTTAAGTAGTCTCATTCATTGCTATCACAAGAAAGAACAGAAAAAATTTGGCATGGTATGGTATGCATGAAAACAGAGAATGCACTATACACAACTAGAAAATGCACCAAAAATTCCACCAATACAAGGTGATCCTTCAACCCCAAACTTAAAATTTTGACTTGTCCTCAAGTCAACAGCCACACATGCACCCTAAAATTCAACCCCAAACTTAATCTTGAAACCTCTCATCTAAGTAAATAAACCAATACACTTAAAGTTCCAGTGATAGGACCATTGGTTTTTCATTTAATTAGGCTTGTAATGAGCTTAAGTATCCAAGAAAGAAAGGGTTTATTCAGGCTCAAAGGGGCTAGCAATGGAAAGTGTGAAGGTTAAGGCTATTTGGCTCAAGGCTACAAGAAAAAAAATTTGCCTTTATCATTTGTGTCCACATCTAAATGTATGCAATTTTGACCAAGAGTTAAAACAAGTTCTGGAACAAACACATCGCATGGTAAAATAGAACACTCAAGAATAAATCATGTTGGAGGCCCAAATTCTTATCCAAGATTAATCATTGCATAACATTGCTAAGTTCATAAATCATGTCTCAATCTAGAAAATTGTCATGCTAGAATTCTCATACAACATCTCTTCAAACATTTGAGAAACATGCAACTTTGTCATAGAACCTCAAATTGAACCTAAGTGCCAAAAATTACACAGTTCATTCTACTGGACTACAGAGTCAATGTTATACCACTAATATCAACCTCCATATGATGCAACAAAATAGGAAACATACTCTAAACAATCATCAATCAACAGTTAAAGTAATAGAGTATAAGAATGCTCCTTGTTGAAGACAAGCCATGATACTCAAGGGTTCTGCACCAAGTGCCAGCAATTCCATGTTGTTCCCAACAGTGCTCAACAGCTCGAAATTCACAATGGTCAAAATGAACTAACAACAGTAAAATATCAGTAAAACAAGGATGAAGGAGATGGAGAATCAACTCAAAATTACTTGCAATGTGAAGTGGTGGAGGTGAGAATTGATTGAGAGTGGGCTTGCACACTTGGGATTTCACAAGCACAAGGGTGAGATGAGAAGGGAATGGGCGCGCCTCAAGTTGTGCCAAGGCGCGAGCTCGCGCCCCTATTTTATGTCAAGGTGCAACAAACGCGCCACTCTGTTAAAGAAAACGCGCCACGGCGCGTTTGGGCCGCAAGCATGCCTCAACCGCGCCCCTCTTCCAGCAAAGTGCGCCAAGGCACGTTCCAATGCTTCCATTTTGCGCCTCTGCTAGCGCCAGGGCGCGTTTCTACTGCACTTCCATCCTATTCTTCATGTGCTAAGGTGAGCTAAGGTGAAAATTGATTGAGAGTGGGAGTCACAATCACTAGATGAGAAGAACAATAGAATGAACGCGCCTCTCTTTGTGCCTTGGCGCATTTTACTGCACTGGAGGTCAATATGCATGCTTCCAATGCAATTTTATTCAACTTGTGCAAACACTCTAGCCATTTTATGTTGAGATTGTGTATCCTATGCACAAGGATCATATCTAGAAAGAATCATGCATTGAAACCTCAAAATTTCCCACTAATGTGATTGCACCTCACTCCTTCACTTTTTCATATCAACTCAAGAACATTGTAATTTCACTATTTATTCCTATGACTATTGTCTAACACAAGGGTCAAACTTATTATACTGTATCATGTATTTACACTTTCTATCTAATCTTCAAATTCTATTTTAGTTTTGCTTTTTCAAACTTTTCAAAGACTAACAACTATATCAATCAACAAATAAACTGAAGAAAAGGGAATATCAAAAACAGAATAGAAAATATGAAAATATTCAACTATGAAAATCAAAACAGAACAAGTATGAGTATTAACAAACAACAAAGTAAACACAAATGAAAACAATGAAAACAAGAATATGAAGAAATCAATGAAAACAAAGAAAACAAATACAACCAAGAAAACAAAGAAAACAAAGAAAATAAAGAAGTCAATGAAAACAAAGAAACAAAGAAATCAATGAAAACAAAGAAAATAAAGAAAATAAAGAAATCAAAGAAATCAATGAAAACAATGAAACCCATGAAAACAAAGAAAGCAAAGAAAACAAAGAAAACAAGGAAGACAAAGAAAACAAAGAAAGCAATGCAAACACAGAAAACAATGAAAACAAAGAACAAAGAAAATAAAGAAATCAATGAAAACAAAGAAATCAAAGAAATCAATGAAAACAATAAAACCAATGAAAACAAAGAAAGTAAAGAAAACAAAGAAAACAAGGAAGACAAAGAAAACAAAGAAAGCAAAGAAAACAAAGAAAGCAAAGAAATCAATGGAAACAAAGAATCAATGAAAATAAAGAAAATAATGAAAACAAAGAAAACAAAGAAAATAAAGAAATCAAAGAAATCAATGAAAACAAAGAAAATAAAGGAATCAATGAAAACAGAACAACTATAGAAAACAGACTCAAAGAACGAAAGAACTCACTGAAAAAAAAATGTCCTAAGTAGCAAGCACGTCAAGACTATCGATATTCAACCAATAGTCCCCGGCAACGGCGCCATAAACTTGTTGACTTTTAAAATTATGTACGTGTGTGTCAATCTTTCGGCAAGTGTACCGGTCGTCACAAGTTTAGAAATAGTGAGAAAAGGTTGTCGAACCACAGAGACTAGTTGTGAATTACCAATTACTCAACATGCTTTGCTATTAGGACGAATCAATGAATTAAGCATTTGTATAAAACTAAGCTATTGTGTAAAATAAAACAATACTGTAAAGTAAAGAAAGCAAGTAAATGTTTAAGTTTCAAAGATGATAAAAACAGTTAGGGAATTGGTTCAATTGATTCTTCTCTCAAGTAACTACTTCTTATGTCAATTCAGCAAATATCACTCAATTGGAGACTAGAATTTGTGATACCGTAGACTAATCCTATTCCTAGGTCTTTAGTCCCTTTGAATGACTTCTATAATCCCTAATCCCTTAGGTGAAAACATAAATTCATTCAAGAAGCGAAACAGATAAATTCGTTACAACATCTCATAGCATGCAAGTTCTATCCCTAGACTCATGCATTACTATAGTGATGCACTTCCTCTCCTAATTCAACTATCAATCTTCCGAAGGCATAGCTGACACGAGATACAAATCCTTAAAAAATAGTTCAATTCAGTCAAACATTAATATTCCTATCTCTATTTGAATTTCATGAATTAAATCTCAAGAATAAGCATTAAGCAAGGAAGAGATCAATCAATTCGGTGAAATTACAATTGAATTAACATGAGAAAGTCATTACAAGAGTTCTGAAATCAAAATCCCCAATCCTAACCTAGAAATCTAACCTAACATGGAAATGAGAAAAGAAAGAAGGAAAATAGAAATCAAACACAAGAAGCGCTCCATGAAGCCTTAGATCTTGCTTCCACAAGCTCCAAATCTTCAAGAAATCTCCTAGGTTTGATGGAGGAGGAAGGAAAATGAAAAATGGAGAAGAGAGAATCACAGAGCACAAGTGTGCAGAGGAAGAAATTGAATTATGAAGGGTCCCCCCCCGTTGTTAAGTTTCGCGCCCCAAGCATGATTATATAGATGATGAAACGCGCTCTCATTAAACCATTTCGCGCCTTGGCGCGCTTGTAAAGCAAGGGAAGCAGTGGAACGCGCCACCCACTTAAGATGGCCGCGCCCTGGCGCGTTTTGAGCGGAGAAAAAGTATGAGCGCGCCCTTCTGCGCGCTCTGGCGCGTTCGTCCTACAATCGTCTGTCTTGAATTTGGTATCGTCTGTTCTGAACTTGGTGTTGTGATAAGTGCTAGATTATACATGTTTTTCTAGGTGTTTTAAGCTCATTCCCATCTATTTTCACTAGGTTTAGCTATAGTTTAGTCAAGAAAACAGTAAAAATATCATGTTTGCTTGGTGTTAGTTCTTGAGTTAGTGTTTTGTTAGTTTTATAAGTGTTTCTTGTGTTTTTAAGTCATTTTATCCTCTTTCTTGTTAATTGTAGGTTGATTGAAGAGGAGATAGAAGTTTGGAATGAAAGTCATGGACCTAAGAGAAAGACTTCGAGTGCAAGCCATCAAGAAGAAGAAGATGAAGCTCAAGTCAAGGAAACACCTACAGTTGAGCCCAACTTTCACCCAATTTACACTCCGAATTGGCTCTTCGTGTCTTCATGGGATTTGTAGCTCTATCAAACCTCTTTCATTTGCAAAAAAACCAGAGCTCAAAACGATATCTGTGGAGGAAGTTATGCCCCTTTTAGTGAAAGTACTCAAGCAGTTGCGAAATCACTATTCACGCTTGTCAAACGCGCCAGTGGCGCGATTTAGGACCATGCTGGAGGCGCGTGCGCGCCGGGCGCGCAGTGGGGGCGCGTTTCATCGTTTCCTTCGGCCAAAACGCGCCGGGGCGATTTAGGACCTCCAGGGGGGCGCATGGGCGCCAGGGCGCGCTCAAGGGGCGCGTTTCACTGCCCTTTGCGGCACAAACGCGCCAGGGCGCGTTTCTACTTAGTGGGTGGCGCGTTTCTGCACTTATATATAGCTGTTTGGGCGCGAAAATGAAGGGAACAACTTCATATTTTAGTTTCTTCCTCTGCACACTTGTGCTCTGCGATTCTCTCTTCTCCATTTTTCGTTTTCCTTCCTCCTCCATCAAACCAAGGAGATTCTTGAAGATTTGGAGCTTGTGGAAGCAAGATCTAAGGCTTCATGGAGCGCTTCTTGTGTTTGATTTCTATTTTCCTTCTTTCTTTTCTCATTTCCATGTTAGGTTAGATCTTTAGGTTAGGATTGGGGATTTTGATTTCAGAACTCTTGTAATGACTTTCTCATGTTAATTCAATTGTAATTTCACCGAATTGATTGATCTCTTCCTTGCTTAATGCTTATTCTTGAGATTTAATTCATGAAATTCAAATAGAGATAGGAATATTAATGTTTGACTGAATTGAACTATTTCTTAAGGATTTGTATCTCGTGTCAGCTATGCCTTCGGAAGATTGATAGTTGAATTAGGAGAGGAAGTACATCACTATAACTGTGCCTGAGTCTAGGGATAGAACTTGCATGTTATGAGACATTGTGAATTTATCTGTTTCGCTTCTTGAATGAATTTCTGTTTTCACCTGAGGGATTAGGGATTATAGAAGTCATTCAAAGGGACTAAAGACCTAGGAATAGGATTAGTCTAAGGTATCACAAATTCTAGTCTCCAATTGAGTGATATTTGCTGAATTGACATAAGAAGTAGTTACTTGAGAGAAGAATCAATTGAACCAATTCCCTAAATGTTTTTATCATCTTTGAAACTTAAACATTTACTTTCTTTCTTTACTTTACAATATTGTTTTATTTTACACAATAGCTTAGTTTTATACAAATGCTTAATTCATTGATTCGTCCTAATAGCAAAGCATGTTGAGTAATAGCAAAACATGTATAATCTAGCACTTATATTATACATGTTTTTCTAGGTGTTTTAAGCTCATTCCCATCTATTTTCACTAGGTTTAGCTATAGTTTAGTCAAGAAAACAGTAAAAATATCATAATTGCTTAGTGTTAGTTCTTGAGTTAGTGTTTTGTGAGTTTTGCAAGTTTTTCTTGAGTTTTAAGTCATTTTAATTCTTCTGTTGTTAATTTTTAGGTTCAATGAAGGATTGAAGAAGAGATAAGCAACAAGGAGTGGATCCAATACTTGAACAGAAGCTCAAACCAAGAGAGTAGAGCAAGCCAAGAATTGTTTCGTCTGAAGAAACGCGCCAGGGCGCACTCATGAGGCGCCTTCACACTCTGCTTGCGGCGAAAACGCGCTAGAGCGCGCTCAGGGGCGCGCTCATGCCAGCCTCACTTATTCAATCGCGCCAGGGCGCGATTTCACTCAATACAGGGCGCGTTTCGTACCTTAGAAAAGCTCAGACGAAGGGATCAAGACGCAATGGATTTGCTTCGTCTGTGCTTGCCTCTTCCAAGTTGCTTCGTCGTACTGCCTTTTCCAAGTTGCTTCGCCGTGCTTACTCCACCCGAGTTTGTTCCGTCGATGAAGTAGTCTCGTCCGGTAAGTAAGAGTTTCGTCCGAACTTGCTTCACCCGAGTTTGTTTGATCTCGATGAAGTAGTTTCGTCGAGAAGAAGTGAAGTGTTCCGTCCGTGCTTGTTCCATCTTACGGATGAGTGTCGTCTAACGCCAAGAATGAGTGTTTCGTCTATGTTTACTTCTTCTAAGTTGTTCCGTCCGTACTTGTTTTGCCCGAGTCTCCGTATTGATATTTTCGTATGCGTAGTTCAATACAGACGATACACCCAAGACAGGACGATACCAAGTTGGACAGAGACGATACAAGAAGGTCCAAAGACAGACGACACCAAGATACAAGAAGGTCCAAAGACAGAGGCGACACAAAAGACAGACGACACAAATTACAGACGATACATCAAGCTCAGACAGACAACACCAAGTTGAGAACAGACGATACCAAATTCAAGACAGACGATTGTAGGACGAACGCGCGTAGCGCACGTAGAAGGCGCGCTCATACTTTTTCTCCGCTCAAAAGCGCCAGGGCGGCCATCTTAAGTGGGTGGCGCGTTCCACTGCTTCCCTTGCTTTACAAGCGCGCCAAGGCGCGAAATGGTTAATGAGAGGCGCGTTTCATCATCTATATAATCATGCTTGGGGCGCGAAACTTAACAACGGGGGGGGGGGGGACCCTTCATAATTCAATTTCTTCCTCTCGCACACTTGTGCTCTGCGATTCTCTCTTCTCCATTTTTCATTTTCCTTCCTCCTCCATCAAACCTAGGAGATTTCTTGAAGATTTGGAGCTTGTGGAAGCAAGATCTAAGGCTTCATGGAGCGCTTCTTGTGTTTGATTTCTATTTTCCTTCTTTCTTTTCTCATTTCCATGTTAGGTTAGATTTCTAGGTTAGGATTGGGGATTTTGATTTCAGAACTCTTGTAATGACTTTCTCATGTTAATTCAATTGTAATTTCACCGAATTGATTGATCTCTTCCTTGCTTAATGCTTATTCTTGAGATTTAATTCATGAAATTCAAATAGAGATAGGAATATTAATGTTTGACTGAATTGAACTATTTTTAAGGATTTGTATCTCGTGTCGGCTATGCCTTTGGAAGATTGATAGTTGAATTAGGAGAGGAAGTGCATCACTATAGTAATGCATGAGTCTAGGGATAGAACTTGCATGCTATGAGATGTTGTAACGAATTTATCTGTTTCGCTTCTTGAATGAATTTATGTTTTCACCTAAGGGATTAGGGATTATAGAAGTCATTCAAAGGGACTAAAGACCTAGGAATAGGATTAGTCTACGGTATCACAAATTCTAGTCTCCAATTGAGTGATAATTGCTGAATTGACATAAGAAGTAGTTACTTGAGAGAAGAATCAATTGAACCAATTCCCTAACTGTTTTTATCATCTTTGAAACTTAAACATTTACTTGCTTTCTTTACTTTACAGTATTGTTTTATTTTACACAATAGCTTAGTTTTATACAAATGCTTAATTCATTGATTCGTCCTAATAGCAAAGCATGTTGAGTAATTGGTAATTCACAACTAGTCTCTGTGGTTCGACAACCTTTTCTCACTATTTCTAAACTTGTGACGACCGGTACACTTTCCGAAAGATTGACACACACGTACATAATTTTAAAAGTCAACAAGTTTATGGCGCCGTTGCCGGGGACTATTGGTTGAATATCGATAGTCTTGACGTGCTTGCTACTTAGGACATTTTTTTTCCGTGAGTTCTTTCGTTCTTTGAGTCTGTTTTCTATAGTTGTTCTGTTTTCATTGATTCCTTTATTTTCTTTGTTTTCATTGATTTCTTTGATTTCTTTATTTTCTTTGTTTTCTTTGTTTTCATTATTTTCTTTATTTTCATTGATTCTTTGTTTCCATTGATTTCTTTGCTTTCTTTGTTTTCTTTGCTTTCTTTGTTTTCTTTGTCTTCCTTGTTTTCTTTGTTTTCTTTACTTTCTTTGTTTTCATTGGTTTTATTGTTTTCATTGATTTCTTTGATTTCTTTGTTTTCATTGATTTCTTTATTTTCTTTGTTCTTTGTTTTCATTGTTTTCTGTGTTTGCATTGCTTTCTTTGTTTTCTTTGTCTTCCTTGTTTTCTTTGTTTTCTTTGCTTTCTTTGTTTTCATGGGTTTCATTGTTTTCATTGATTTCTTTGATTTCTTTATTTTCTTTATTTTCTTTGTTTTCATTGATTTCTTTGTTTTCATTGATTTCTTTGTTTCTTTGTTTTCATTGACTTCTTTATTTTCTTTGTTTTCTTTGTTTTCTTGGTTGTATTTGTTTTCTTTGTTTTCATTGATTTCTTCATATTCTTGTTTTCATTGTTTTCATTTGTGTTTACTTTGTTGTTTGTTAATACTCATACTTGTTCTGTTTTGATTTTCATAGTTGAATATTTTCATATTTTCTATTCTGTTTTTGATATTCCCTTTTCTTCAGTTTATTTGTTGATTGATATAGTTGTTAGTCTTTGAAAAGTTTGAAAAAGCAAAACTAAAATAGAATTTGAAGATTAGATAGAAAGTGTAAATACATGATACAGTATAAAAAGTTTGACCCTTGTGTTAGACAATAGTCATAGGAATAAATAGTGAAATTACAATGTTCTTGAGTTGATATGAAAGAAGTGAAGGAGTGAGGTGCAATCACATTAGTGGGAAATTTTGAGGTTTCAATGCATGATTCTTTCTAGATATGATCCTTGTGCATAGGATACACAATCTCAACATAAAATGGCTAGAGTGTTTGCACAAGTTGAATAAAATTGCATTGGAAGCATGCATATTGACCTCCAGTGCAGTAAAATGCGCCAAGGCACAAAGAGAGGCGCGTTCATTCTATTGTTCTTCTCATCTAGTGATTGTGACTCCCACTCTCAATCAATTTTCACCTTAGCTCACCTTAGCACATGAAGAATAGGATGGAAGTGAGAGAAACGCGCCCGCGCTAGCGCTAACGAGGCGCAAAATGGAAGCATTGGAACGTGCCTTGGCGCACTTTGCTGGAAGAGGGCGCGGTTGAGGCATGCTTGCGGCCCCAAACGCGCCGTGGCGCGTTTTCTTTAACGAGTGGCGCGTTTGTTGCACCTTGACATAAAATAGGGGCGAGCTCGCGCCTTGGCACAACTTGAGGCGCGCCCATTCCCTTCTCATCTCACCCTTGTGCTTGTGAAATCCCAAGTGTGCAAGCCCACTCTCAATCAATTCTCACCTCCACCACTTCACATTGCAAGTAATTTTGAGTTGATTCTCCATCTCCTTCATCCTTGTTTTACTGATATTTTACTGTTGTTAGTTCATTTTGACCATTGTGAATTTCGATTTGTTGAGCACCTTTGTTGGGAACAACATGGAATTCTTGGCACTTGGTGCGTAACCCTTGAGTATCATGGCTTGTCTTCAACAAGGAGCATTCTTATACTCTATTACTTTAACTGTTGATTGATGATTGTTTAGAGTATGTTTCCTATTTTGTTGCATCATATGGAGGTTGATATTAGTGGTATAACATTGACTCTGTAGTCCAGTAGAATGAACTGTGTAATTTTTGGCACTTAGGTTCAATTTGAGGTTCTATGACAAAGTTGCATGTTTCTCAAATGTTTGAAGAGATGTTGTATGAGAATTCTAGCATGACAATTTTCTAGATTGAGACATGATTTATGAACTTAGCAATGTTATGCAATGATTAATCCTGGATAAGAATTTGGGCCTCCAACATGATTTATTCTTGAGTGTTCTATTTTACCATGCGATGTGTTTGTTCCAGAACTTGTTTTAACTCTTGGTCAAAATTGCATACATTTAGATGTGGACACAAATGATAAAGGCAAATTTTTTTTTTCTTGTAGCCTTGAGCCAAATAGCCTTAACCTTCACACTTTCCATTGCTAGCCCCTTTGAGCCTGAATAAACCCTTTCTTTCTTGGATACTTAAGCTCATTACAAGCCTAATTAAATGAAAAACCAATGGTCCTATCACTGGAACTTTAAGTGTATTGGTTTATTTACTTAGATGAGAGGTTTCAAGATTAAGTTTGGGGTTGAATTTTAGGGTGCATGTGTGGCTGTTGACTTGAGGACAAGTCAAAATTTTAAGTTTGGGGTTGAAGGATCACCTTGTATTGGTGGAATTTTTGGTGCATTTTCTAGTTGTGTATAGTGCATTCTCTGTTTTCATGCATACCATACCATGCCAAATTTTTTCTGTTCTTTCTTGTGATAGCAATGAATGAGACTACTTAAGAAAAGCAAAGTACAAAAATAAAGTGAAAAGAAAGAAAAAGGAAGAAACAGAACAAAATGACAAAAGCTACAAGAAAAGGATGTTCAGAAAACAAAAAGAAAACAAAAAGTAGAAAGAAAAGAAAATAGCAAGAGCTATAAGAAAAAAAAAAAAGAAAGAAAAAAGAAGCAGAAGAAAATGAAGTTTAAGAGCAAAAAGGATAAAGGAACAAAAGGAAAACAAAGTGGTCTCATGAGTTGTTTATGTTACTTAGTGTTAGTCTCTGTTCTGTTTTGAATTTTTCTTCTGTTCATCATTAACTCATGCATAGCATATAGGTATAACTTTTACTCTTTAAGTTCCTGTGAATATTCAGCTAGTACCTTTTCGTTTTAACCCACCTTTACCTAAGCCCCATTACAACCCTGAAAAGACCTTTTGAGTGTCCAATGTCTACTTGAAGGCAATGGAGATTTTAGAGTCATTGCAAGCCTATGGTAACACACCTTCTGATTGGTAACATTGAGAGAAACACAAGCCCAAACACTTGAGAGCTTAAGGGCAAACACTTAACTGGAGAAGACTGTGTGATATTGCTAAAGTACATTTTTTCATGCCAATCTATATTTGTTGCCTATGCTTGATGAATCATGCAGTGCTTGATAACATCTTGAGTGCATGTCCAACTTTCATAGATAAATTGAGTTGGCTTAAGGAGTTAAGAACTGCATAATGCATTTTCAGTGGCTGTTGAGCTTAGTGTTATACCATGTTTATTGACCCTTGTAATGATGGATTCTATGTTTGCTTGAGGACAAGCAAAGCTTTAAGTTTGGGGTTGTGATAAGTGCTAGATTATACATGTTTTTCTAGGTGTTTTAAGCTCATTCCCATCTATTTTCACAAGGTTTAGCTATAGTTTAGTCAAGAAAACAGTAAAAATATCATAATTGCTTAGTGTTAGTTCTTGAGTTAGTGTTTTGTGAGTTTTGCAAGTTTTTCTTGAGTTTTAAGTCATTTTAATTCTTCTGTTGTTAATTTTTAGGTTCAATAAAGGATTGAAGAAGAGATAAGCAACAAGGAGTGGATCCAATACTTGAACAGAAGCTCAAACCAAGAGAGTAGAGCAAGCCAAGAATTGTTTCGTCTGAAGAAACGCGCCAGGGCGCACTCATAAGGAGCCTTCACACTCGCTTGCGGCGAAAACGCGCTAAAGCGCTCGGGGCGCGCTCATGCCGAGCCCTCACTTATTCAATCGCGCCGGGCGCGATTTCACTCAATACGGCGCGTTTCGTACCTTAGAAAAGCTCGGGACGAAGGGATCAAGACGCGATGGATTTGCTTCGTGCGTGCTTGCCTCTTCCAAGTTGCTTCGTCTCGTGCTGCCTTTTCCAAGTTGCTTCGTCCGTGCTTACTCCACGAGTTTGTTCCGTCGATGAAGTAGTCTCGTCCGAGTAAGAGTTTCGTCGAACTTGCTTCACCCGAGTTTGTTTCGTCCGATGAAGTAGTTTCGTCGAAGAAGTGAAGTGTTCGTCCGTGCTTGTTCCATCTTACGGATGAGTGTCGTCTAACGCCAAGAATGAGTGTTTCGTCTATGTTTACTTCTTCTAAGTTGTTCGTCTGTACTTGTTTTGCTCGAGTCTCAGATTGATATTTTCGTCGTAGTTCAATACAGACGATACACCCAAGACAGACGATACCAAGTTCAGACAGACGATACAAGAAGGTCCAAAGACAGACGACACCAAGATACAAGAAGGTCCAAAGACAGACGACACAAAAGACAGACGACACAAATTACAGACGATACATCAAGCTCGGACGAGACAACACCAAGTTCGAACAGACGATACCAAATTCAAGACGGACGATTGTAGGACGAACGCGCCCGGGCGCGCGAAGGCGCGCTCATACTTTTTTCTCGCTCAAAATGCGCCGAGCGGCGCCATCTTAAGTGGGTGGCGCGTTCCACCGCTTCCTTGCTTTACAAGCGCGCCAAGGCGCGAAATGGTTAATGAGAGGCGCGTTTCATCATCTATATAATCATGCTTGGGGCGCAAAACTTAACAACGGGGGGGGGACCCTTCATAATTCAATTTCTTCCTCTGCACACTTGTGCTCTGCGATTCTCTCTTCTCCATTTTTCATTTTCCTTCCTCCTCCATCAAACCTAGGAGATTTCTTGAAGATTTGGAGCTTGTGGAAGCAAGATCTAAGGCTTCATGGAGCGCTTCTTGTGTTTGATTTCTATTTTCCTTCTTTCTTTTCTCATTTCCATGTTAGGTTAGATTTCTAGGTTAGGATTGGGGATTTTGATTTCAGAACTCTTGTAATGACTTTCTCATGTTAATTCAATTGTAATTTCACCGAATTGATTGATCTCTTCCTTGCTTAATGCTTATTCTTGAGATTTAATTCATGAAATTCAAATAGAGATAGGAATATTAATGTTTGATTTGAATTGAACTATTTTTAAGGATTTGTATCTCGTGTCAGCTATGCCTTCGGAAGATTGATAGTTGAATTAGGAGAGGAAGTGCATCACTATAGTAATGCATGAGTCTAGGGATAGAACTTGCATGCTATGAGATGTTGTAACGAATTTATCTGTTTCGCTTCTTGAATGAATTTATGTTTTCACCTAAGGGATTAGGGATTATAGAAGTCATTCAAAGGGACTAAAGACCTAGGAATAGGATTAGTCTACGGTATCACAAATTCTAGTCTCCAATTGAGTGATAATTGCTGAATTGACATAAGAAGTAGTTACTTGAGAGAAGAATCAATTGAACCAATTCCCTAACTGTTTTTATCATCTTTGAAACTTAAACATTTACTTGCTTTCTTTACTTTACAGTATTGTTTTATTTTACACAATAGCTTAGTTTTATACAAATGCTTAATTCATTGATTCGTCCTAATAGCAAAGCATGTTGAGTAATTGGTAATTCACAACTAGTCTCTGTGGTTCGACAACCTTTTCTCACTATTTCTAAACTTGTGACGACCGGTACACTTGCCGAAAGATTGACACACACGTACATAATTTTAAAAGTCAACAAGTTTATGGCCTGCCGGTGGTCGATTTTTTTGTCGGAGATACCGTTGTTAGAGCGGGCACATCCAGAGTTGTCGCCGTCGGGGATGCTACCCCTACAGAAACTACTATTGCAGGTAGTAGAACCGGAGATGCTACTGCCCGAGTTGCCGGTGGTCGAGTTGTATCTGTCGCAGATACCATTGTTAGAGCGGGCACTACTAGAGCTGTCGCCGTCGGGGATGCTACCCCTATAGAAACTACTACTGCAGGGAGTACAACCGGAGATGCTACTGCCCGAGCTGCCGGTGGTCGAGCTGCACCTGTCGGAGATACCGTTGTTAGAGCGGGCACTGCCAGAGCTGTCGCCGTCGGGGATGCTACCCCTACAGAAACTACTACTGCAGGTAGTATAATCCAGTTTTATGCACGCCTCAACCGCTTTGGTGGACGAGCTGCACTCGTCGGAGATATTGTTTGTTGAGAACGGCACCGCAGAGCGATCGTCGTCGGGGATGCTACCCCTACCGAAACTACTACTGCAGGTAGTACTACCGGAGATGCAACTGCAATAGCTGCCGGTGGACAAGCTGCACCTGTTGGAGATACCGCTGCTAGAGCGGGTACTGCCGGAGTTGTCGCTCTCGGGGATGCTACCCATACTAAAACTACTACTGAAGGTAGTACAAACGGAGATGCTACTGCCCGAGCAGCCGGTGGTCGAGCTGCACCTGTCGGAGATACCACTGTTCGAGCGGGCACTGCAGGAGCTGTTGTCGTCGGGGATGCTACCACTACAGAAACTACTATTGTAGGTAGTATAACCGGAGATGCTACTGCCCGAGATGCCAATGGTCGAGATGCACCTATCGGAGATACTGCTTTTACAACGGGCACTACAGGAGCAGTCGTCGTCGGGGATGCTACCCCCACCGACACTGCTACTGCAGGTAGTACTACCGGAGATGCAACTGCAATAGTTGCCAGTGGACAAGCTGCACCTGTCGGAGATACCGCTGCTAGAGCGGGTACTGCTGGAGTTGTCGCTCTCGGGGATGCTACACCTACTGAAACTACTACTATAGGTAGTTCAACCGGAGATGCTACTGCCCGAGCTGCAGGTGGTCGAGCTACACCTGTCGGAGATACCGTTGTTAGAGCGGGCACTGCCAGAGCTGTCGCCGTCGGGGATGCTACCCCTACAGAAAATACTACTGCAGGTAGTACAACCGGAGATGCTACTACCCGAGCTGCCGGTGGTCGAGCTGCACCTGTCGGAGATACCGCTGTTCGAGCGGGCACTGCAGGAGCTGTCGTCATCGGGGATGCTACCCTCACCGAAACTACTACTGAAGGTAGTACTATCGGAGATGCAACTACAATAGCTGTCGGTGGACGAGCTGCACCCGTCGAAGATACCGTTGTTAGCGGGCACCGCGTAGAAGCCGCGTCGAGGATGCTACCCCTTCTAAAACTACTACAGCAAGTAGTACAACCAGACATGCTACTTCCCGAGCTGCAGGTTGTCGAGCTGCACCTGTCGGAGATATCGTTGTTAGAGCGGGCACTGCCGGAGTTGTCGCTATCGGGGATGCTACCCCTACAGAAACTACTACTGCAGGTAGTACAAACGGAGATGCTACTGCCCGAGCTGCCGGTGGTCGAGCTGCACCTGTCGGAGATACCGTTGTTAGAGCGGGCACAGCCAGAGTTGTCGTCGTCGGGGATGCTACCCCTACGTAAATTACTATTCGGTAGTAGAACCGGAGATGCTACGCCTCGAGCTTTCGGCTGCGTGGTCAGTCAGACCGTCGGCAGATACCATTGTTAGAGCGGCACCGCTAGAGTCGCTACCGTCGGAATGCTACCCTACCGAAACTACTACTAAGGTACTACCGGAGATGCAACCGCAACAGCCGCCGGTGGACTAGCCGCACTGGGGAGATACCGGCCGCTGGGAAATGGCACTCTAGTTGCTCGCTGGATGCTACTCCCTACGTAAAACTACTAATGGTGTGTAGTACAAACGGAGATGCTACGCCCGAGCAGCGTGGTCGGAGCCGCACCCGGAGATACCACTGCTCGAGCGGCATTGCAGAGTCGTTGTCGTTCTGGGGATGCTACCCTCACCGAAACTACTACTGTAGGTAGTACTACCTGAGATGCAACTACATTACTACGGTGGACGAGCCGCACTTGGTTTACGATACCGTTGTTAGAGTTACACTGCCAGGCTGTCGCCGTCTGGGGATGCTACCCCTACTAAAACTACTACCGCAAGTAGACAACCTGACAGTGCTATTTCCCAGTTACCTGGACGAGCATTTTCGGGAGATATCGTTGTTAGAGCGGGCACTGCCAGAGCCATCATCGGCGATGCTGCTACCCCCACCTAAACTTGTACCGCAGGTAGTAGTACTGAGATGCAACGCATAGCCGCTGTGGGACGAACCGGACCGTTCGAGATACCGCCATAGAGCTGGTACCGCCGGAGTTGTCGCTGCGGATGCTACCCCTATCAACTCGACACGAGGTAGTGGCAACCGATATGCTATTGCCCTAGCCGCCGCGGTCGGCCGACTGCCGGATATACCGCTGGTCGAGCTGCACCGCCACCGCGCCGCCGGGGATGCTACCTCGCAGTAAACTACTATCAGAGGTAGTAAACAGAGATGCTACCGCCTCGAATACTGGTGGTCGAGCCGCGACCTTCAGATACCTATTGTCGAGCGGCACCGTCGATTGCCACCGTCGAGGATGCTACCCCCTACGAAATCCACATCGCACGGGTAGTACAACCGGAGATGCTACTTTTGCCTGAGGTGGTGGTTGAGCTGCACTGTCGTAGATACCATTGTCGAGCGACACTTCGCCATTCTTTGTCGCCGTCGGGGATTTACCCCTACAAAAACTACTATTGTAGGTAGTACAACCAGAGATGCTACTGCCCGAGCTGCCGATGGTCGAGATGCACCTGTTGGAGATATCGCTATTCGAGCGGGCACTGCAGGAGCTGTCGTCGTCGGGGATGCTACCCTCACTGAAACTACTACTGCAGGTAGTACTACGGGAGATGCAACTACAATAGCTGCCGGTGGACGAGCTGAACCTGTCGAAGATCTTGTTGTTAAAGCGGCCACTGCCAGAGCTGTCGCCGTTGGGGATGCTACCCCTACAGAAACTACTATTGTAGGTAGTACAATCGGAGATGCTCATCGCCCGAGGCAGGTGGTCGAGATGCACCGAGAGATACCAGTTGGGAGCGGCACCGCAGAGCAGTCTTCATCGGGGATGCTACCCCCACCGGAACTACTACTGCAGGTAGTACTACCAGAGATGCAACTGCAATAGCTGCCGGTGGACAAGCTGCACTTGTCGGAGATACCGCTGCTAGAGCAGGTACTGCCGGAGTTGTCGCTCTTCGGGATGCTACCCCTACTGAAACTACTATCGCAGTAGTACAACCTGGAGATGCTTCTTGCCAGTCGGTGGTCGAGCTGCACCTGTCAAAGATACCGTTGTTAGAGCGGGCACTGCCAGAGCTGTCGCCGTCGGGGATGCTACCCTTACAGAAACTACTATTGTAGGTAGTACAACCGGAGATGCTACTGCCCGAGCTGCCGGTGGTCGAGATGCACCTGTCGGAGATACTGTTGTTAAAGCGGGCACTACGAGTAGTCGCTGGTCGGGGATGCTACCCTACGAAACTACTAAATGGGTAGTAGAAATAGGAGATGCTATTGATAAGTGCTAGATTATACATGTTTTCCTAGGTGTTTTCAGTCCATTTTCATCCATTTTTACTAGGTTTAGTTATAGTGTAGATAAGAAAACAGTGAAAATATCATGTTTGTTTAATGTTAGCCCTTAATTTGGTGTTTTGTTAGTATTATAAGTTTTTCTTTTGATTTTAAGTCATTTTAATCTCTTTCTTGTTATTTTCTAGGTTCATTGAAGGAATGAAGAAGAGATAGGAGCAAGGAGTGGATTGAAGACACAAAGTGAAGCTTGGAATGAAGGCCCATGGACCTAAGATAAAGACTTGGATTGCAAGCCATCAAAAGGAGGGGAAAATTGAAGCCCAAGCCATGGAAGCAGGAGCAGTTGCGCCTTGGGCGCAAACCAGAGCAAATCAAGGTGCAACTCTCCTTCCTTCCCTGTCCAGATGCGCCTGGGCGCAAACCAGAACTAGGCCAGGGCGCAAAACTCTCCATCCTTGCTGCCAAGGTGCGCCAGGGCGCAATTCAAGGCCAAGTTGGGCGCAATTCCTCATCTCCCTCTGCCAAGTTGCGCTAGGGCGCAATTCAAGCTCAACCAGGGCGAAAATTCACCTTCCATTGCTGATAAGATGGGGAGGCGCAAATATTGCAGTATAAATAGATCTTTGGGCGCGAAATGAGGGGGGTGGATTTCATTCTTCTTCTACACGCTATCTCTCACGATTCTCTCTTCTCCTACCTCGTTCCTCTCCTCATCCTCCACCAAACTGATAAGTGCTAGATTATACATGTTTTTCTAGGTGTTTTAAGCTCATTCCCATCTATTTTCACTAGGTTTAGCTATAATTTAGTCAAGAAAACAGTAAAAATATCATAATTGCTTAGTGTTAGTTCTTGAGTGAGTGTTTTGTGAGTTTTGCAAGTTTTTCTTGAGTTTTAAGTCATTTTAATTCTTCTGTTGTTAATTTTTAGGTTCAATGAAGGATTGAAGAAGAGATAAGCAACAAGGAGTGGATCCAATACTTGAACAGAAGCTCAAACCAAGAGAGTAGAGCAAGCCAAGAATTGTTTCGTCTGAAGAAACGCGCCGAGGGCGCACTCATTCAGTGCCTTCACACTCTTTGCGGCGAAAACGCGCTAAAGGCGCGCTCGGGCGCGCGCTCATGCCGCCTCACTTATTCAATCGCGCCGGGCGCGATTTCACTCAATACGGGGCGCGTTTCGTACCTTAGAAAAGCTCGGACGAAGGGATCAAGACGCAATGGATTTGCTTAAATCTGTCGTGCTTGCCTCTTCCAAGTTGCTTCGCTCGTGCTGCCTTTTTCCAAGTTGCTTCGCCCGTGCTTACTCCTCCACACGAGTTTGTTCCATCGATGAAGTAGTCTCGTCCGAGTAAGAGTTTCGTCGAACTTGCTTCACCTGAGTTTGTTTAGTCTGATGAAGTAGTTTCGTCTGAAGAAGTGAAGTGTTAAATCATTGCTTGTTCCATCTTACGGATGAGTGTCGTCCTAACGCCAAGAATGAGTGTTTCGTCTATGTTTACTTCTTCTAAGTTGTTCATTCGTACTTGTTTTGTCTGGGTCTCAGTTGATATTTTAAATCGTAGTTCAATACAGGCGATACACCCAAGACACGATACCAAGTTTGGACGAGACGATACAAGAAGGTCCAAAGACGACGACACCAAGATACAAGAAGGTCCAAAGATTGCACGACACAAAAGAGGCGACACAAATTACAGACGATACATCAAGCTCGACGAGACAACACCAAGTTCGGAAACAGACGATACCAAATTCAAGACAGAGGCGATTGTAGGGCGAACGCGCCCGAAGCGCGAGAAGAAGCGCGCTCATACTTTTTTCTCGCTCAAACGCCCGGGCGCGGCCATCTTAAGTGGGTGGCGCGTTCCCTCGCTTCCCTTGCTTTACAAGCGGCGCCAAGGCGCGAAATGGTTAATGAGGCGCGTTTCATCATCTATATAATCATGCTTCGGGGCGCGAAACTTAAGAAGGGGAATATACTTCATAGTTCAGTTTTTTTAGCTTCCTTTGCACACTTCTCTCGTTTTTCTCTCTTCTTTACCTCTCTTCTCCACCTTCGTTCTCCATCCTTCTCCATCAAATCAAGAGGATTCTTGAAGAATTAGAGCTTGTGGAAGCAAGATCTAAGGATTCATGGAGCTTCTCTCGGTTTCGATTTCTGTTTTCGTTCTTTCTTTTTCTATTTCCATGTTAGGCTAAATTCTTAGGTTAGGGAAGGGGATTTCGATTCCAGAACACTTGTAATGAAGTTCTATGTTGATTCAATTGTAATTTCGGATTAATCGATTGAGCTTGTCCTACTTAATTGCAATTTCTTGAGGTTTGATTCATGAATTTCAATTAGTGATAGGAATATTAACTGCTTGAATTTGATTGAGCTATACCTTGAGTTTTTGTTTCTCATTTCAATTATGCCTTCGGAAGATTGATAGTTGAATTAGGAGAGGAATTGCATCATTATAACAGTGCATGAGTCTAGGAATAGAACTTGCATGTTATGAGACATTGTGAATTTATCTGTTTCGCTTCTTGAATGCATTTCTATTTTCACCTAAGGGATTAGAGATTATAGAAGTCATTCAAAGTGACTAAAGACCTAGGAATAGGCTTAGTCTAAGGTATCACAAATTCTAGTCTCCGATTGATTGATTTACATTGAATTGATATAAGACTTAGTTACATGAAGGAAGGAATTGAATGAACCTATTTCCTAACTGTTTTCATTTCTGAAACTTAAACATTTACTGCTCTTAATCATTCATTTTACAGCATTGATTCTCTTTTGCATAATTACTTAGTTTACACACATGATTTACTCAATTGTTAGTCCTAATAGCAAGCATATTAAGCATTCGATAATTCACAACTAGTCTCTGTGGTTCGACAACCCTTACTCTTATTTTTCTAAACTTTTGACGACCGGTACACTTGCCAAAGGATTGACACATACATATTTTAAAAGTCAACACAAACCTCATCCTCCATCAAACTGAGAAGATTTCTGAAGCTTGTGAGCTTGTGGAAGCAAGAATCAAGCATTCATGGAGTCAATCTTGTGTTTGAATTTCTTTTATCTTCTTTCATTCCTCATTTCCATGTTAGGCTAGATCTCTAGGTTAGGGATGGGGATTTTGATTCTGCAACTCTTGTAATGATTTCCTCATGTTAATTCAAGTGTAATTTCTTTCAATTGATTGATCTCTTCTTGCTTATTGCTAATTCTTGAGGTTAATTCACGAAATTCAAATAGTTGATAGGGATATTGATGTTTGAATTGGATTGAACTGTTCCTTAGGGATTTGTATCTCATTTCAATTATACAACTGGAAAATTGATAGTTGAATTAGGAGAGGAAGTAGATCACTATAGCTATGCATGAGTCTAGGGATAGAACTTGTATACTATGAGATGTTAGGAATTCATCTGTTTCGCTTCTTGAATTACTTTCTATCTTCGTCTAAGGGATTAGAGATCATAGGAGCAATTCAAAGGGACTAAATACCTAGGAATAGGATTAGTCTTCGGTATCACGAATTCTATCTCCACTTGGTTGAATCTCTGTTGAATTAACATAGGATGTGGTTACTTGAGGAAAGAATCAAATGAACCGTTTCCCTAACTGTCTTCACTATCTTGTTTAGAAACCTAAACATTTACTGCTTTCTTTAATTGTTTACATTGTATTACTTTTACATAGACACTTATTTTCACATAAATGATTGATTCATTGGTTCGTCCTAATAG
Source organism: Hylodesmum podocarpum (assembly GCA_026586105.1). NCBI lineage: Eukaryota > Viridiplantae > Streptophyta > Magnoliopsida > Fabales > Fabaceae > Hylodesmum > Hylodesmum podocarpum. Next base: position 112,374 of record JALJEV010000254.1, read on the forward strand.
AGAAGCATGTTAAGTAATCGGTAATTCATCAACTAGTCTCTGTGGTTCGACAACCTTTACTCATCTTTTCTAAACTTGTAAACGACCGGTACACTTGCCGTAGTGTGACAGAATAATAGTCAACAATGCTACCCCTACAGAAAATACTACTGCAGGTAGTACAACCGGAGATGCTATTGCCCGAGCTGCCAGTAGTCGAGCTGCACTTGTCGGAGATACCGTTGTTAGAGCGGGCACTGCCAGAGCTGTCGCCGTCGGGGATGCTACCCCTACAGAAACTACTATTGTAGGTAGTACAACCGGAGATGCTACCCCTACAGAAACTACTACTGCCCGAGCTGCCGGTGGTCAGGCTGCTCCTGTCGGAGATACCGCTGTTCGAGCGGGCACTACAGGAGCTTTCGTAATCGGGGATGCTACCTTCACCGAAACTACTATCGCGGGTATCTACCTAAGATGTGCCCCAATAGTCTGCCGGTGGGCCAGCCGCACTCCGTCGAAGATACCGATTGTTAAGAAGCGGTAGCATCGCAAGCTGTCGCCGATCGGGGATGCTGCCCTACTAAAACTACTACACGCAAGTAGTACAACCGGACATGCTACTTCCCGAGATGCCGATGGTCGAGCTGCACCTGTCGGAGATACCATTGTTAGAGCGGAGCCTTTAAAGTGCTACATCACGATCGGGGATGCTACCCCTACGGACACTACTATCGGAGTAGTACTCGGAGATGCTACTTCCCGAGTTGCTGGTGGTTGAGCCGCACTTGTCGGAGATACCGTTGTTAGAGCGGGCACAACCAGTTAAAGTTGTCCGTCCAGGGATGCTACCCCTACGTAAACTAATATCGGGTAGTAGGCCAGGGAGATGCTACCGCTCGAGTTCTTGGTGGTCGAGCCGCACTGTCGCAGATATCCAAGTTGTTGACGGCATCGCAGTGTCGCCACCGTCGGATGCTACCCCTACGAAACTAATATCGCAGTAGTGTACAACTGAGATGCTACCGCCAGCCACTGGGTGTGGTCGAAGCCGCACATGTGTGAGATACCGCATTATTCGAGCGCAAGATGCAGAGGCCGCCGTCGTCGGGATGCTACCCTCACCAAAACTATTCTTTGCAGTGTAGTACTACGGAGATGCAACTACAATAGCCGCCTAGGTGGACGAGCCGCACCTTGTCGAAGATCTTGTTGTTAGCCACCGCAGCCGCCGCCTCGTGGGGATGATAACCTCAGCGTAAACTACTATTGTAGGTAGTACAACCGGAGATGCTGCACGCTCTCGAGCCGGTGGTGACGAGATGCACCCGTCTGAGATACCGTTTTAGAGCGGCACCGCTGCGGAGGGCCAAGGTCGTCGGGGATGCTGCCCACCGAACTACTACCGCAGTAAGACTATCGGGAGATGCTACGTGCCCGACGCCCACTAGACAAGATGCACTTGTCGGAGATACCGCTGCTAGAGCGGGTATCCGCCGGAGTTGTCGCTCTCGATGCTACTCCCTACGAAACTACTACCGGGTAGTACAACCGGAGATCTTCGCCCGAGGGCCGGACGAGCCGCTCTTGTCGGAGATACCGTCGTTGAGCGGGCACCGCAGAGCGGCCGCTATCCGGGGATGCTACCCTCACCGAAACTACTACCGCAAGTAGTACTACCGAAATGCAACTAAAATAGCCGCCGGTGGACGAGCCGCACCCGTCGAAGATACCATCATTGCTAGAGCGGCACCGAGATCGCCGTCGGGGATGCTACCCCTACTAAAACTACAACTGCAAGTAGTACAACCGGACATGCTACTTCCCGAGCCGCTGGTGAGCCGCACTTTCTGAGATACCGGTTGTAAGAGCGGGGCTCGGGCGAGTCCGTCGGGATGCTACCCCTACGGTAAACTACTCGCAGGGTACTACAACCGGAGATGCTACTTCCCGAGCTGCCGGTGGTCGAGCTGCACCTGTCGGAGATACCGTTGTTAGAGCGGGCACTGCAAGAGCTATCGCCGTCGGGGATGCTACCCCTACAGAAACTACTACTGCAGGATTTCAAAATTATTGGCTGTCACAATTGGTGGTGCAATACTAGAACCGCAGCCCATTGCATTTGGCGTGTACAGCTCTTCCAATGTCATTCGCCTAGTGTTATCCATAGTTCTCTGTTGAATAAACCTCGGTATAGTCTGTATTTTCTGGTATTGTCTCTTCTTTATTGTTTTTATTCTCTTTCAGATTTCTCCTGCAAAATCTCTCAATTTCTGGTTCAAACAAGAAGTTAGTTTCCTTAATTCTTCGCATAAACCACAAATCTGGAGGATACAGGGGATCCAAACAGTTCAAAAGAATGAAATAATTCAATGAAAACAAAAACAGAACAAGTATGAATCACAACTAAAAACAAATGTCCTAAGTAGCAAACACGTTAAGACTATCGATATTCAACCAATAGTCCCCGGCAACGGCGCCATAAACTTGTTGACTTGAAAATATACGTGTGTGTCAATCTTTCGGCAAGTGTACCGGTCGTCATAAGTTTAGAAAAATAAGAGTAAGGGTTGTCGAACCACAGAGACTAGTTGTGAATTACCGAATGCTTAATATGCTTGCTATTAAGACGAATAGTTGAGTGAATCATGTGTGTGAACTAAGTAATTATGTAAAAAGACAAATTACTGTAAAATAAGAAAGGAAAAGCAATAAATGTCTAAGTTTCAGAAATGATGTAAACAGTTAAGGAATAGGTTCATTCAATTCCTTCCTTCATGTAGCCAACTCCTATATCAATTCAATGGAAATCAATTAATTGGAGACTAGAATTTGTGATACCTTAGACTAAGTCTATTCCTAGGTCTTTAGTCACTTTGAATGACTTCTATAATCTCTAATCCCTTAGGTGAAAATAGAAATGCATTCAAGAAGCGAAACAGATAAATTCACAATGTCTCATAACATGCAAGTTCTATCCCTAGACTCATGCACTGCTATAATGATGCAATTCCTCTCCTAATTCAATTATCAATCTTCCGAAGGCATAATTGAAATGAGAAACAAAAACTCAAGGTATAGCTCAATCAATTTCAAACAGTTAATATTCCTATCACTATTTGAACTACATGAATCAAACCTCAAGAAATTGCAATTAAGTAGGAAAAGCTCAATCAATTAATCCGAAATTACAATTGAATTCACATAGAAGTCATTACAAAAAATTTAGAATTGAAATCCACTTCCCTAACCTAAAACCTAGCCTAACATGGAAAGATGAAAAGAAAGAACGAAAAAGGAAATCAAAACCGAGAGAAGCTCCATGAATCCCTAGCTCTTGCTTCCACAAGCTCCAGAACTTCAAGAATCTTCAAGGTTTTGATGGAGGAAGATGAGAATCGAAGGTGGAGAAAAGAGAAAACTAGAAGCATGCATGAGAAGCTAACAAGAATAACAGATTTATGAGGTCTCCCCCTTCAATTCGCGCCCAAACAACCATATATAGCAGTAGAAACGCGCCACCACTTAAGAGAAAACGTGCCCTGGCGCATTTTGAACAAGGAAGGGGTATGAGCGCGCCCATGTGCGTGCCTTGGCGCGTTTTCGCTGCAAGCAAGGCTGAACGCACCACCCTGGCGCGTTTTGGAGTGAAATGGGGGCCGAGCGCCTGTCTCATGCGCCTCGGCGCGTTCGCCGCCTAAGCAAGGCTGAATACGCCATCTGGCGCGCCCTTTCTTTGGCGTTAATGGAGTGCGATGGCGCGTTTGACAGCCTTGAATGCTCAACTTGGCTTGCTTTGATCTTGATTTGGGCTTCCATTCTTGTTCTTTTTGATGGCATCTTCATCTTATGATCATGGCTTTCATTCCAAACTTCTGTCTCCTCTTTAATCAACCTACAATTAACAAGAAAGAGGATGAAATGACTTAAAAACACAAGAAACACTTATAAAACTAACAAAACACTACATCAAGAACTAACACTAAACACACATGGTATTTTCAATGTTTTCTTGTCTAAACTACAACTAAACCTATTGAAAATGGATGAAAATGGACTGAAAACACCTAGGAAAATATGTATAATCTAGCACTTATCACAACCACAAACTTAAAGCTTTGCTTGTCCTCAAGCAAACATAGAATCCATCTTTACAAGGGTCAATAGATATGGTACAACATTGAGCTCAACAAACCACCTGAAAATGCATTATGCGATTCTTAACTCCTTAAGCCAACTCAATTTATCTATGAAAGTTGGACATGAACTCAAAATGTTATCAAGCACTGCACAATTCATCAAGCATAGGCAAACAACATAGATTGGCATGAGAAAATGTACTTTAGCAATATCACACATCCCTCTTCCAGTTAAGTGTTTGCCCTCAAGCTCTCAAGTGTTTTGGTTTTGTGTTTCTCTCAATATTACCAATCAGAAGGTCAGCTACCATAGGCTTGCAATGACTCTACAATCTCCACTGCCTTCAAGTAGAAATTGGACACTCAAAAGGTCTTTTCAGGGTTGTAATGGGGCTTAGGTAAAGGTGGGTTAAAAAAAAGAAGGGTTACTGGCTACATATTCACAGGAACTCAAAGAGTAAATAGTAAATTACTGTGCAAATAGTAAATTACTGTGCAAATAGTAAATTACTGTACAAATAGTAAATTACTGTGGTAAATAATAAAATTACTGTGGTAAATAGTAAAATTACTATGGTAAATAGTAAATTTACTGTGATAAATAATAAAATTACTGTGGTAAATAGTAAAATTACTGTAGTAAATAATAAAATCACTGAGGTAAATAGTAAAATTATCGTAGTAGAATATTCTCGTGGAATATTCGTGGAATATTCTCGTGGAACATTTCAGTAGAATATTCTCAGAGAACATTCTGGAATATTATAGAATATAGAATATTCTGTATAATATTCTGTAGAATATTCTATATTCTGTAGAATATTCTGTAGCAAATAGTACCTTGGGAATTCTATAAATAGGGCCTAGGGGTTTCAGATGAGAAAACAAACCAAAGAACATTTCTATATTCTCTCAAGCTCTCTCTAAGGAAGAAATATCTCTAAAAGAGGAGCAAGTAAGTAGAGGAAGAGTATAGGAAGCTGAGAGAAACCTGTAAGGGGAGCTGTCCTTATCCTACTCTTCTATTCTTTGTTTTATTGTTACTTTCATTATATTTCTTTAGTTTTTCGGATACTAAGGTGCGAAGATAATTCTTAGTATGCTCGTGGTTGCGGTTTTGTCCGATCTTCCACATCGAACGGGAATTATTCTTGTTACGAGGAAAAGTGTGGTACTGTTTATTGGTTCTTGATGTTTCCTTGATAATTCTTGGTGTTTCTTGTTTCTTGGTTTCTTGATTTATTGGTGTTTATTGGTGTTTCTTGGTGTTGATTTCATATCGAAATATGTCTGGTTTTGAGTTGGATATGAATAAGTGGTGACATGCATGGTTGCATGAAATTGGTGATGGACTTGAATTGCTTAATGACCGATTTGAAATGCCTAGTGGAGAGGCAATATTCTAAGATTGCTTGGTGAATAGGCAATGCTTAGAAGGTTTTGAAATGAATATGACCTAGTAAAGAGGTCAAGATTTAAAATGTGATAAAGGTCATTATACAATTCAAGGTCCTAGAGCATGTTGCATGATGACTGGATAGTAGTAGACCAAGTCCGTAAGTTACGGATTCCCATCTGTGTGAGTGGAATACCGTGGACTAGAGGGGGTTCTCTTGGTGGGGAAATTGCCTGCTCATGATGATCACATGTTGCGGGGGGAGGTCTGCCGGACACCGAGGAACTCGACAATTACGGAGTGTCTACCACTTTGGTGGGTCCGGGAGGATGTGAGGACCGGATGCCCAGGGCTATTTTCGGTGGATGGCGCCACATTGCATGTTGAGTAAATAGGGAAAGTACATCGTGAGGATACATGCATCATATAGAAATAAGAGCATGCAATAGTGATTATGTGTACATGATTATTGTGATAAATTGCGATTCGTTTATGGTTGATTGGTGGTTTTACCTTGTGAATTGAATTAATGGTTTGGACACAGGTTTTATATCAATAAATTACTATTTTTAAAGAAATTGAAGAATATTAAAGAATATTGGTTTTATGAATAATTTTCCTTATTTTCAAAAGTTTTACTATAATTAAAATTATTTGAGGATTAAGGAAAGCTCACCCTTGCAATTCTATTTTTACAGATTGGCAGGATTGAGAAGTTGTCACTGTTTCTCAATGGTTGTTACTATTATCTTGTTAAAGATGCTTGCTATGTTTTGCATGTAGAAGTGTTGAGTAAATGTTCTAAGGTAGTAGAAAGGTAGTTATGTAAAATAATAATAGGACAAAGTTATGTAATCTGGTTGTAATGAACTTTAAAACCTATGTAATAAAAGTGTTGTTTTCTAAATCTCTCTTTTATCTACTATATCATTAACCACTTTAAATTACAAAATATAAGTAAAATAAGTAAATAAGAGGGGGGTGTTACATGCAACACATTCAATTGAGCCAATTTCAATTCGCACAAAAAGGGGATCTAGGGTTCGAACTACCCTTTCTTGAACCCTCATCTCAATCAATCATGTGAATCATGCAATTGAAGCTTAAACAATGAAGGAAACAAGTTAAAATCAATGGATTGGACAACATACCTTGCTTAGGCCGAATGAGATTTGAGCACACCAAATGAAGATTCTTGAAAATTAGCAATGAAAATTGAAAAACTAAGGTGAAAGTGATGAAGAATACAAGTCAAATCTACTTGTAAAATGGAGTGATGGAAGTGAGAATGGATTGAAAGTGGAATTGCACTTTTTGGGAACCACAAGCATAAGGGGAGAAGAGGAAGAACAAATGAACGCGCCACTCTTTGTGCCAAGGCGCGAGCTCGTCACTCCTATTTGTGCCAAGGCGCGAGAAACGCGCCACCCCTTAAATAAAAACGCACTAGGGCGCGTTTTTGCCAAACTCAATTGCAGAACGCGCCCTTCCCTTGAGTGGAAACATGTCAGGGCGCGTTTTTGCCGAAGCTACATGTAAAGTGCGCCCCTCTCTTCATTGGAAACGTGCCAGGGCGCGTTTTTGCCGAAGCTATATGTAAAATGCGCCCTCCAAGGGCGCCGCGGCGCGTTTAGGCCGCAGCAAGGCTTCAAACGCGCCCCTCACTTCCAGGTAAGTGCGCCAAGGCACGTTTTCTACTACAAATGGCGCCTCTGCTAGCGCCAAGGCGCATTCTTCTGCATTTTGGTTCAATTCTTCATGTGCTAAGGGGGCTAAAGTGAGAACTAGTGACATTGCACCTTGACTCAACTTATGCAAGCATTCTAAGTCATTTTGGCTCTAATTGATCTATTCTCTGCACAAGGAACCTATCAAACATGAGCATGCATTAAGATTTCACAACTTTCCCATTAATGCTATTACACCTCACCTCTCTTATTTCTATCACTCAATTCAATGTAATTTCAATTGTTTATTCATATATCTACTTGTTTATCTATCAACACAAAAATCAGATTTATTCTACTGTATCTTATATTTACACTCCTACTCTAATCTTCAAATTCTATTTTATTTTTGCTTTTCTAACTTTTCAATTATTCACAAGTATATCACATTAAGAAGTTACAGAAGACTTCTTTCAATTGGATGGGTTGCCTCCCACCAAGCGCTTCTTTAATGTCATTAGCTTGACATGTAACTTGACCCTATCAAGGAGGGTCATGCAGTTCAGCAGAGACCTTATCCCTCTCAAAAGTATCTCCCAAATAAGGTTTTACTCTCTGGCAGTTCACTTTGAACTCTCTGGATTTATCAAGGTCTTCTAAAGTGATTGCACCATGTGGAAATACTTGTTTGACAGCAAATGGACCAGACCATCTAGACTTTAGTTTTCCTGGAAACAACCTTAATCTAGAATTATAAAGTAACACCAGTTGTCCAGGGTAAAACTCTCTCCTTCTAAGCTTACGATCATGCCATAGCTTTGTTCTTTCTTTGTAAATCTTGGCATTTTCGTATGCTTGAAGTCTGAGTTCATCCAACTCATGGAGTTGGTATAGTCTCTTCTCATGGCCTGATTGAGAGTCAGAATTGAGATATTTCAGAGCCCAATATGCCTTGTGCTCTTGTTCAACAGACAAGTGGCATGCCTTTCCATAGACCATTTGAAATGGTGTCATGCCAATGGGAGTCTTATAAGCTGTCCTATATGCCCAAAGAGCATCATTTAGTCTTTTTGACCAATGTTTTCTGGACAGATTTACAGTTCTCTCTAAAATTTTCTTAATCTCCCTATTAACTATCTCAGCTTGCCCGCTGGTTTGAGGGTGATATGGTGTTGCAATCTTGTGCTTCACCCCTAACCTCTTAAGGACTCTCTCCATATGCTTATTGCAGAAATGGCTTCCACCATCAGTAATGAAAGCTCTAGGGACACCAAATCTAGTAAAGATATTTCTGTGAAGAAAAGTATCTACAATCCTAGAGTCATTGGTTGGGGCAGAAATGGCTTCTACCCACTTGGACACATAGTCTACAGCTACTAGGATATAGGTGTGGGAGAAAGAGGGAGGAAATGGTCCCATGAAGTCCATCCCCCACACATCAAATACTTCTATCTCTAAGATGTTATTCAATGGTCCCTCATCTCTCTTTGAAATATTTCCACTTCTTTGGCATCTGTCACAGGACTGCACAAAAGCTTTTGCATCTTTAAAAATAGATGGCCAATATAAACCACATTGCAAAACCTTTTTGATTGTCCTTTCCCCATTAAAATGACCTCCACTAGGGGAATTATGACAATGCCAAAGAACAGAGTTGACCTCTTCCTCAGGTATACATCTCCTAAGGAGTCCATCTATACCCCACTTAAACAGAAATGGCTCATCCCACACATAATATTTTGCATCAGAAAACAGTTTTTTTCTTTGTTGATGGGACAAGCCAAGGGGAATATAATTGGATACCTTAAAGTTCGCGATGTCGCTGAACCAAGGAGCATCATGAACAGCAAAGAGTGTCTCATCAGGAAAGGTTTCAACTATAGGGATATCACTACCTTCTATCTCAACATGAGGCAACCTTGAAAGGTGATCTGCCACTAGGTTTTCTCTGCCTTTTTTATCTCTTATTTCAATGTCAAATTCTTGCAAAAGGAGAACCCAACGGATCAACCTTGGTTTACTCTCATGCTTCATTAGAAGGTATTTCAAGGCAGCATGGTCAGTGTACACTATGATTTTTGAGCCAATGAGATAAGGCCTAAACTTGTTGAGAGCAAATACTATGGCTAACAATTCTTTTTCTGTAGTTGAATAATTGATTTGAGCACTATCAAGCACTCTACTAGCATAGTATATTACTCTTACAAGTTTGTCCTTCCTTTGTCCTAATACCGCCCCTATTGCATAATCACTAGCATCACACATTAATTCAAAAGGCAAACTCCAATCTGGAGCAGTGATGATAGTAGCTGTTATTAGCTTCTCTTTTAGAGTCTCAAAGGCCTTCAAACAGTTTTCATCAAAATTAAAGATCACTTCCTTTACAAGTAAGTCACATAATGGTTTGGAAATTTTTGAAAAATCTTGGATGAATCTTCTATAAAAACCGGCATGACCTAAGAAACTCCTCACCCCTTTCACATTCACTGGAGGAGGTAGTTTCTCTATCACTTCTATTTTTGCCTTATCCACTTCTATACCATTTATAGAGATTTTGTGTCCTAAAACAATGCCTTCTTTAACCATAAAATGGCACTTTTCCCAGTTCAAAACCAGATTTGTTTCTTGGCATCGTTTCAGTACACAAGCTAAATTTTCTAAACAGTTTTCGAAAGTGGAACCAAAGACAGAAAAATCATCCATAAATATTTCAATGAATTTCTCAACCATATCACCAAAGATGGCCATCATGCATCTTTGAAAGGTTGCTGGTGCATTACATAGTCCGAATGGCATTCTCCGGTATGCAAAAACTCCATAAGGACACGTAAAAGCAGTTTTCTCTTGGTCCTTGGGATCTACCACAATCTGGTTATAACCGGAGTAGCCATCCAAAAAATAGTAATAGGCATGACCAGCTAGCCTTTCAAGCATTTGATCCATAAAAGGTAAAGGAAAGTGGTCTTTCCTTGTAGAATCATTTAACCTTCTATAATCAATACACATCCTCCACCCAGTCACTGTCCTGGTGGGGATCAACTCATTCCTCTCATTTGCAATCATAGTCATGCCCCCTTTTTTGGGGACTACTTGTACTGGACTTACCCAAGAGCTATCCGAAATAGGATAAATAATGCCAGCATCAAGTAGTTTGAGGACTTCTTTGTGTACAACTTCCTTCATAGTAGGATTTAAACGTCTTTGAGGTTGTATCACAGGTTTGAAATTGTCCTCAAGCAAGATTTTGTGCATGCAAAATGAGGGACTTATACCTTTCAAATCAGAAATCTGCCACCCAATAGCAGATTTATGCTCTTTTAGAACTTTAAGCAAACTGTCCTCTTCATTTTTATTCAAAAAATTGCTAATGATCACCGGGAAGGTGTCATTCTTTTCAAGAAAAGCATATTTAAGATGAGAGGGCAGTTGTTTAAGTTCACTCTTAGGTGCAGTTTCCGTTTTATCAACCATTTCAGCTGTTTCATCCACTACTTCAATACATGATTGTGGTGATGTGTTGGTTTCCATAGCAGCAACGAATTTTTCAACTTCATGTTGTTCATTTTCAAAACTGGAGGTATCGAAATCTTCCTCCTCTTTTATGAAGTCAAAAATCTCATTTACATAAACATTTTCTGCTATAGGATCCAATACATCAACCATCATGCATTGGGACTTATCAGCTGGAAATTTCATAGCATCAAATATATTAAATGATACCTTTTCTTCATCTACTCTCAAGATGAGTTCACCTTGTGCTACATCAATTAGAACTCTGCCAGTGGCTAGGAATGGTCTTCCTAGGATGATTGGCACTTCTTCATCGGCCTCCATATCCAACACCACGAAATCAGCAGGGAATACAAATTTGTCCACCTTCACCAAGAGATCTTCTACTACTCCATAGGGGCGTTTGGTGGATCTGTCCGCTAATTGCAGTGTCATCATTGTGGGCTGAATGTCTTGTATATTCAATTTATGCAGCATAGAGAGAGGCATCAGGTTTATGCTGGCTCCTAAGTCAATCAATGCCTTACCCACTGGTACTTCCCCTATGGAACAAGGAATAGTGAAGGGGCCTCTATCTCTCAATTTTTGAGGCAGTTTCCTCTGGATGATGGCACTGCATTCCTCTGTCATAGCCACTGTCTCATCATCCAAAAGCATCCTCTTATTAGATAGGATCTCCTTCATGAATTTAGCATATGAAGGCATCTTCTACAGAGCTTCAGAAAATGGAATATTAATCCTCAAGCTCTTCAAGATGTCGAAGAATTTGGCAAACTGCTTATCATCATTTGCCTTCTTCAACCTTTGAGGATATGGAAGCTTGCAGTAAGGTGAGATGTGTTCATGCTGACCAGCTTCTTGTAGGATTTGCCTCTTTGTCTTTCTTGGTGACTCTTTCTTTTCATTGAGGACTGCAGGTATAGGTGACTGCCTATCTTTCTCTGCAGTATCTTCTTTTTCCTCCACTGCATCACCTTCCAATTCTGCAGTTTCCTTTCCCAACACTTTACCACTCCTTGTGGTAATGGCTTTACACTGCTCCTTTGGATTTACCACAGTGTCACTTGGCAGATTCCCTTGGTTTCTCTCAGATAATTGCTTGGAAAGCTGGCCAATCTGTGATTCAAGGTTCCTAATTGAGGCTTCTTGATTGGTAAACATGAATTCAGTTCTCTGCATAAAGGACATAAACATGTTTTCCAGATTTGAGGATCCTTCTCTAGGAACATTCATGTTAGAGTTTGCTGGAGCATTCCTTTGCTGGTTGGGTTGGAATTTGGACTGGTTTGGATTGAAAGGTAGATTTTGTGGTTGATTTTGGTTATAATACTGATTAGATGAAGATGCTTGGTTTTGATGTTGGCTGTAGTTTTGGTTATATGGCATATTTGGGTTGAAAGGTGGTTTAGGATTAGAGTTGAAAGTTTGTTTGAAGTTTTGGTCATAAGAGGAGGGATTAGGTTGCAGAAAATTGTTGTTCCTATATGACAGATTTGGATGGTTTCTATTGTGAGGATTATAGCTGTTGGTGTTAGCATAGGCATTACCTTGAGGATTTCCCATATAGTTCACTTGAGCTTGATCCTCAGCAGTAGCTCCTAGGCTGTCACAGCATTCAACTGGATGTCCTCCCCCACAATATTCACAATTTATTGGAGGTGCTTGGACTGCATTTAGCTGGACCACTTGCAGTTGCTTCATTAATTGGTCCAATTTCTGAGTCATCAACTTATTCTGAGCCAGCATTGCATCATTAGCTCCAAGTTCGATTACTCCCCTTCTTTCCCCATAGAAATCACTAGGAGGAGCATCGTATCTGTTTGAAGCCATCGTCTCAATTATCGCTCTTGCTTCTTGCGCATCCTTTTTCCTCAATGAACCTCCAACAGAGGCATCTACTAGCAATCTGGTATGTGATCGCAGTCCATTATAGAATATGTGGACTTGCTGCAAATCAGAGAAACCATGGTGAGGACATCTTCTCAAGAAGGACTTGAATCTCCTCCATGCCTCACTGATGGATTCTCCATCTTTTTGCTTGAAACAAGAGATCTCAGCTCTGAAGTAGTTGTATTTCTCAGGTGGAAAATATTGAGCCAAAAATGTGTTTACCAAGTCTTCCCAAGCAGTGAAGTATCCATGTGGAAAACTCTGCAACCACATCTTTGCTTCTCCTTTCAGTGAAAACTCAAATAATCTCAGCCTAATGGCGTCATCCGGCACTCCATTTATTTTTATAGTTCCACAAATCTGCAAGAAATTGTGAACATGTTGATTTGGATCTTCCTCCTCTAGACCTCCAAACTGCTCTTGTCTGACTAATTGTGTAAGAGCAGGTTTTATCTCAAAATTATTGGCTGTCACAATTGGTGGTGCAATACTAGAACCGCAGCCCATTACATTTGGCGTGTACAGCTCTTCCAATGTCATTCGCCTAGTGTTATCCATAGTTGCTGTTGAATTTTCTGGTATAGCTGTATTTTCTGGTATTGTCTCTTCTTTATTGTTTTTATTCTCTTTCAGATTTCTCCTGCAAAATCTCTCAATTTCTGGTTCAAACAAGAAGTTAGTTTCCTTAATTCTTCGCATAAACCACAAATCTGGAGGATACAGGGGATCCAAACAGTTCAAAAGAATGAAATAATTCAATGAAAAACAAAAACAAAACAAGTATGAATCACAACTAAAAACAAATGTCCTAAGTAGCAAACACGTTAAGACTATCGATATTCAACCAATAGTCCCCGGCAACGGCGCCATAAACTTGTTGACTTGAAAATATACGTGTGTGTCAATCTTTCGGCAAGTGTACCGGTCGTCAAAAGTTTAGAAAAATAAGAGTAAGGGTTGTCGAACCACAGAGACTAGTTGTGAATTACCGAATGCTTAATATGCTTGCTATTAAGACGAATAGTTGAGTGAATCATGTGTGTGAACTAAGTAATTATGTAAAAAGACAAATTACTGTAAAATAAGAAAGGAAAAGCAATAAATGTCTAAGTTTCAGAAATGATGTAAACAGTTAGGGAATAGGTTCATTCAATTCCTTCCTTCATGTAGCCAACTCCTATATCAATTCAATGGAAATCAATTAATTGGAGACTAGAATTTGTGATACCTTAGACTAAGCCTATTCCTAGGTCTTTAGTCACTTTGAATGACTTCTATAATCTCTAATCCCTTAGGTGAAAATAGAAATGCATTCAAGAAGCGAAAATGAGATAAATTCACAATGTCTCATAACATGCAAGTTCTATCCCTAGACTCATGCCTTGCTATAATGATGCAATTCCTCTCCTAATTCAATTATCAATCTTAGAAGGCATAATTGAAATGAGAAACAAAAACTCAAGGTATAGCTCAATCAATTTCAAACAGTTAATATTCCTATCACTATTTGAACTACATGAATCAAACCTCAAGAAATTGCAATTAAGTAGGAAAAGCTCAATCAATTAATCTGAAATTACAATTGAATTCACATAGAAGTCATTACAAAAAATTTAGAATTGAAATCCCCTTCCCTAACCTAAAACCTAGCCTAACATGGAAAGATGAAAAGAAAGAACGAAAAAGGAAATCAAAACCGAGAGAAGCTCCATGAATCCCTAGCTCTTGCTTCCACAAGCTCCAGAACTTCAAGAATCTTCAAGGTTTTGATGGAGGAAGATGAGAATCGAAGGTGGAGAAAAGAGAAAACTAGAAGCGTGCATGAGAAGCTAACAAGAATAACAGATTTATGAGGTCTCCCCCTCCAATTCGGGCCCAAACAGCCATATATAGCAGTAGAAACGCGCCACCACTTAAGAGAAAACGTGCCCTGGCGCATTTTGAACAAGGAAGGGGTATGAGCGCGCCCATGTGCGTGCCTTGGCGCGTTTTCGCCGCAAGCAAGGCTGAACGCGCCACCCTGGCGCGCCCTGGCGCGTTTTGGAGTGAAATGGGGGGGCTAAGCGCGCCCCTGTGCGCGCCCTGGCGCGTTTTCGCCACAAGCAAGGCTGAATGCGCCACCCTGGCGCGCCCTGGCGCGCTGTGCGTTAATGGAGTGCGCCCTGGCGCGTTTTGACAGCCTTGAATGCTCAACTTGGCTTGCTTTGATCTTGATTTGGGCTTCCATTCTTGTTCTTTTTGATGGCATCTTCATCTTATGATCATGGCTTTTATTCCAAACTTCTGTCTCCTCTTCAATCAACCTACAATTAACAAGAAAGAGGATAAAATGACTTAAAAACACAAGAAACACTTATAAAACTAACAAAACACTACATCAAGAACTAACACTAAACACACATGGTACTTTCAATGTTTTCTTGTCTAAACTACAACTAAACCTATTGAAAATGGATGAAAATGGACTGAAAACACCTAGGAAAATATGTATAATCTAGCACTTATCACAACCCCAAACTTAAAGCTTTGCTTGTCCTCAAGCAAACATAGAATCCATCTTTACAAGGGTCAATAGATATGGTACAACATTGAGCTCAACAACCACTGAAAATGCATTATGCAGTTCTTAACTCCTTAAGCCAACTCAATTTATCTATGAAAGTTGGACATGAACTCAAAATGTTATCAAGCACTGCACAATTCATCAAGCATAGGCAAACAACATAGATTGGCATGAGAAAATGTACTTTAGCAATATCAAACATCCCTCTTCCAGTTAAGTGTTTGCCCTCAAGCTCTCAAGTGTTTTGGGTTTGTGTTTCTCTCAATATTACCAATCAGAAGGTCAGCTACCATAGGCTTGCAATGACTCTACAATCTCCACTGCCAGAGCTGTCGCCGTCGGGGATGCTACCCCTACAGAAAATACTACTGCAGGTAGTACAACCGGAGATGCTACTGCCAGAGCTGTCGGTGGTCGAGCTGCACCTGTCGGATATACCGTTGTTAGAGTGGGCACTGCCAGAGCTGTCGCCGTCGGGGATGCTACCCCTACAGAAACTACTACTGCAGGTAGTAGAACCGGAGCTGCTACTGCCCGAACTGCTGGTGGACGAGCTGCACCTGTCGGAGATACTGTTGTTAGAGCGGGCACTGCAGGAGCAGTCGTCGTCGGGGATGCTACCCCCACCTAAACTACTACTGCAGGTAGTACTACCGGAGATGCAACTACAATAGCTGCCGGTGGACAAGCCGCACTGCCGAGATATCGGCATAGAGAGTGTATTGCCGTAGTTGTCGCCTGGGATGCTACCCCTACCGAAACTACTACCGCAGGTAGTACAACCAGAGAGATGTTATCGCCGAGCGCCGGTGGTCGAGCCGCACCGTTTGAGATACCGTTGTTAGAGCTGCACCGCCGTAGTCGTCGCCGTCTTGGGGATGCTACCCCAACAAAACACTACCGGCAGTAGTACAACCGGAGATGCTACTGCCCGAGCTGCCGGTGGTCGAGCCGCACTTGCCTGAGATACCGTTGTAGAGCGTGCACCGCCAGTAGCCGGGCTGCCGGGGATGCTACCCCCGTAAACTACTACCGCAGTAGTAGAACCGAGAGCCGCACGCCCCGAATCGTCGGTGGACGAGCCGCACCCGTTTCTGAGATACTCGCTGTTGAGCGGGCACGGCAGAGCAGTCGCCGTCAGGATGCTACCCCACCTAAACTCCTACCAGGTAGTACTACGGGAGATGCAACTACAATAGTCACGGTGGACAAGCCGCACTGTCGGAGATATCGCTATAGAGAAAGGTGACAAATTGCCGAGTTGCCGCTCTCGGATGCTACCCCTACTGAAACTACTACCGCAGTAGTACAACCGAGATGCGCACGCCTCGAGCAGCCGGTGGTCGAGCCGCACCCGTCGAGATACCGCTGTTAGAGCGGCATCGCCGTAGCCGCGTCAGCCACGGATGCTACCCCAACAAAACACTATCGCAGTAGTACAACCGAGATGCTACGCCCGAGCCGCCGGCGGGTCGAGCCGCACTTGCCGGGAGATACCGCTGTTAGAGCTGGCACGCGTAGTTGTCGCCGTTTCTGGGGATGCTACCCTACAGAAAATACTACCGTGTAGTACAACCGGAGAGATGCTACCGCAGAGCCGCTGCGGGTCGAGCCGCACTGGCCGGATATACCGCTGTTAGAGTGGGCACCGCGTAGCCGTCGCCGTCGGGGATGCTACTCCCTACGTAAACTACTCTTTACCGCGGGTAGTAGAACCGAGAGCTACGCCCGAACTCCGGTGGACGAGCTGCACATGGGAGATCTTCTTTGTTAGAGCGGACCTTTGCTGCAGAAGCGATCGTCGTGGGATGCTACCCCCACCTAAACTACTACTGCAGGTAGTACTACCGTGTTGGTCCCTGTGTATGAATCTAGAGGGGGGGGGTGAATAGATTCTTGTTCAATTTTAGCCGAATTTCGCAAGATTCTAATTCCTTTCGAATTCAAACAAATAAGTTCTAGATTCACCTATCAACTACCGTATCAATTCTTGATTCAATTACCGATTCAATTCTTGATTCAATTACCGTATCAATTACTAAGTTGATTATCAATACGTTACCAAATATCTGCAGAATTTAAACAATGATAATAGCAATATAATGGAAAAGCGTAAAGAGGATAAGGAAGAGAAGAGTGCACAGCGATATATACTGGTTCGGCCAACTGCCTACGTCCAGTCCCAACCCAACAACTGTTGCGATTGGCTTTCCACTATCAAATGATCCCTTTTGTGTTCTATTACATTCACTCTGCAACAAGCAACACAAAAACGAAATCAAAACACTCAAAACCTGTTCTTCAACCCAAAGAACAGTTCTTCCCTGATCTTGGTACACCCAAGATCAAACCTTTGAGAAAACACTTCTCAAATACACTTACTCTATCCAGAGAGACCTCTCTCCTAGAGCAACAACTTAGTAAACAAAGAAACAAGTAAAGATCAGTTTAGAATACACCTGATGTGTTGATCTGATCACAAAGAATGCACAAAGAATGCCACCCAAACAAAGAAATACAACAAGTTTGCCTTTCCTTTGGAAAACAAAATCAGCTCTACAAGTTCTCTTTGAGTTTCTTGGAAAGATATGATAAACTCTGATTTCAGAGCATATGAAAGTGTAAGAATATGTTCAAAAGAATTAGTTCCAAGAATTCTTTCAAGATTCTCATCAAAGAGCCTTTTAAAGATGAAGTTTGAAGCTTGTTTTAGGCAAACTGAGGGCTCAACGGTCAAGATAATCGATTACAAGAAGTGGGTAATCGATTAAAATAGCCGTTGCAGCAGTTTTGGGTGCATTTTTGAACATGGTAATCGATTACCAGGGGAGGGTAATCGATTACCCCAGAGACCACAACACAGGTAATCGATTACCAGATGAGGGTAATCGATTACCCCAGTGGGAAAACTCAGGTAATCGATTACCAGGGGAGGGTAATCGATTACTCCAGAGAATGAGGGCTTGGTAATCGATTACCATAGTGAAGTAATCGATTACTTCAGTGCAAAATGCAATCTTGAGTGATTTTTGAGCATGGTAATCGATTACCTATCCTTGGTAATCGATTACTTCACTGAACAAATGGTTTTTCTCACTTTGATACCTATTGTTTGGTAGTTGATTACCTCTTGTTGGTAATCTATTACCTCAATTGGTTCCCAAAGGTTTTTCAAGACTTGTTTTAAGAACGGAAATCAACCATTTGTCAGATGAGTAATCACACACAAGATAGCAAAACTCCCTGAGTTATCCAAATAAGGAATCAAACACAAACATGCCTAAGCTCAACACACAATACATATAAAGAACCTAATTACACTTCATCTAAGATAAACCACAATTCCATAACATCAAAATCAAAACACTAAAAAAGGAGAACAAACACATCTTCAAGCTTTAAGTCCAACAATCTCCCCCTTTTTGATTTTGATGTACCAAATCTTCAATCAAGGTTTTCCTAGAGGCTTAGGATGTGTGTTGATTTTCTTGAGAATCCTGCAATTGTTAGTGATATCCAAAAATAGAGTATATGCTTTGCAGATTCATCATACATACTATCTTTATCAGAGCATCATATTGTTAATCATTCATTCACATATAAGAATATGATTCAATTGCCATAATCATAGATCAAGACCAGAGAGATAGAAAACAAAATTCAAATTATCATTAAAAATAAGGATTACATTAGAAATCTCAAAAGCTATACTAAATAAGTAAGTCTCAACCAGCTATACTAAACCATAAAGTTATACTAAAGCTATGCTCCCCCTATCTAGCTAAACCTATGCTCTATTCTCCCCCTATTTGGTATATCAATAAGCAAAAAAGGGAGTAGAGATACAAAGGGAAGTCTACATCGTGTCAAACCTAGCATGAAGAGACTCCATCATCTCTTTGAGCTCCTCAAAACGTTCTTCATTTGCTTCATCCGTCTCTAGAATGCGTTTTTCAATTTCATCCAGCCTATCAATGATAATGGACTCAAACCGGGACCTAGGGATATACTCCCCAGCCCTTGAATCATCATCAGCATCAGCAGCAGGAGGATTAGCCTCTGGTTGATGTTGTTGTGGGACTTCATCTCTTGAAACCCACCCAGCTTCCGTTTTGACCAAACGCATTTTCTTTAAAGCCATATCCCTAATGACATGAATATCTTTTACCAGCTCTCTGTTTTCATTAGAGACATCTACTTGATAGTGCTCAAGCAGACGTGAGACAAATAAGGCATAGGGGCATTTATACTCAAGCAACCTTCTTGCCTTAACCATGTTATCCATGACAACTTCAGCCCAATCAACTTGAAGACCATTCTTCAAAGCTGCCATTAAAATCATGTCTTCTTCTGTAATCTGGGCATGGTTTGTACCCCTAGCAGACAAAATCCATACAATGGTGTAATGAAGGAGACGGTCATCGGCGTTCAGACCACCGATATTGTAGGTCACCTTCCTTCCTTGACCTCTTCGTGCTGCCTTCTCAGCTTCCCATCCTTCAGGATTCTTCAGCAGACTCATATAGAAAGAATCCCTTTGAAGGTCAAATCCTTCATGTCTCAGATTTTCAACAGATGGGACCATACCCTCATTTGTAAATCCAGCAAATTGAAAGAAAATATTAGAATCTATGAATATGGATTTGCCTTTTACCTCAGAGGTTATTGTTCCATTGATTTGATCCTTTGTCAGATTTGAGTAAAAGACTCTCACCAAATCCGGGTAGATATGACCCTTCAAGCCAACAAATTTCTCCAAGTTCTGATCTCGGAGAAGAGTCTGAAAGGTGAATCCTTGATTCCCCAACCAATTAAAATCCAAAATTTTTGAGGGAACAAGTTCCCTATTTGCAAAATCTCTAAAGAAGCGAGATTCTTGCTCAGAAGAAGTGAACCATGGATTGTGAGGACGAGGCATGCCTTCTCCCGAGGTAGCAGATGCCTTCCTCTTGGAAGAGGATTCTCCTTTCTTTGGAATGTTTGGGCGTGGCTTGTGACCGATTGATTTAACTCTCTTTCCTCGGCCTTGCTCTTCCATTGTTGTGGGTGAAGGTGAGAATGAGGGTTGAAGATGAAGAAGAGGGTTCTTAGGTTTTAGAGAATGAAAGGGTTTTCAGATCTAGGTTTTGTGAGAATGAACCCTAATCCTAAAAATAGCTTCTAATAAGTTCACAATAGGGACTAGATACATTGAATCTAGGTATTGGGCTCAAGGGAAACTCAAAAGATTAAGCCCAGAACCAAGATTTTGCAGAGAAAATCTGTTCAGGAACGAAGGTAATCGATTACCCTATCGTGGTAATCGATTACCGCTTATAGCAGTAACCCAATTTGTGAACTTTGAACCCATGGTAATCGATTACCCTGTTGTGGTAATCGATTACATCAGAGACCCCAACCTTGGTAATCGATTACCCATGTGTGGTAATCGATTACATCAGAGGACCTATCAGTGGTAATCGATTACCTATGTATGGTAATCGATTACTTCAGAGACTTCACTTATGGTAATCGATTACCCAAAGCTGGTAATCGATTACTGCACATGAAAATTCACAAAAATCTTGATTTTTCACATATTTTGGCACAAAAATGGTCATGATCTTGTTATGTAATGAACACATACCTAGTTTAAACATAATGAATGATTTTATCTTATCAAATTTAGGGAATTCAAGAGAGATGTTCCTCACTTAGTATACCAAGATTGGTTCTAAGTTTGAAAAACCTCTCCTTTGGTAGAGGTTTTGTGAAGATATCCGCGAGTTGATTCTCTGTATCAATGAACTCTACTACACAATCTCCTTTCTCAACATGATCTCTTATGAAATGATGACGCACTTCTATATGCTTTGTTCTTGAGTGTAAGACTGGGTTCTTAGTGATACTAATTGCACTTGTGTTGTCACACTTGATAGGAATGTGATCAAGCTTTAGTCCAAAATCCTCAAGTTGTTGCTTCAACCAAATGGTTTGAGCACAGCAGCTACCAGCAGCTACGTACTCCGCCTCAGCTGTTGATAGAGCAACACATGCTTGTTTCTTGCTATACCAAGAGACTAAGCATTCTCCAAACAAGTGACATACTCCACTTGTGCTTTTTCTATCAGTTTTGCATCCAGCAAAATCTGCATCACTAAAACCTACCAAACTAGGGGATGTTCCCTTAGGATACCACAAACCACAGTTTGTAGTTCCTTTAAGGTATTTCAAAATCCTCTTAACAGCATTCATGTGTGATTGTTTAGGTGCAGATTGAAATCTAGCACAAACACAAACACTGAACATTATGTCAGGTCTGCTAGCTGTAAGATATAAAAGAGATCCTATGATCCCTCTATATTTGGTTTGGTCTACTCCTAATCCAGCAACATCATTATCTAAGTAGAGATTAGTTGACATAGGGATATTAGAGATTTTACAACTCTCCATGTCAAATTTCTTCAGCAATTCCTTAGTGTACTTTGCTTGATGAATGAAGATTCCTTCCTTTAGTTGTTTGACTTGTAGTCCTAGGAAGAATTTGAGTTCTCCCATCATGGACATATCAAACTCACCCTTCATGCTTGCCACAAATTCTTCACATAGAGATTTATTGGTTGATCCAAAAATGATATCATCAACATATACTTGAACCAATAAAATGCAGTTAGACTTCTTTCTAATAAAGAGAGTCTTGTCTACATTTCCTCTGTGATACCCTTTTGACAAAAGAAATGTACTTAATCTTTCATACCATTGTCTAGGGGCTTGCTTAAGACCATAGAGGGCCTTCTTAAGTTTATATACATGATCAGGGTAACTAAAGTCAGTAAATCCAGGAGGTTGTGAAACAAACACTTCCTCATTGATATAGCCATTCAGAAATGCACCTTTAACATCCATTTGATACAACTTAAAATTATGAATGCAGGCAAAAGCAAGTAAAACTCTCACAGCTTCTAATCTAGCAACAGGGGCATAAGTTTCACCAAAATCTATTCCTTCTTGTTGATTGTAACCCTTTGCTACTAGTCTAGCCTTATTCCTAACCACAATTCCATTCTCATCTAACTTATTCTTAAACACCCATTTTGTTCCAATTATATTCATATCTTTATTAAAAGGAACTAATTCCCAAACATCATTCCTTTTAAATTGATTCAACTCTTCATGCATAGCATTCATCCAAAATTCATCATTAATAGCATCATCAACACAAGAGGGTTCAA
The DNA here is from genome assembly GCA_026586105.1 of Hylodesmum podocarpum. Lineage (NCBI taxonomy): Eukaryota > Viridiplantae > Streptophyta > Magnoliopsida > Fabales > Fabaceae > Hylodesmum > Hylodesmum podocarpum. The sequence continues at coordinate 134,729 of JALJEV010000254.1, forward strand.
ATTGAGATACAAATGCATAATCATCACAAAACATATTATAGGAAGATCTAGTAGATACTCCCTTATGGATGTCACCAATGATGTTGTCAAGAGATAAGTCTCTTGGTTTCCTCCATTCTTTTGGCTGTTCATGAGAAATGGTTGGTGGATCTTGCTGTTCTTGAGGTTTGCTACTGCTGTCATCACCTGTACTTTCATCATCATCAACAAGAGCACTTCCCTTTTGGGGATTGTTAAATTCATCAAACTTTACATGCACAGATTCCTCAATGCACATTCTTCTTTTATTATAAACTCTATATGATTTACTAGTTGATGAATACCCAATAAAAATTGCCTCATCCGCCTTGGCATCAAACTTACCAAGGGGTTCTTTGCCATTATTCAGAACAAAACATCTGCAGCCAAATACTTTAAAATGAGAAATATTAGGCTTTTTGTCCTTATAGAGTTCATAGGGGGTTTTCTTTAAAATAGGACGAATCACAATTCTATTTAGAACATAGCAAGCAGTGGAAAAGCCATAGCCCAAAAATATTTTGGCAAATCATTTTCATTTAACATAGTTCTAGCTAGTTCTACTAAAGATCTATTTTTCCTCTCAACAACTCCATTTTGTTGTGGAGTTCTTGGTGCAGAAAAGTTGTGATTAATTCCATATTTTTCACAAAATTTTTCAAAAGATTCATTTTCAAATTCACCTCCATGATCACTCCTAAGGGACTTAATTTTCAAATCTTTTTCGTTTTGTATCCTTTTGGCAATAACTTTGAAAACTTTGAAGGCATTGTCTTTTCTTGGTATAAATGCAACCCAAGTAAATCTAGAGTAGTCATCTACTAAAACTAGTCCATATAAGTTTCCACCTAAACTAGCAGTTCTAGAGGGTCCAAACAAATCCATGTGCAATAGCTCAAGTGGTCTAGAAGTTGAAACAATATTTTTAGATTTAAAAGAGTTTCTAGACTGCTTGCCCTTTTGACATGCATCACAAAGACCTTCTCTATTGAACTTTAAATCAGGTAACCCTTCCACTAAGTTCTTAGATGACAGTCTATTAAGTTGATGAACATCAATATGTGTTATGCGTCTATGCCAAAGCCAAGATATATCATCATTTGATGTAAGGCATGCATGATATGATGATGAATGATTAAGTTCAAGGATGTAGATGTTACCATGTCTCTTACCAACCATTAATACCTCATTTGATTCACTGCTACTAATTTTGCAGCTTCCTTGATCAAATGACACATGATAACCTTTGTCACAGAGTTGGCTAATACTCAGAAGATTGTATCTCAATCCTTCCACAAGCAGTACATCTTCAATGACAGGATTGGATTCGTCTCCAACAGCACCAATACCCAGAATTTTCCCTTTGTTATTATCTCCATATACTACCGAACCAGATTCTTTGGATTTGAAGAAGATAAAATTGCTCTTGTCTCCGGTCATATGTCTTGAGCAGCCACTATCCAAATACCAAGTTGAGTGTTTGGCTCTCAAGCACACCTACACAGAATAAGATATCACTTTGATTTTGGTACCCAAACTTTGTTGGGTCCATGCATGTTAGAACTGTGATAATCTTTCCTAATCCATTTAAACAAACCACTAGATATTCCTTTCTTCCTAATCATGCAATTATAAGATGTGTGTCCAGATTTCATACAATAACTGCATGAGAAAGTTTTATTATTACTGGTTTGCCTAAATGCAGAGAACTTTATGTTTTCCTTTTTCAAAGAGGCATCAAAAGACTTACACTTTGAACAAGGTAGTTTCAAGGCATTATTTTCTTTTTCCAGATTTTGAACATTAGTTTTTAAAACAGAAATATCATTTTCTAAATCAGAGATATTGTTTTTCAAAACTTTGTTCAATTTTTCTATTCTTTCAGCTTCTTTGAAGAGTTCACAAAAAGCATTATATAGTTCATCATAATCTTGTACAGATGAATTGGAATCACTTACCTCATCATCTGAAGTTGGTTTTGCCATGAGACACAAATTTGCTTCTTCATTGTCACTCTCACTAGAGGATGAGGAGTCATTTTCTTCCCAAGCTACGTAGGCCTTTTTCTTGCGGAATCTATCCTTCTTGGGCCTTTCCTCATGTTCTACTCTTCTAGGTTCACTGCTGTTATTTTTCTTCATGTTGGGACACTCCGATTTGTAGTGACCCATCTTTCCACACTCATAACATGTGACCTTTGAAGACGAACCTTCATTCCTCCTGAAGCCTTTTCTTGTATTGTTGAATCTCCTTTTATCATTGTTCTTTCTCATGAACTTTTTGAATTTTCTCACCATGAGATTCATATTTTCTTCTTCTGATTCACTTCCACAGCATGATGAGTCGCTCTCACTTGCTGTGTCTTCCATCTTGAGTGCTAAGCCTTTGGCTTTCTTATCTTTCTGTTCCTCATCAGCAATACGAGACATATCCATTTCATATTCCCTTAACTTACCAAATAACTCTGCACTGGTCATCAATGCTAAGTTCTTTGATTCGGTGATTGCTGTGACAGTTGGTTGCCATTTTCTGCTCAAGGATTTCAGCACCTTTACGTTGACTTCTTCTTCAACGAATATCTTACCAAGTCCTTTAAGATGATTCACAATGTGTGTGAATCGTTTCTGCATATCCATTATGGACTCGCCTTGTGCCATTCTGAATGTTTCGTACTCTTGGATCAAGGTATTTTTCCTTGCCCTTCGTACTTCAGCGGTACCTTCATGTGTGACCCTTATTAGATCCCACGCTTCTTTGGCTGTGTTGCAAGCTGAAATTCTAAAAAATTCATCAGAGTTTAAAGCAGAATGTATAATGTTTAAAGCTTTAGCATCATTTTCAGCTCTCCTAATTTCTTCTGGTTCCCACTTCTCAAATGGTTTTTCTAATTCATTTCCATCAACTATATATGTGGCGATTTTGAAATCAGTTACAACTGCTTGCCAAATACTTCTATGAATAGACTCCATAAAAATTTTCATCCTAACTTTCCAAAAAGGATAGTTGTCACCACAAAACAGAGGAGGTCTATTAATAGAGGCACCTTCAGCAAATGGTAATTGATTACTGGCCATTATGGATCAAATTCTAGAGCAACTTACTAGAAGTAGCTCTGATACCAATTGTTGGTCCCTATGTATGAATCTAGAGGGGGGGTGAATAGATTCTTGTTCAATTTTAGCCGAATTTCGCAAGATTCTAATTCCTTTCGAATTCAAACAAATAAGTTCTAGATTCACCTATCAACTACCGTATCAATTACTGATTCAATTACCGATTCAATTACTGATTCAATTACCGTATCAATTACTAAGTTGATTATCAATACAGTTACCAAATATGCTGCAGAATTTAAACAATGATAATAGCAATATAATGGAAAACTGTAAAGAGGATAAGGAAGAGAAGAGTGCACAGCGATATATACTGGTTCGGCCAACTGCCTACGTCCAGTCCCAACCCAACAACTGTTGCGATTGGCTTTCCACTATCAAATGATCCCTTTTGTGTTCTATTACATTCACTCTGCAACAAGCAACACAAAAACGAAATCAAAACACTCAAAACCTGTTCTTCAACCCAAAGAACAGTTCTTCCCTGATCTTGGTACACCCAAGATCAAACCTTTGAGAAAACACTTCTCAAATACACTTACTCTATCCAGAGAGACCTCTCTCCTAGAGCAACAACTTAGTAAACAAAGAAACAAGTAAAGATCAGTTTAGAATACACCTGATGTGTTGATCTGATCACAAAGAATGCACAAAGAATGCCACCCAAACAAAGAAATACAACAAGTTTGCCTTTCCTTTGGAAAACAAAATCAGCTCTACAAGTTCTCTTTGAGTTTCTTGGAAAGATATGATAAACTCTGATTTCAGAGCATATGAAAGTGTAAGAATATGTTCAAAAGAATTAGTTCCAAGAATTCTTTCAAGATTCTCATCAAAGAGCCTTTTAAAGATGAAGTTTGAAGCTTGTTTTAGGCAAACTGAGGGCTCAACGGTCAAGATAATCGATTACAAGAAGTGGGTAATCGATTAAAATAGCGTTGCGGCAGTTTTTGGGTGCATTTTTGAACATGGTAATCGATTACGAGGAGGGTAATCGATTACCCCAGAGACCACAACACAGGTAATCGATTACCAGATGAGGGTAATCGATTACCCCAGTGGGAAAACTCAGGTAATCGATTACCAGGGGAGGGTAATCGATTACTCCAGAGAATGAGGGCTTGGTAATCGATTACCATAGTGAAGTAATCGATTACTTGATCTGCAAAATGCAATCTTGAGTGATTTTTGAGCATGGTAATCGATTACCTATCCTTGGTAATCGATTACTTCACTGAACAAATGGTTTTTCTCACTTTGATACCTATTGTTTGGTAGTTGATTACCTCTTGTTGGTAATCTATTACCTCAATTGGTTCCCAAAGGTTTTTCAAGACTTGTTTTAAGAACGGAAATCAACCATTTGTCAGATGAGTAATCACACACAAGATAGCAAAACTCCCTGAGTTATCCAAACAAGGAATCAAACACAAACATGCCTAAGCTCAACACACAATACATATAAAGAACCTAATTACACTTCATCTAAGATAAACCACAATTCCATAACATCAAAATCAAAACACTAAAAAAGGAGAACAAACACATCTTCAAGCTTTAAGTCCAACATACCGGAGATGCAACTACAATAGCTGCCGGTGGACAAGCTGCACCTGTCGGAGATATCGCTGCTAGAGCAGGTACTGCCGGAGTTGTCGCTCTCGGGGATGCTACCCCTACTGAAACTACTACTGCAGGTAGTACAACCGGAGATGCTACTGCCCGAGCTGCCGGTGGTCGAGTTGCACCTGTCGGAGATACCGTTTTTAGAGCGGGCACTGCCAGAGCTGTCGCCGTCGGGGATGCTACCCCTACAGAAACTACTATTGTAGGTAGTACAACCGGAGATGCTACTGTCCGAGCAGTCGGTGGTCGAGTTGCACCTGTCGTAGATACCATTGTTAGAGCGGACACTGTCGGAGCTGTCACCGTCGGGGATGCTACCCCGACAGAAACTACTACTACAGGGAGTACAACCGGAGATGCTACTGCCCTAGCTGACGGTGGTCGAGCTGCACCTGTCGGAGATACCGCTGTTCGAGCGGGCACTGCAGGAGCTGTCGTCGTCGGGGATGCTACCCTCCACGAGACTACTCTTGCAAGTAGTACTACCGGAGATGCAACTACAATAGCTGCCGGTGGACGAGCTACACCTGTCGGAGATACCGCTGCTAGAGTAGGTACTGCCGGAGTTGTCGCTCTCGGGGATGCTACCCCTACTGAAACTACTATTGTAGGTAGTACAACCGAAGATGCTACTGTTGACTTTTAAAATATGTATGTGTCAATCCTTCGGCAAGTGTACCGGTCGTCAAAAGTTTAGAAAAATAAGAGTAAGGGTTGTCGAACCACAGAGACTAGTTGTGAATTATCGAATGCTTAATATGCTTGCTATTAGGACTAACAATTGAGTAAATCATGTGTGTAAACTAAGTAATTATGCAAAAGAGAATCAATGCTGTAAAATGAATGATTAAGAGCAGTAAATGTTTAAGTTTCAGAAATGAAAACAGTTAGGGAATAGGTTCATTCAATTCCTTCCTTCATGTAACTAAGTCTTATATCAATTCAATGTAAATCAATCAATCGGAGACTAGAATTTGTGATACCTTAGACTAAGCCTATTCCTAGGTCTTTAGTCACTTTGAATGACTTCTATAATCTCTAATCCCTTAGGTGAAAATAGAAATGCATTCAAGAAGCGAAACAGATAAATTCACAATGTCTCATAACATGCAAGTTCTATTCCTAGACTCATGCACTGTTATAATGATGCAATTCCTCTCCTAATTCAACTATCAATCTTCCGAAGGCATAATTGAAATGAGAAACAAAAACTCAAGGTATAGCTCAATCAAATTCAAGCAGTTAATATTCCTATCACTAATTGAAATTCATGAATCAAACCTCAAGAAATTGCAATTAAGTAGGACAAGCTCAATCGATTAATCCGAAATTACAATTGAATCAACATAGAACTTCATTACAAGTGTTCTGGAATCGAAATCCCCTTCCCTAACCTAAGAATTTAGCCTAACATGGAAATAGAAAAAGAAAGAACGAAAACAGAAATCGAAACCGAGAGAAGCTCCATGAATCCTTAGATCTTGCTTCCACAAGCTCTAATTCTTCAAGAATCCTCTTGATTTGATGGAGAAGGATGGAGAACGAAGGTGGAGAAGAGAGGTAAAGAAGAGAGAAAAACGAGAGAAGTGTGCAAAGGAAGCTAACAGAAAACTGAATTATGAAGTATATCCCCCCGTTGTTAAGTTTCGCGCCCCAAGCATGATTATATAGATGATGAAACGCGCCTCTCATTAACCATTTCGCGCCTTGGCGCGCTTGTAAAGCAAGGGAAGCAGTGGAACGCGCCACCCACTTAAGATGGCCGCGCCCTGGCGCGTTTTGAGCGGAGAAAAAGTATGAGCGCGCCCTTCTGCGCGCTCTGGCGCGTTCGTCCTACAATCGTCTGTCTTGAATTTGGTATCGTCTGTTCTGAACTTGGTGTTGTCTGTCTGAGCTTGATGTATCGTCTGTAATTTGTGTCGTCTGTCTTTTGTGTCGTCGTCTTTGGACCTTCTTGTATCTTGGTGTCGTCTGTCTTTGGACCTTCTTGTATCGTCATGCTCGAACTTGGTATCGTCGTCTTGGGTGTATCGTCTGTATTGAACTACAGACGAAAATATCAATCTGGAGACTCAGACAAAACAAGTACAGACGGAACAACTTAGAAGAAGTAAACATAGACGAAACACTCATTCTTGGCGTTAGACGACACTCATCCGTAAGATGGAACAAGCACGATTTTAACACTTCACTTCTTCGACGAAACTACTTCATCGAGACGAAACAAACTCGGGTGAAGCAAGTTCGAGACGAAACTCTTACTCGGACGAGACTACTTCATCGAGACGGAACAAACTCGGAGTGGAGTAAGCACGGACGAAGCAACTTGGAAAAGGCGAAGCACAGACGAAGCAACTTGGAAGAGGCAAGCACGGCACGAAAAGCAAATCCATTGCGTCTTGATCCCTTCGTCTGAGCTTTTCTAAGGTACGAAACGCGCCCTGTATTGAGTGAAATCGCGCCCTGGCGCGATTGAATAAGTGAGGCTGGCATGAGCGCGCCCCTGAGCGCGCTCTAGCGCGTTTTCGCCGCAAGCAGAGTGTGAAGGCGCCTCATGAGTGCGCCCTGGCGCGTTTCTTCAGACGAAACAATTCTTGGCTTGCTCTACTCTCTTGGTTTGAGCTTCTGTTCAAGTATTGGATCCACTCCTTGTTGCTTATCTCTTCTTCAATCCTTCATTGAACCTAAAAATTAACAACAGAAGAATTAAAATGACTTCAAACTCAAGAAAAACTTGCAAAACTCACAAAACACTCACTCAAGAACTAACACTAAGCAATTATGATATTTTTACTGTTTTCTTGACTAAATTATAGCTAAACCTAGTGAAAATAGATGGGAATGAGCTTAAAACACCTAGAAAAACATGTATAATCTAGCACTTATCACAACCCCAAACTTAAAGCTTTGCTTGTCCTCAAGCAAACATAGAATCCATCATTACAAGGGTCAATAAGCATGGTATAACACTAAGCTCAATCAGCCACTGAAAATGCCTTATGCAGTTCTTAACTCCTTAAGCCAACTCAATTTATCTATGAAAGTTGGACATGCACTCAAAATGTTATCAAGCACTGCACAATTCATCAAGCATAGGCAAACAACATAGATTGGCATGAGAAAATGTACTTTAGTCAACATCAACAAAGTCCTCTCCAGTTAAGTGTTTGCCCTCAATCTCTCAAGTGTTTAGGCTTGTGTTTCTCTCAATGTTACCAATTAGAAAGTCAGTTACCATAGGCTTGCAATAGCTCTAAAATCTCCACTGCCTTCAAGTAGAAATTGGACAATCAAAAGGTCTTTTCAGGGTTGTAATGGGGCTTAGGTAAAGGTGGGTTAAAAGAAAAGGTTACTGGCTACATATTCACAGGAACTTAAGGAGTAAAAGTTAGGACCTATATGATATGCATGAATTAATATGGTCAGACGAAACAAAAAAATGATGGACAGACGAAACAAGAATAATGGACAGGCGAAAGAAAAAAAATGATGGACAGACGAAAGAAAAATGATGGACAGACGAAAGACTAACAACCCATGAAACCACTTGTTTTCTTTTCTTGCTTTATTTCTTTTGCTCTTTAAACTGCATTTTCTTCTGTTTCCTTTTTTTTTTTTTTTTCTTTCTTTTGTTTTTCTTTATTTTTCACTGTATCCCATCTGTGCCAGTATCGTCTGAGCCTTTAGTCTGATGATTTCGTCTGTAGGCTTACAAATGATACCCACAGACGATACTCCACAGACGATACCTACAAAGACCAATGAGACACTATGTTCTATTTTCTTCCTTTGTTTCTTTTCTTTCTTTTTCCTTTCTTTTCAATTTTTCTTGTTTTTCTCTTTATTTTTCTTGAGTGGTATCACTAATTGCCAGCACAAGACGAAAAATAAACTTTTTGTATGGTATGCATGAAAAGTCAGAGAATGCAATTATACTACAACTATATGTTAGTCACAAAAATTTCACCAATATCTAGACCCAACAATGCTTCCGTCTGCAGTCATAGCAGACGATACATTCAACCCCAAACTTAGAAACTTGACTTGTCCTCAAGTCAACAACACATGCACCCCAAAATTTCAACCCCAAACTTAATCTTGAATCCTATCGTCTAAGCAAAGAAACCAATACTCTTTAAGTTCCAGTGATGGGATCATTGGTTTTTCACTTAATTAGGATTGTAACGAGCTTAAGTATTCAAGAAAGAAAGGGTTTATTCAGGCTCAAGGGGCTAGCAATGGATAATGTTATGGTTCAGGCTTATTTTGGCTCAAGGCTTACAAGAAAGAAATGCCTTTATCATTTATGTCCAATCCTAAATGTATGCAATTTTGACCAAGGGCTAGAGCAAGTTCTGGAACAAACACATCACATGGTAAAACACTCAAGAATGAATCATGTTGGAGGCTCAAATTCTTATCCAGGATTAATCATTGCCTAACATTGCTAAGTTCATCAATCATGTCACAATCTAGAAAGTTGTCATGCTCAAATATTTGAGAAACATGCAACTTTGTCATAGAATTTCAAATTGAACCTAAGTGCCAAAAATTACACAGTTCATTCTACTGGACTACCAAGTCAATGTCATACTAAGTGCAATTAACCCTCATAAGATGGTCTAACCGAAACAGGGCATATACTCTAAACAAACATAAACTGATAGTTGATATCAAAGGAGTATAAGAGTGCTCCCTGTTGCCGACTTAGTCAAAATGCTCAAGGTTCTGAACCAAGTGCCAAAATTTTCCATGATTCTCCAGCAATGCTTCAGCATCTGATCAATTTTCACAAACAACACAAACTAACACAACAGTAAGATAATAATCAAATTATATTCAACTAAAAGTCAATTAAAAATCAACTACAGTATCATGAACTAAAGAGACAGTAAAATAGTCTAGTTAAGCTACATTAACCAAAAACTTAAAACTTAGACAGAAATATAAAGCTAAAACATCAATCCTCATCTTCTGTCTCATCCTCTTCTTCCTCGCCTTCCTCAATATTTTCCTCTACGTCCTCATTATAACCACCATCAACCTTTTCACCATCATCATCTTGTCCTTCATTCGATGTTTCACTTTCATAGTCCTCAGAAAACTCTTCAAACCTCATTAACTCTTCAAACATTTCACTGCTGAGTGGTTTGAATGGCGTCAACTTCTCTACTGGCAGATTCATTTGGGCAGCTAAACTTCTTATGAGAGGCTCAAGTGCAATGCAAATTTTATTGGACTCGTGAATCCTTCTAATATTTTCTTGAACTACCTTCAGATGTCTCAATAACTTTTCTTGTCTCGCAGCGAGAATCGGAGCTTCTGCCATTGGAGCTTTACCTTTGGACTGTGATGTAGCTTTACCGCTAGAAGTGGACGGTGCTTCCGGTGTGGCTTTGGCTGTACTGGACTCTCCTTTGGTGAATTTCACATCTAGTGTGGCACCTGGTCTCATAGGGATCAAACCCTCAGTTGAAACTCCAGCCTCAATACACAGCTGAGTGATGATGCTTGCATAAGACAGGGATCCCTGTTTTTGCAAGTGCAGTGTGTGAATCTCATTGGCTATAGTCAGACCCACATTAAGATATTCACCCTTCATTATACTATACAGGCACCAAACTCTCTTCTTTGTGATGGAAGATCTGTGCTGAATTGGTAAAAGAATCCCATAGACAAAAGCCCACCAGATTTTTGCCTTGAAGCATAATGATGAAGCTTTGACATGCGTAACTCCATTATTGCACCATAAGCTATCCTTCCAAGCTCCCTTACCTTCACATAATAACTCGTCTACCATGCTTGGTTCGGCTTTGCTGTCGGTTCTATACTGGAAGATACAATCCCTTCCTTCCGAGAAAGGGATTAATAACAGTCTGTTGATGGCTTGAGGTGAGAAGGAAATGCTTCCCAGGACATAAGATGCATAGCGCTCTTCTTCATCATCACTTGTTATATTAGCATAGAACTCTAGCACTAGCTCTTGATATGCTGGGAAATTAATGTTGGCTAGTCCAGTCCACTTTCTTCCAGAAATTTCATTGCAAACCTCTTTGTAACTAGCACGTTGAGAAGCATCCCCAATTCTTTCATCAGTGTATAGGCTCGGACTCATGTTGAATTTCCGCTCTACTAGTACTGCACGTGCTATGAAACGGGAGGCAAAGGCCTCTGCATGCTCCAGTGATCTAAATCTATGAGTATCATATTCTGGAATTTCTGGAGTGACCTTGGCTTTCTTTGTGGTCTTCTTCTTCTCTTGGCTCTGTCCTTTGATAGCTTTATTTTTGGTTCTTGGTTGCCTTGAAGAAGAACCAGTTGGTTGATTACTTGAAGACATAATTTTGCAACAATTGAACCTACACAATACACAGTATCTATGAGAAAAACATGCAAGCACTTAACTAACAATTATCACCAACAAGAGCATGCATCTTCATCAAAATTATAGTGTGGTTCAATGGATCTTAAATGGAAATTGCCAAAGGAAATGCAAAAGCAATTACAATATGGTCATGCTTACTAGTGATGTGCATCTAGAACATACTCAAAACTTCATTGAAGCATTTTAATAAACACTAAGTGAACATGAATGGGCATATCATATTTCTTTCCAATTGCTTCACACCATGTACCTCCGTGACAATTATCACCATGCATTCTCAAGCAATCAATGTTATTCATCAACAATCATTAAAACAAGGCCATGCAACAACATTCAATTGAGCCATAATCAATTCGCACAAAAGGGGGTTAGGGTTTCGAACCAACGGTTCTTGAACCCTCATCTCAAATACTCATGTGAATCATGCAATTGAAGCTTAGACAACGAAGAAAACAAGTTAAAATCAATGGATTGGAACACATACCTTGTTTAGGCCGAATGAGCTATGAGAACACCAAATGAGAATTCTTGAAAATTATCAACAAAAAAAATGGAAATCTATGGTGGAAAGGGTGCAGGATCAATTCAAAACTACTTGTAATTGTGGAGTGGTGAGGTTGAAAATTGATTGGGATAGGGATTGAACTCTTGAGAACTCACAAGCACATGGAAGAAGATGAAGAACAAGTGAACGCGCTTCTCTTTGTGCCAAGGCGCAAGCTCGCCCTCTATTTGTGCCAAGGCGCGAGAAATGCGCCACCCTTTAATTGAAAACGCGCCAGGGCGCGTTTTTGCCGAAGCTATATGTAAAACGCGCCCTCCAAGGGCGCCGCGGCGCGTTTAGGCCGCAACCAATCTTCAAACGCGCCCTCTTCTTGCAGCAGATGGCGCTGAGGCGCGTTTTTACCGCAAGCAGGTATAAACGCGCTACCTTGTTTCCTCAAATTGCGCCAAGGCGCAATTCACTACTTCCATTTGCGCTTCTGCTAGCGCCAGGGCGTGTGTCACTGTGTTTTGGTCAATTCTTCATGCACTATTGTGGGCTAAGGAGAAAACTGGTGACTTGCACCTTGATTCCACTTAGGCAACCATTCTAAGTTCTTTTGACTTTTAATGGATCTATTTTCTGCACAATAAACCTATCACACCTAAGCATGCCTTAAGATCCCACAATTTTCCCATTCATGCTATTACATCTCACCCCTCTTATTTCTATCATTCAAGTGATGCAATTTCAATTGTTATTCATATATCTACTTGTGTATCTATCAACACAGAATCAGATTTATTATACTAGCTCATGTATTTACACCTATACTCTGATCTTCAAATTCTCTTTTCTTTTTGCTTTTCTAACTTTTCAATTATTCACAAGTATATCACATTAAGAAGTTACAGAAAACTTCTTTCAATTGGATGGGTTGCCTCCCACCAAGCGCTTCTTTACTGTCATTAGCTTGACATGTAACATGGCCCTATCAAGAAGGGTCATGCAGTTCAACAGAGACCTTATCCTTCTCAAAAGCATCTCCCAAATAAGGTTTTACTCTCTGGCAGTTTACTTTGAACTCTCTGGATTTATCAAGGTCTTCTAAAGTGATTGCACCATGTGGAAATACTTGTTTAACAGCAAATGGCCCAGACCATCTAGACTTTAATTTTCCTGGAAACAACCTTAATCTAGAATTATAAAGTAACACCAATTGTCCAGGGTAAAACTCTCTCCTTCTCAGCTTACGATCATGCCATAACTTTGCTCTTTCTTTGTAAATCTTGGCATTTTCGTATGCTTGAAAATCGAGTTCATCCAACTCATGGAGTTGGTATAGTCTCTTCTCAGGGTCTGATTGAGAGTCAGAATTGAAATATTTCAAGGCCCAATATGCCTTGTGCTCTTGCTCTACAGGCAAGTGGCATGCCTTTCCATAGACCATTTGAAATGGTGTCATGCCAATGGGAGTCTTATAAGCTGTCCTATATGCCCACAGAGCATCATTTAGTCTCTTAGACCAATCTTTTCTGGACAGATTTACAGTTCTCTCTAGAATCTTTTTAATCTCCCTATTTACTAGTTCAACTTGCCCACTGGTTTGGGGGTGATATGGTGTTGCAATCTTGTGCTTCACCCCCAACCTCTTGAGGACTCTCTCCATATGTTTGTTGCAGAAATGGCTTCCACCGTCAGTAATGAAAGCTCTAGGGACCCCAAATCTACTAAAGATGTTTCTATGAATAAAGGTATCTACAATCCTAGAGTCATTGGTTGGGGCAGAAATGGCTTCCACCCACTTGGACACATAGTCTACAGCCACTAGGATGTATGTGTGGGAGAAAGAGGGAGGAAATGGTCCCATGAAATCCATCCCCCACACATCAAATACCTCTATCTCTAATATGTTGTTTAATGGTCCCTCATCTCTCCTTGAAATATTTCCACTTCTTTGGCATCATCGTCACAAGATCGCACAAAAGCTTTTGCATCTTTAAAAATAGATGGCCAATACAAACCACATTGCAAAACCTTTTTAGCTGTCCTTTCCCCATTAAAATGACCTCCACTAGGGAATTATGACGGTTAAAGGACGAGTTGACCTCTTCCTCCGGTATGCATCTCCTAAGGATTCCACCTATACCCCACTTAAACAGAAATGGCTCATCCCACACATAATATTTTGCATCAGAAAACAGTTTTTTTCTTTGTTGATGGGATAAGCCAGGGGGGATATAGTTGGATACCTTAAAGTTCGCGATATCGCTGAACCAAGGAGCATCATTAACAAAGAAAGAGTGTCTCATCGGGAAGGTTTCAACTATAGGGATATCACTACCTTCTATTTCAGCATGAGGCAACCTTGAAAGGTGATCGCCACTAGGTTCTCTCTGCCTTTTTGTCTCTTATCTCAATGTCAAACTCTTGCGGAAGGAGAACCCAACGGATCAACCTTGGTTTACTCTCATGCTTCATTAGAAGGTATTTCAAGGCAAGCATGGTCGGTGTACACTATGATTTTTGAGCCAATGAGATAAGGCCTAAACTTGTTGAGAGCAAATACTATGGCTAGCAATTCTTTTCTGTAGTTGAATAATTGATTTGGGCACTATCAAGCACTCTGCTAGCATAGTATATTACTCTTACAAGTTTGTCCTTCCTTTGTCCTAATCCCCCTATTGCATAATCACTAGCGTCACACATTAATTCAAAAGGCAAACTCCAATCCGGAGTGTGATGATGGGCTGTTATTAGTTTCTCTTTTAGAGCCTCAAAGGCTTTTAAGCGATTTTCATCAAAATTAAAACTCACTTCCTTTACAAGCAAGTCACACAATGGTTTAGAAATTTTTGAAAAATCTTGGATGAATCTTCTATAAAAACCAGCATGACCTAAGAAACTCCTCACCCCTTTCACATTCACTTGGTGGAGGTAGTTTCTCTATCACTTCTATTTTTGCCTTGTCCACTTCTATACCATTCATAGAGATTTTGTGTCCTAAAACGATGCCTTCTTTAACCATAAAATGGCACTTTTCCCAGTTCAAAACCAGATTTGTTTCTTGGCATCGTTTCAGTACAAAAGCTAAATTTTCTAAACAGTTATCAAAAGTGGAACCAAAGACAGAAAAGTCATCCATAAATATTTCAATGAATTTCTCAACCATATCTCCAAAAATGGCCATCATGCATCTTTGAAAGGTAGCTGGTGCATTACATAGTCCAAATGGCATTCTCCGGTAGGCAAAAACTCCATAAGGACACGTAAAAGCAGTTTTCTCTTGGTCCTTAGGATCTACCACAATCTGGTTATAACCAGAGTAGCCATCCAGGAAACAGTAATAGGCATGACCAGCTAGCCTTTCAAGCATTTGGTCCATAAAAGGTAAAGGGAAGTGGTCTTTCCTAGTAGACTCATTTAACCTTCTGTAATCAATACACATCCTCCATCCAGTCACTGATGGGGATCAACTCATTTTTCTCATTTGCAATCACAGTCATGCCCCCTTTCTTGGGAACTACTTGTATCTTGGACTTATCCAAGAACTATCCGAAATGGGATAAATAATGCCAAAGATCAAGTAGTTTGAGGACTTCCTTGTGTACAACCTCTTTCATAGTAGGATTTAAACGTCGTTGAGGTTGTATCACAGGTTTGAAATTGTCCTCAAGCAAGATTTTGTGCATGCAAAATGAGGGGCTTATTCCTTTCAAATCGAAATCGCCACCCAATAGCAGGTTATGCTTTTTTTAACTTTAAGCAAACCTGTCCTCTTCATTTTTATTCAAAAAATTGCTAATGATCACCAGGAAGGTGTCATTCTCTTCAAGAAAAGCATATTTAAGGTGAGAGGGCAGTTGCTTAAGTTCGCTCTTAGGTGCAGTCTCTGTTTTATCAACCAATTCAGCTGTTTCATCCACTGCTTCAATACATGATGGTGGTGATGTGTTGGTTTCCATAGCAGCAATGAATTCTTCAACTTCATATTGTTCATTTTCAAAACTGGAAGTATCAAAGTCTTCCTCCTCTTTTATGAAGTCAAAAATTTCATTTTCATAAACATTTTCTGCTATAGGATTCATCACATCAATCATCATGCATTGGGACTTATCACTGGAAATTTCATAAGCATCAAATATATTAAAAGATACCTTTTCTTCATCTACTCTTAGAATGAGTTCACCTTGTGCTACATCAATCAAGACTCTGCCGGTGGCTAGGAATGGCCTTCCTAGGATGATTGGCACTTCTTCATCAGCCTCCATATCCAACACCACAAAGTCAGCAGGGAATACGAATTTGTCCACCTTCACCAAGAGATCTTCTACTACTCCATAGGGGCGTTTGGTGGATCTGTCAGCTAATTGTAGTGTCATCATTGTAGGCTGAATGTCTTGTATGTTCAATTTACGTAGCACAGAAAGAGGCATCAAGTTTATGCTGGCTCCTAAATCAATCAATGCCTTACCAACTGGTACTTCCCCTATAGAACAAGGGATAGTGAAGGGGCCTCTATCTCTCAACTTTTGAGGCAATTTCCTCTGGATGATGGCACTGCATTCCTCTGTCATGGCCACTGTCTCATCATCCAAAAGCATCCTCTTGTTAGATAGAATTTCCTTCATGAATTTCGCATATGAAGGCATCTTCTGCAGAGCTTCAGAAAATGGAATATTAATCCTCAAACTTGTCAAGATATCGAAGAATTTGGCAAACTGCTTATCATCATTTGCCTTCTTGACCTTTGAGGATATGGAAGCTTTGAGATAGGGGGAGATGTGTTCAGTGGCGACTTCTTGTAGTATTTGCCTCTTTGTCTTTCTTGGTGATTCTTCCTTTTCAGTGAGAACTGCAGGTATAGGTGGCTGCCTATCCTTCTCTGCAGTATCTTCTTTTTCCCCCACTGCATCACCTTTCAATTCTGCAGTTTCCTTTCCCAACACTTTACCACTCCTTGTGGTAATGGCTTTACACTGCTCCTTTGGGTTGACCACAGTATCACTTGGCAGATTTCCTTGGCTTCTTTCAGATAATTGCTTAGAAAGCTGGCCAATCTGTGATTCAAGGTTCCTAATTGAGGCTTCTTGATTGGTAAACATGGATTCAGTTCTCTGCATAAAGGACATAAACATGTTTTCCAGATTTGAGGATCCTTCTCTAGGAACATTCATGTTAGAGTTTGCTGGAGCATTCCTTGGTTGGTTAGGTTGGAATTTAGACTGGTTTGGATTGAAAGGTGTGTTTTGTGGTTGGTTTTGGTTATAGACTTGGTTAGATGAAGATGCTTGGTTTTGATCTGGTTGTAATTTTGATTATATGGTGGATTTGGATTGAAAGGTGGTCTAGGATTCGAGTTGAAGGTTTGTTTGAAGTTTTGGTCATAAGAGGAAGGATTAGGTTGCTGGAGATAATTGTTGTTCCTATATGATTTGGATGGTTTCTATTGTGGGAGTTATAGCTATTGTTAGCATAAGGATTACCTTGAGGATTCCCCATATAGTTCACTTGAGCTTGATCCTGCATTGCTCCTAAGCTTTCACAACATTCAATTGGATGTCCTCCCCCACAATATTCACAACTTCTTGGAGGTGCCTGGATGCATTGATTTGGACCACTTGCGTTGTTTCATTAATTGGTCCAATTTCGAGTCATCAATTTATTTCGAGCTAGCGGTGCATCATTGGCTCCAAGCTCCATCATTCCTCTTCTCCCCATAGAAATCACTAGGAGGAGCATCGTATCTGTTTGAAGCCATCGTCTCAATGATTGCTCTTGCTTCTTGCGCATCCTTTTTCCTCAATGAACCTCCAGCAGAGGCATCTACTAGCAATCTAGTATGTGATCGCAGTCCATTATAGAAGATGTGGACTTGCTGCAAATCAGAGAAACCATGGTGAGGACATCTTCTCAAGAAGGATTTGAATCTCTCCATGCCTCACTTATGGACTCTCCATCCTTTTGCTTGAAACAAGAGATCTCGGCTACTGAAGTAGTTATATTTCTCGGTGGAAAATATTGAGCCAAAAATGTGTTTACCAAGTCTTCCCAAGTAGTGAAGTATCCATATGGAAAACTCTGCAACCACCTCTTTGCTTCACCTTTTAATGAGAAATCAAATAATCTCAGCCGAATAGCATCATCCGGCACTCCATTCATTTTTATAGTTCCACAAATCTGCAAGAAATTGTGAACATGTTGATTTGGATCTTCCTCTTCTAGACCTCCAAATTGCTCTTGTCTGACTAATTGTGTAAGAGCAGGTTTTATCTCAAAGTTGTTGGCTGCCACAATTGGTGGTGCAATACTAGAACCACAGCCCATTGCATTTGGCGTGTATGGCAGCTCTTCCAATGTCATCCGCCTTGTGTTATCCATAGTTCTTTGTTGAATTTTTGGTATAGTTGAGTCTTCGGTATGGTCTCTTCTTTATTGTTTTTATTCTCTTTCCGATTTCTCTGCAAAATCTCTCAATTTACAGTTCAAACAAGAAGTTAGTTTCCTTAATTCTTCGCATAAACCACAAATCTGAAAGATACAGGAAATCTCAAACAAATCAAAAGAATGAAATAATTCAATGAAAAACAAAAACAGAACAGGTATAGAAAAAACAAAAACAGAACAAGTATGGATCACAACTAAAAACAAATGTCCTAATTAGCAAGCACGTTAAGACTATCGATATTCAACCAATAGTCCCCGGCAACGGCGCCATAAACTTGTTGACTTTTAAAATATGTATGTGTCAATCCTTTGGCAAGTGTACCGGTCGTCAAAAGTTTAGAAAAATAAGAGTAAGGGTTGTCGAACCACAGAGACTAGTTGTGAATTATCGAATGCTTAATATGCTTGCTATTAGGACTAACAATTGAGTAAATCATGTGTGTAAACTAAGTAATTATGCAAAAGAGAATCAATGCTTTGTAAAATGAATGATTAAGAGCAATTAAATGTTTAAGTTTTAAATGAAAAAAGTTAGGGAATAGGTTCATTCAATTCCTTCCTTCATGTAACTAAGTCTTATATCAATTCAATGTAAATCAATCAATCGGAGACTAGAATTTGTGATACCTTAGACTAAGCCTATTCCTAGGTCTTTAGTCACTTTGAATGACTTCTATAATTTCTAATCCCTTAGGTGAAAATAGAAATGCATTCAAGAAGCGAAACAGATAAATTCACAATGTCTCATAACATGCAAGTTCTATTCCTAGACTCATGCACTGTTATAATGATGCAATTCCTCTCCTAATTCAACTATCAATCTTCAGAAGGCATAATTGAAATGAGAAACAAAAACTCAAGGTATAGCTCAATCAAATTCAAGCAGTTAATA
The DNA here is from genome assembly GCA_026586105.1 of Hylodesmum podocarpum. Classification (NCBI taxonomy): domain Eukaryota; kingdom Viridiplantae; phylum Streptophyta; class Magnoliopsida; order Fabales; family Fabaceae; genus Hylodesmum; species Hylodesmum podocarpum. The sequence continues at coordinate 153,694 of JALJEV010000254.1, forward strand.
TTCCTATCACTAATTGAAATTCATGAATCAAACCTCAAGAAATTGCAATTAAGTAGGACAAGCTCAATCGATTAATCCGAAATTACAATTGAATCAACATAGAACTTCATTACAAGTGTTCTGGAATCGAAATCCCCTTCCCTAACCTAAGAATTTAGCCTAACATGGAAATAGAAAAAGAAAGAACGAAAACAGAAATCGAAACCGAGAGAAGCTCCATGAATCCTTAGATCTTGCTTCCACAAGCTCTAATTCTTCAAGAATCCTCTTGATTTGATGGAGAAGGATGGAGAACGAAGGTGGAGAAGAGAGGTAAAGAAGAGAGAAAAAACGAGAGAAGTGTGCAAAGGAAGCTAACAGAAAACTGAACTATGAAGTATATTCCCCCTTCTTAAGTTTCGCGCCCCAAGCATGATTATATAGATGATGAAACGCGCCTCTCATTAACCATTTCGCGCCTTGGCGCGCTTGTAAAGCAAGGGAAGTAATGGAACGCGCCACCCACTTAAGATGGCCGCGCCCTGGCGCGTTTTGAGCGGAGAAAAAGTATGAGCGCGCCCTTCTGCGCGCTCTGGCGCGTTCGTCCTACAATCGTCTGTCTTGAATTTGGTATCGTCTGTTCTGAACTTGGTGTTGTCTGTCTGAGCTTGATGTATCGTCTGTAATTTGTGTCATCTGTCTTTGGACCTTCTTGTATCTTGGTGTCATCTGTCTTTGGACCTTCTTGTATCGTCTGTCTGAACTTGGTATCGTCTGTCTTGGGTGTATCGTCTGTATTGAACTACAGACGAAAATATCAATCTAGAGACTCAGACAAAACAAGTACAGACGGAACAACTTAGAAGAAGTAAACATAGACGAAACACTCATTCTTGGCGTTAGACGACACTCATCCGTAAGATGGAACAAGCAGATTTAACACTTCACTTCTTCTTGACGAAACTACTTCATCGATTTAAACAAACTCAGGTGAAGCAAGTTCGGGAACGAAACTCTTACACTCGGGACGAGACTACTTCATCAGATTTAACAAACTCGGGTGGAGTAAGCACGCATTTAAGCAACTTGGAAAAGGCAGCACGAGACGAAGCAACTTGGAAGAGGCAAGCACGAGGCAGAGCGAAGCAAATCCATTGCGTCTTGATCCCTCCCGTCGAGCTTTTCTAAATACCGAAACGCCCTGTAATGAGTGAAATCGCGCTCGGCGCGATTGAATAAGTAGGTGGCATGAGCGCGCCCCGAGCGCTCTAGCGCGTTTCGCCGCAAGCAGAGTGTGAAGGCGCCTCATGAGTGCGCCCTGGCGCGTTTCTTCAGACGAAACAATTCTTGGCTTGCTCTACTCTCTTGGTTTGAGCTTCTGTTCAAGTATTGGATCCACTCCTTGTTGCTTATCTCTTCTTCAATCCTTCATTGAACCTAAAAATTAACAACAGAAGAATTAAAATGACTTAAAACTCAAGAAAAACTTGCAAAACTCACAAAACACTCACTCAAGAACTAACACTAAACAATTATGATATTTTTTCTTGTTTTCTTGACTAAAATATAGCTAAACCTAGTGAAAATAGATGGGAATGAGCTTAAAACACCTAGAAAAACATGTATAATCTAATGTAGTTAAAGAATAAAAGAAATAAAGCAAGAAAAGAAAACAAAGTGGTTTCATGGGTTGTTAGTCTTTCGATTCTCATTCCATCATTTTTTCGTTAAGTCATTCATCATTTTTTCCTTTCGTCTCATCCATCATTTTCTTTTGTTTCACCGACCATATTAGTCCATGCATATCATATAGGTTCTAACTTTTACTCTGTAAGTTCCTTTGATTTTTAACTAGTACCTCTTTCTTTCAACCCACCTTTACCTGAGCCTCATTACAACCCTGAAAAGACCTTTTGAATGTCCAATGTCTACTTGAAGGCAGTGGAGATTTTAGAGCTATTGCAAGCCTATGGTAATTGACCTTCTAATTGGTAACATTGAGAGAAACACAAACCCAAAACACTTGAGAGATTGAGGGCAAACACTTAACTGGAGAGGGCTGTGTAATGTTGCTAAAGTACATCTTCTCATGCCAATCTATGTTGTTTGCCTTTGCTTGATGAATTATGCAGTGCTTGATAACATTTTGAGTGCAGGTCCAACTTTCATAGATAAACTGAGTTGGCTTAAGGAGTTAAGAAGCGCATAAGGCATTTTCGGGGCCGATTGAGCTTAGTGTTATACCATGCTTATTGAATTAGTTGTAATGATGGATTCTATGTTTGCTTGAGGACAAGCAAAGCTTTAAGTTTGGGGTTGACGAGCTGCCGGTGGTCGAGCGGCACCTGTCGGAGATACCGTTGTTAGAGTGGGCACTGCAAGAGCTGTCGCCGTCGGGGATGCTACCCCCACAGAAACTACTACTGCAAATAGTACTAACGGAGATGCAACTGCAAACTACTACCGTTGTTAGAGCGGGCCCTGCCAGAGCTGTCGTCGTCAAGGATACTACCCCTAGAGAAACTACTACTGCAGGTAGTACAACCAGAGATGCTACTTCCCGAGCTGCCGGTGGTCGAGCTCCACCTGCCGGTGGTCGAGCTCCACCTGTCGGAGATACCATTTTTAGAGCGGGCACTACCAGAGTTGTCGCCGTTGGGGATGCTACCCCTATCGAAACTACTACCGCAGGGTCAGTAGAACCGAGATGCTACTACCCAAACTATAGGTGGACGAGCCGCACCCGTTTCGGAGATACCGTTGTTAGAGCGGGCACCGCGGAGTTTCGCGTCGGGGGATGCTACCCCACCGAAACTACTTTGCGGGTAGTAAACCGGAGATGCTCCGCCGAGTTGCCGCGGTGGTCGAGTCGCACCCGTCGAGATACCGTTGAGTGGGAACCGCCGAGTTGTCGTCGGGGATGCTACCCTAACTGCGTAAACTACTACCGCAAATAGTACTAACGGAGATGCTACCGCGCCCGAAGCCGCCGGTGGACGGCCGCACTTCGTAATTGGAGATACCGTTGTTAGAGCTTGGGCTCGCGATTCTCTCGTCGGGGGATGCTACCCCTCGCGAAACTACTACTACGGGTAGTACAACGGGGAGATACTGACGATTCGAAGCGTTGTGGACGAGCAGCAGATCGGAGATACTATGGAGCGAGCGTCTTGTGTTTGATTTACATTTTCCTTCTTTCTGGGGATCTTTCCATGTAAGGCTACTACGGTTAGGGAGTACAGGGAGATTTCCTGCGCGAATGCGTTGTAATGAATTCCTAGTAAATTCAATTGTAATTTATCGTTGATTGATCTCTTCCTTGCTTAATGCGTTATTCTTGGGATTTACTGAAATTCAAATAGAGAAAATATTAATGTTTGGTAACGGGAGATGCTACTTCCGAGTTGTATGGTCAGCTCGGTATGCACCGTTGGGAGATATAGTTGAATTAGCGGGCAGCCCGAAGTTGTCGACGCTATGGGGATGTAATCGAAAGGTCTAGGGATAGAACCTAGATGCTACTGAGACATTGTGAATTTATCTGATTTCGCTTCTTGAATGAATTTGTTTCACCAGGATTAGGGATTATAGAAGTCGCCGTCGGGATGACCTAGGAATAGGATTAGTTTACGGTATCACAAATCGCTCGAGTCCGGTGGTCGAGCCGCACTTTGTCGAAGATACCGTTGTTAGAGCGGAGAAGAATCATCTTTGAATCCGTCGGGGGATGCTACCAATCAAAACTACTACGACGTGGTAGTACAACCGAGATGCTACGCCCAATCGCGCGGTGGTGAAGCTCCACGTGTTGAGATACCGTTGTTAGAGCGGGCACTACCAGGAAGCCGTCTGGGGATGCTACCCATAGAAACTACTACCGCAGTAGTAGAACCCGAGATGCTACTGCGCAAAGCCGCCGATGGACGAGATGTATATTTCGGAGATACCGTTGTTAGAAGCGGGCACTGCAAGAGGCCGTCGACGGATGCTACCCTACGTAAACTACAACTATGCACTAGTAGAACCTAGAGATGCTACTTTCGAGCCGCCGGGTGGTCGAGCTGCACCTGTCGGAGATACCGTTGTTAGAGTGGGCACTGCAAGAGCTGTCGCCGTCGGGGATGCTACCCCCACAGAAACTACTACTGCAAATAGTACTAACGGAGATGCAACTGCAAACTACTACCGTTGTTAGAGCGGGCCCTGTCAGAGCTGTCGTCGTCAGGGATACTACCCCTAGAGAAACTACTACTGCAGGTAGTACAACCGGAGATGCTACTTCCCGAGCTGCCGGTGGTCGAGCTCCACCTGTCGGAGATACCGTTTTTAGAGCGGGCACTACCAGAGTTGTCGCCGTTGGGGATGCTACCCCTATCGAAACTACTACTGCTGGTTGTAGAACCAGAGATGCTACTACCCAAACTACCGGTGGATGAGCTGTACCTGTCGGAGATACCGTTGTTAGAGCGGGCACTGCCAGAGCTGTCGCCGTCGGGGATGCTACCCCTACAGACACTACTCTGCCGGGTAGTACAACCGGGAGATGCTACCGCTCGAGTTCGTGGTCGGGTCACTGCACGTGTTGAGATATTTGTTAGAGTGGGAACTGCAAGAGCTGTCGCCGTCGGGGATGCTACCCCCACAGAAACTACTACTGCAAATAGTACTAACGGAGATGCAACTGCAATAGCTGCCGGTGGACGAGCTGCACCTGTCGGAGATACCGTTGTTAGAGCGGAGCCGCTGCAGTCGCGTCGCGTTGAGGATGCTACCCCTGTTTAAACTACTACTACGTAGTACAACGACCGGAGATGCACGCTCGAATTGGGTGGAGCCGCACCCGTCGGAGATCTCGCCGTGAGCGACACCTCGTAGGAGCTGCCACCGTCGGGGATGCTACCCCCACAGAAACTACTACGGCAGGGAGTACAACCGGAGATGCTATCGCCGAATCGTCGGTGGACGAGCCGCACATCGGAGATATTGTTGTTAGAGGCGGCCCCGCCGTAGCGCGTCGTCGTCGGGGATACTACCCCTAGAGAAACTACTACTGCAGGTAGTACAACCGGAGATGCTACTTCCCGAGCTGCTGGTGGTCGAGCTCCACCTATCGGAGATACTGGTTTTAGAGCGGGCACTACCAGAGTTGTCGCCGTTGGGGAAGCTAACCCTATCGAAACTACTACTGCTGGTTGTAGAACCAGAGATGCTACTGCCCAAACTATCGGTGGATGAGTTATACCTGTCGGAGATACCGTTGTTAGAGCGGCCTTTGCGTACGGCTGTCGCCGTCGGGGATGCTACCCCCCTAGAGACTACTCTTTGCGGGGCGATAGAATCGGAGATGCTCTTGCATTGCCGGTGGTCGTCTTTGCACCTGTCGGAGATACCGTTGTTAGAGCGGAACCGTCGGGCCCCCATCGTCGTCGGGGATGCTACCCACAAAAACTACCTCTGCGGAGTACAACCGAGATGCTCGACCCGAACTACGGTGGTCGAGATGCACTGTCGGAGATACCGTTGTTAAGCGGGCACTTCCGGAGCCGTCGTCGTCGGGATGCTTAGCCCTACGAAACTCTCTTTACGCGGGTAGTACAACGAGGAGATGCTCTTCGCCCGAGTTGCGGTGGACAAGCCGCACTGTCGAGATACCATTGTTGGAGCGAAGTATCGCAGAACCATCGTTGTCGGGATGCTACCCCCAGCTGACAAAACTACTACGCAAATAGTACTAACGGAGATGCAATGCACGAGCTGCCCGGTGGACGAGTACGCGACAGCGTTTGAGATACCGTTGTTAGAGGGCACCGCCCGAGTCGCCAGATTGAGGATGCTACCCCTAAAACTACTACTACGGGTAGTACAACCAGGAAGATGCTATCCGCCTCGAAAGCCGTGGACGAGCCGCACTGTCGGAGATACCGGCTTTGTTCGAGCGAGCCTTTGGAAATGCCGTTATGCCGTCGGGGGATGCTACCCCCTCGAAACTACTCTTGCGGGTAGTACAACCGGAGATGCTCTTGCCGGAAGTTGCTCGATTGGACGAGTGCACTGTCGGAGATATTGTTGTTAGAGCGGAAATGCCAGGGTCGTCGTCGGGATGCTACCCTAGAGAAACTACACATCGCAGTAGTACAACGAAGATGCTAATGTTCGAGCTGCCGGTGGTCGAGCTCCACCATCGGGAGATACTGGTTTTGAGTGGGGCACTACCGAGTTGTCGTTGTCGGGAAGCTAACCCTATCGAAACTACTACTAATGCATGTAGACAACCGTAGATGCTACGCGCAAACTATTGTGGATGAGTTATACTTGTTTGAGATACCGTTGTTAGAGCGGGCATCGCGTAGCCGTCGCTGTCTGGGGATGCTACCCCTACGTAGACTACTACTCGCAGTGCTAGAACCGAGATGCTACGCCCGAGCCGCTGTGGTCGTGCCGCACCTGTTTGAGATACCGTTGTTAGAGCGGCACCGCCGAGTTTGCCGCGTCGTCAGTGGATGCTACCCCTACAAAAACTACTACCGCATACAACTAGAGATGCTACGCCCGAACTCCACGGTGGTCGAGATGCACTCCGTTTGAGATACCGTTGTTAAAGCGGCACTTCCGCAGCCGTTCGCCGCTGGGATGTCGCCCCCTGCGTAAACTACTACCGCAGTAGTACAACCGGAGATGCTCTTTTGAAGTTGCCGGTGGTCGAGCCGCACCTGGCCGAGATACCGTTAAAGCGTGTGCACCGCAGAGCTGCCACCGCTGGGGATGCTACCCCACGGACACTACTACGGCGGGTAGTACAACTGGGGAGATGCTGCGCCGAATCGCCGATGGTGAAGCTCCACCCATCTGAGATACCGTTGTTAGAGCGGCACCCGCCGTAGTTGCGCGCGTCTGGGGATGCTACCCTATAGAAACTACTACCGGCAGTAGTAGAACCTGAGATGCGCATCGCCCAAACCGCCAGTGGACAGCAGATGTACTGTCGGAGAAACCGTTGTTAGAGCGGGCACTGCCAGAGCGGTCGTCGTCGGGGGTGCTACCCCTACAGAAACTACTACTGCAGCTAGTAGAACCGGAGATGCTACTGCCCGAGCTGCCGGTGGTCGAGCTGCACCTGTCGGAGATACCGTTGTTATAGCGTGCTCTGTCAGAGTTGTCACCGTCGGGGATGCTACCTCTACAGAAACTACTACTGCAGGTAGTACAACCGGAGATGCTACTGCCTGAGTTGCCGGTGGTCGAGCTGCACTTGTCGGAGATACCGTTGTTAGAGCGTGCACTGCCAGAGCTGTCGCCGTCGGGGATGCTACCCCTACAGAAACTATGATAAGTGATAGATTATACATGTTTTCCTAGGTGTTTTCAGTCCATTTCCATCTATTTTCACTAGGTTTAGTTGTAGTTTAAACAAGAAAACTTTGAAAATATTATGTTTGTTTAGTGTTAGTCTTTGATTTAGTGTTAGTCTTTGATTTAGTGTTAGTCTTTGATTTAGTGTTTTGTTAGTTTGATAAGATTTTCTTGTGTTTTTAAGTCATTTTATCCTCTTTTCTGTTAATTGTAGGTTGATTGAATAGGAGATAGAAGCTTGGAAGGAAAGCCCATGAATTTAAGATGAAGACTTGGAGTGCAAGCCATCAAGAAGAAGAGAAATGGAAGCTCAAGTCAAGAAATCAAGGCAGGAAATCACGCCCAGGCGCAAATTCATCCTTCCTTGCTGTCAAAACGTTCCTAGGCGCATGTTGGGGCGCAAATGGGACTTCCTTGCTGTCAAAACGTTCCTAGGCGCATGCTGGGGCTCAAATTCATCCTCCCTCTCTACCCAAACACGCCTAGGCGCAATTGAGGGGCATGTAGAGGCACAAAGATGCGCCAGAGCGCGCATAGAGGCGCAAGGCAACCCACTTCTCTGGCCAAACGCGCCGCGGCGCAAATAGGTTAAGTGGAGGGCGCAATTCTTCACCTATATAAGGGTTTTTGGGCGCGAAATGAGGGATATATTTCATAATTCAGTTTTGTTAGTTCCTTCCTCTGCACGCTTCTTGCGATCTCTCTCTTCTCCACCTTCGTTCTCCATCCTCCACCATCAAACCTAGAGATTTCTGAGCTTGTGAGCTTGTGGAAGCAAGAATCAAGCAATTATGGAGTGTAAAAGATAAAACACAAGAAGGGGGGTTGAATTGTGTTAAAAAAAAATTTATCCCTTTCGTCTGTAGGTTCAAAACTGGTCAGACGAAACAATGATTATCTTGAACTGTTGATTTTAATTGACAGACGTTTAAGTTTATTATCCCCAGTTAGTTGGTCAGACAAAACAATAAACACAAAGATTTTTATACTGGTTCGTCTATTCAAGACTACGTCCAGTTACCCAACAACCACTGAGTTTTCACTACCAACCGTGAAAGGGTTACAAGTATTCTTTGATCCCAGCCACTTCTGGCTATACACAGATATTCTTTGCTCCCAGCCTTCTCAGGCTAAACCAACAAGGTATTCTTTGAACCCAGCCTCCACAGGCTATTACAAGAGGTATTGTTTGGAACACAGCCTCCTCAGGCTAAAATGCCACACAAGTGGACTTTGAAAGATGTTTTGAGAAACAAAGTTTTCCTCTACGCAGAGAGGTGTTTACAATAAAGCACAATCACAGATTTGAGCGAATCCTTAAGAGATAGAAGAAGATAAGCGTATTCGCCAACTGATTCTTGAAGGTGTGAAGTCCTTTTATAGGCATCCTCTTCAAATAGCCGTTAGTGAGATTCGTTAAGAAATCTTCTAGAGAGCTTTTCCAAAAAGGTTGTCAGTTGTACTTGATTGATTGATGAGTATTGCAGCGGATATAGCGGACTAGGTTGTGTGCGCAGTACTTTTTCTGACTTGTACAGAGATGTGACAAAAGGTGAAGACCTTTTTTGATTTTGGAGTGTAAGCACAAATCCCTATACTGATCTTGGCTTTTTCGCAGACGCAAGATCTTCATTTTGAAGGGTCCTCTTCCGTCTGATCTGGTTTCGTCTTAGCAGGTCTTGATAGCTTGATTTCGTCTGTCTTGTAATAATCAAAATCTTGAGGTGTTAATCTTCCTTGATCTAACAATCTCCCCCTTTTTGATGATTACAGACCATACCACGAAAATCTGCACAAGACATGGTTAGACAGAAATAATCAGTCTTACGCAAGCCAGATTTACATCAAGACGATGTTTTCTGAATAATACCTCTTTATATTAGATTGTTACATCAATGTGATGTAATCTTGTACATAATTACATTGGTATAGACAGAAAACCAATAGAGAATAACCAATAAGGAATTACAATGTATTTTCTAGACTAAAAGCAATAAGTAAATAAAATACATTGATACAACAAGAATAGTGACTCCCTTTCTCAGACGATGCTCTTTGCTTGCTTGCTCTTGCTCCACCTCAGACGCTCCCCCTCAGACGATGCTTCCCCCTTAGGCTATATTCTCTTATATTTTCTCCCCCTTGGGCTGTAAATCATCAAAAGATGATCAAGGAGAAGACTTTTTGTTGAGCAGAGTCATCACAACGTTTGTAAGTTGCTGCACTTTAGATGATAGAGAAGCTTGATTTTCTTCAAGTTCTCTGTTCTTTGCTTTCAAGTGCTCGCAATCTTCTTCCAAAGCATCATATTTACGCTTCAAAGTTTTAGACTCCTCAGCTTCTTGAATATTAGCCTCAGCACCCTCAACTTTGTCATCAACCTCCATCGTATCATCAAAGTGTACTATTGGTGTTTGAGGTTCTTCCACTATAGGAGTAGTGTCATCAATGATGAGCACTGTTGGAGTCTTCTTCAAACGCAATGTGAAGAGTGGAAGGACAAGGTAGGCAGTGAAGTTCCGCTCCCATTGATAGTTGTACCACTTTGTTGGAATGGATACTTCAAGAAGTGGTTGTTCCTGAGAGTAGACGAATGCACTTCCAGGGAACACTCTGCCACAGACTGAAGAATCACTCTCATCATAAGTGGTTCCAAAACAATGTTGGAACGCGGCTTCAGACGGATGCTTCTTTTCCTTTCCCTTAGCCAAGTATTTTACCAAGCACGGCCTTTTTCTGTCTAAGACGATATAATATTTGGTTTCGTCTGTCACCAGAGAGGAAAATTGAGATCCAATCAAAAGAGAAAGATCTCTGTAGTTCTTTTCAGCTTGTCGCTCTATATGAAGAAAGGAAATGTTTCTTTCCTTAGCTTCTCTCCGATATGCTTTGGCCATCAATGCGAAAGGTATATTGTAATCTTCAGGAAGGGAGTGGGCAAAATCTTCAGGGTCTTTATATTCGTTGAGGAGGATGGAGTACCTTGGATGAATCCCAGAGCAATGGGGTCTCGTCCATGGGAGCACAATTCCTAGAGTGTGGCCTAAACCAACATACTCTGTTTGGTTGAGTGGAATTGTGAACTTGAAAGGATCATGGCTAGTTAGAGCGTCAAGATGCCAATGTGTGCAATCTTTTGGCTCATAGCTATTCGGATTCATCGTCTCCAAATCTACAGTGATGAAGAACTAGAGCGTTCATTTCAATCTGAGCCTTCCATCTTGAATTCTTTCTTTGTGGGATGTAAGGTTCATAGCCAAGTGCTGGTCCTTCAATCTCAAACGCAGCAAGATAATCCTTGTATTCTTTTATTTTCTCCAGTCCCTTGATATTTAGTGATGCCAGTTTGTCCCAGGGCAGACGCTTCAACCAATTGCGTTGCTCCTCTGGTGAATAGACAAAATCTTCATTAAAATCTTCCTCGCTTCGTGGACTTATTGTAAAGAATGGGGTTTTCAGATTTCTTGGTTGAATCCCTTCTTTCCTCCTGCATCGATAAAGGTTCTTCAGCTCTATGTATGGTGTATTATGTATGTATAAGTCTTCATCGTCTGCTAATGAAGCAGGCTCAGACGATTCAGCTTCATTGGAGGCTTCATCAAACTTCGATCCAATGATCCAATCAGGCTTGATTGGTCTTTCAGCACAGGTGCTCTCGGCAAATCTTCTCACGACTAATTCGTTTAGGAATGAATAGTCCATCTTGTGCTTTGGGGGTAAGTCTTCTGGATTAATCACTTCAGCATGTGACCTTTCCCAAAAGGCATAGACCTTTGAAACCTCAAGTTGATCTTCATCAGACGAAGAATCAACATCTTCAATCAGCACTAGGTCTTCAGACGGAATGTCCATCGTCTGTGGGTGTGATGCCTCCTCAGACGCAGCAGGTAGCGTCTGTGCAAGGGATGCGTTCAGTGGAGACGCAACAATAGGGCTTGCCCTAAGTTCGTCTTGGAGTAAGTGTGAAGGAGAGACTTCCATTGTGGAGACTTCCTCACTCAGCATGGTTTCTAACTCCTCCGCAAGCTGGGCATTATCTTTTTGGATTTGGGCTGTCTCTTCACTGTTCATGCCCTCTGAGATTGCTTGAGCAGATGCTCCCTCAGATGATCCAATGCCTTGAACGCTCTCGAGAAAGATCCTTTCTCTCTCAGCTTGAAGCAAAATAGAGACTCTCTTGGCCTCTTTCAGCATTCTTTCTTCGTCTGTCTCACCAACTATAACAGACGCAAGCTTTTGCTTCATTTTCTCCTTGCCTTTAGCAGCTTTCTCAAGTGCAAGCTTCCTAGCTTTTGCTTTTTCTTCTGCGTCTTTCCTTTGTTTTTCTTCGTCTGTTAGTATCTTCACAGACGAAGCACCCTTAGACGATACCTTAACCCCTTCATCTTTACTAAGGGATATCGTCTGTCCACTTGACTTAGCACCAATGTGCTTGATTCTGATGGTCCTTTTCTTCTTCTTGAGAGGTTCCTCAAGAACATCCTCAAAAGGAACTTCAGATATTATCACAGAAGGAGGAGGTTGAGGTTGGTTTGATGTTTGGGCTTATGTTTGGGTTTGTGTTTCGGACGGTGTTTGGGTTTGTGTTTTGGGTTCTGTTTGGGATGGTGTTTGGGTTTGTGAGTGAGAAAAGAAGCTTGGAGATAGATGCATCTTTGCAAAGGTGCTTGCTTTCACTTCTTTTCCCTCAGGGTGATAGACGACGTCAGTGGTATCAAACCCTTGGTTAATGATGATTTTTGTGAAGAGAGTGGCGTAGGGAATGCTACTCTTCCTACGAATGTTCCTATTCTTCAAAGCACTCCTCCAATGGTCAAGAATAATGTGTGGGAGACTCATTCTTCCTTTTCTCAGACAATAAAAAATGCAGAATCTGTCTCGAACACTCACATTGTCCCTTGAACCAGTCCTTGGCGTGAAGATATTATAAAGGAGGTTATGGATGATTCTTGCAGTGGGAGCGAGTTTTCCAGATCTGAAGGACTTGGGATCTTCAGAGTTGGGTTTCTTTAAATAGATGAATTTGTCAACATGCTCCTCTGATTCATTCTTCACCCAGTTGGGGTTATAGAAGCGTCCTTCGGCCTTGCAATTTCCGGCCTCAGCGATGGTATCAACAGTGATGATGTATTCTTTGTTGTCAATAATGCCAACAATGCCATCATCAAATTCCTTCCCGTCGCTCCAGAACTCAGCGTATGCCTCCATTAGCCGTGGGCCTTTCGTCTCAACGAAGCCCATCCAACCAGTGTGGTCAAAGATCTTCACAACTCTTTCAGAGACACTTTCAAGAGTCTCCCTTGAAATCCACTTGCTTGGCAACAACAAGTCTTGTGCGAAGAAAGTCGTCACAGAATGACTTTGGTGGCTTTGGTGTTCTTGGCGGCCATTGTTGAGATATGAAAAGAGAGAATGAAAGCTTAGTGAGTATTTAGGTTTCAGAGAATTCAAACAGTTTCAAATTGCAGTAAAGAGTAAAAGAGTTATGTTTCAAGAGTATTTATAAGTAAGGAATAAAAACTGTTGCAATTCATCAGACGAAACAGATTTTGAAATTCTCCCCTGATTTGACGTGTCCACATCATTGCCTTTTCAATGATTGATTTGACCTCTGCAATTCACGGCGCGTGCTTATCATTGTCCTAGAATAGTGCAATAAATGACAGACACATTTATTGCTCTCTTTAATTTGTCCCTGCACACTTGAGATAAACTTATTAAAAAGTAAAAGTTGTGTCTGTTGAATTTTACCACAGTAACTATTCAACTTGATCAGACGCAATGTTTCGTCTTAACACGAAGTAATGTACAGATGGAACGAAATGTACAGACGGAACAAATTCAATCAATAACTCAGACGAAACAATTTTCAATCATTCAAAGAAATAATTCCAAGATTTTCTTTAATGAAATTGAATCTTGTTTCATCTAAAGCTTTTGTAAATATATCTGCCCATTGAAAATCAGTTTGAACAAACTGTATATCGAAAATACCTTTTTGGACATAATCTCTTATGAAATGAAAACGAATTTCAATATGTTTAGCTTTTGAATGTTGAATAGGATTTTTGCTGAGATTGATTGCACTTGTGTTATCACAAAATCGGTATATGATTCTCAAACCTGGAATAATCCTCAAGTTGATGTTTGATCCATAGTAGTTGTGAACAACACACCGCGCTTGACAATGTATTCTGCTTCAGTTGTTGAGAGTGCAATGGAGTTTTGTTTCTTGCTTGACCAAGATATTAGTGATGATCCAAGATATTGGCATCCACCACTTGTGCTTTTTGTCTCCACTTTATCTCCAAAGATAATCAAGCATCACAAAAGCCTCTTAAACCGAAATCACTATTTCTCTTATAAAAGAGAGAGATTAGTTGTTCCAACAAGATATCTAAGAATTCTCTTTACAGCTTGTAAATGAGATTCTTTGGGATCAGATTGAAAACGCGCACATAAACAAACGCTAAACATAATGTCAGGTCTGCTCGCAGTTAAATAAAGGAGTGAGCCAATCATACCTCTGTATACCGTCTGATCAACAGACTTACCTGACTCATCCTTGTTGAGATTTACTCCAGACGAATGCATTGGGGTCTTCATAGGCTTGGAATTTTCCATCTTGAACTTTTTGATAAGTTCCTTTGTGTACTTCTGTTGATGGATGTAGATTCCTTCTTTCGTCTGTTTGATTTGAAGTCCTAGAAAGAACTTCAATTCTCCCATCATACTCTCATTTCAAACTCTTCCTGCATTATCTTAGAAAAATCCTTGCAAAGAGAGTTGTTAGTAGCTCCAAAGACTATATCGTCTACATAAATCTGGACTATAATAAAGTCTTTTGAAACGCTTTTCTTAAAGAGAGTTGTATCAACCCTTCCTCTTGAAAAACCATTTTTTATAAGGAAAGTACTGAGTCTATCATACCAAGCTCGAGGAGCTTGTTTAAGACCATATAGTGCTTTCTTAAGTTTAAAAACATGGTCCGGTTGAGACACACTTTCAAAACCAGGAGGTTGTTTTACATACACCTCTTCTTCAATAAAACCATTTAGAAAAGCACTTTTTACATCCATTTGATATAGAACGATATTCTTGTGAGCAGCAAAAGCAAGTAATATTTCGATAGCTTCTAATCTAGCTACAGTGCAAAGGTTTCAGTAAAATCAATACCTTCTTGTTGATTGTACCCTTGTGCTACTAACCTTGCTTTGTTTCTTACCACTTTTCAGACTTCATCAAGCTTGTTTCTGAACACCCATCTGGTTCCGATGATGCTTTTGTTCTTTGGTCTTTCAACAAGGGTCCATACATCATTCCTTGTGAACTGATTAAGTTCTTCTTCCATAGCCAAAATCCAATCATTGTCTTGAAGAGCATCTTCAAGATTACTTGGTTCCAGATCTGATACAAGAGCATAGCTTGAAATATACTTCACTTTTGATCTTGTTTGAACACCTTGAGATCTATCTCCAATGATGAGATCTTCTGTATGGTTAGATGCAAACTTCCATGTTTTTGCAGGGGCTTGATCTCCCTGTTGATGAGTATCAGATGAAGAGAGTTCGTCTGTCCTTGTATCGTCGACCGACTCCGTATCGTCGACCCTTGTTTATCATCTTGTCTTGAATTCGACTTAAGGGTTAATCTGCAAATTGTCAAACAAATTTTCTAGGTCTGATATTTCTTTATCAGCCTTTGAGTTATCTTGGAACTTTACATGGATTGATTCTTCTACAACTTGCGTCTTAGAGTTAAATACTCTATAGGCCTTAGATGTATTGGAATATCCAAGAAAGATTCCTTTAACCACCTTTGAATCAAACTTTCCAAGTTGATCTTTGGTGTTAAAGATAAAGCATTCACATCCAAAAGGATGGAAGTAAGAAATGTTGGGTCTTCTTCCTTTCCATAATTCATATGGAGTCTTATTCAAGATTGGTCTTATCAATATTCTGTTTTGAATATAACAGGAAGTGTTGACTGCTTCTGCCCAATAATATTTCGGGAGAGAGCTTTCATGCAACAAAGTTCTAGCCATTTCTTGTAAAGTACGATTTTTCCTTTCCACAACTCCATTTTGTTGAGGAGTTCTTGGAGACGAAAAATTGTGAAATATACCATTTTCAAAACAAAAGGCTTTGAACTCGAATTTTCAAATTGTTCCATGATCACTCCTTACAGACGCAATACATATTCCTTTTTCTTTTTGAACACGTTTGCAGAATATTTCAAAGACTTTGAATGACTCATGTTTATGAGCTAGGAAGTATACCCATGTGAATCTAGTATAGTCATCTACAATGACAAATCCATATCTCTTCCCTCCAAGACTTTCAGTCTGAGTGGGTCCAATCAATATGTAACAGTTCTAATGGTCTTGTCGTGGAAACAACATTTTTAGATTTGAAAGAAGCTT
The DNA here is from genome assembly GCA_026586105.1 of Hylodesmum podocarpum. NCBI lineage: Eukaryota > Viridiplantae > Streptophyta > Magnoliopsida > Fabales > Fabaceae > Hylodesmum > Hylodesmum podocarpum. Next base: position 169,445 of record JALJEV010000254.1, read on the forward strand.
TGAGTTGTTTCCCATGCCGACAAGATTCACTGAGGACGATTGGTTTTCCAAGATATTTTTGGCAAACCTTTTACGAGATCTTTTTTAGAAATTTTTGAAATATACTTGAGACTTAAATGTCCAAGCTTTTTATGCCAAATATCTTGTTCATCGTCTGCTGAAATCAAACAGGTTACATTCTGATCACTTAGGTCAGAAAGACAAACCTCATAAAGGTTGTTCTTTCTTTTCCCAACAAAAAGAATGGATTTATCTTTGTTCTTCACTATACACTCATCAGAGTTAAAAGCTACTTCATATCCACTATCACAAAATTGACTTATGCTAAGTAGATTGAAGTTAAGACCTTTAACGTATTATACGTTCTGGATAAGGGTATTGGGTGTCTTACCAACAGTCCCAATGCCAAGAATTTTACCTTTACCAGAACCATATGAGACAGACCCTTTACTTGGTCTGAGGTCTTGGAACATAGACAGGTCTCCCGTCATGTGTCGTGAGCATCCACTGTCCAGGTACCAGCTTGAAGTCTTGTCTCTTCCCATTGAGGATATCTGCAACAGGAACAATAAGTGACTTTGGTACCCAAACCTTTTTGGGTCCTTTCTTGTTAGTTACAAAAGGCTTCTTTTTGTTTTGAGCCTTTTTGTAGATGTTAGGAACCTTGTTGTAATTCCTCTTCTTTTTATCAGACGAAACAGGTTTATTTTTCCTTTCGTTTGTCTGCTTAACATAACCAAGTCCACTTTTATCATTTGGTGATCTCCCATATTTTAAAATGTTTTCAAGAATGGAGGATCCCTTTGTAAACTTGGTTAAGTCATTGAGTAAGGACTCATTTTCTTTCTTTAATCTTTCGATTTCAAGAATGAAAATGTCCTTTTCAGACTCAGATGAAACATCACTTGATATTTTCTTGTCTAGAAACTCAATTTCAGATTTCAAAACTGCATTCTCTTCCAAAGCTTGTCTTAGCTTGGTTTTGCAAGTTTTGTATTGCTGAGCAATAAAATGAGAGTTAGCTAGAAGAGTATCATATGATATTTCTTCTGATTCTGACTCAGACTCAGAAGAAGAGGATGAAGAAGTTTCATTGTAATTTACCTCTGTTGAGACATGATCTCCAGCCATGAGGCATATGTTTGTTGTTTCTTCTTCTTTAGAGGATTCCTCGAGCTTTCCTTTGTCAAGGTCTTCCCATGTCGTAAGCTCTTCTTTCCTTTATCTCTTCTAGAGCTCCACCTCTTTTTCAATGGGACATTCGATCTCATGTGTCCGGCTTTCGCACTCATAACACAATCTCTCGTGTTATCTTCTTTGGTTGATGACTTTTCAGGGAGCTTCTTTTCCTTTTTCTTGAAGAAGCGTTGGCCTCTTCCCTTCTTCATCATCATTCTTTTGAATCGTCTGGCCATGAGAGAGACTTCATCTTCAGACGAACCATCAGACGATTCTGATTCAGTTGAATCAGTCTTTAAGATCTTTGCTTTCTTTTTACTATCCTTCTTGACAGATTCTTCTTTAGGAATGTTTTTAACGGATGGAAGCGCTATAGGTTCTTGGACCTTGATCTTATCTCTTTTACACAAGAGTACCTCATGTACTCGTAAGGCTCCTATTAACTCATCAAGAGTTAATGTCTTCATGTCACGCCCAACTGAAATAGCAGTGGACATAGCTTCCCATGGAGGAGGAAGCTGTCAATATCTTCATGTTGTTCGGGCCTTTGTGAAGGTGATGCCAAGAGCAGTGAGTCCATTCAATATTGTCTGGAATCTTCCAAACATCATATCAATGGATTCTTCTTTCTTCATAGAGAACATTTCATATTCTCTTTGAAGAGTAGCAGCTTTCCTTATTCTGACATCTTCTGTGCCTTCATATGAGATCTTTAGAGCATCCCATAGTTCTTTGGCAGTTTTGTAGGCACAAAATCTGTTGTACTCAGTTCTGGAAAGAGCACACATGAGAGCATATCTTGCTTTGTTATTCAGCTCCATCATTGAGTATTCTTCATTTCCTCATTCTCCTTCAGGTTTGACAATAGGGATATCTCCTTTGGTAATGATATTCCACAGCCTGTACTGTGTGGATTTGATGTACATCTCCATGCGATCTGCCCAGTAGGGATAATCATCTCCAGAGAACGCTGGAGGTTTGTTCATGGAGGCTCCTCCGGATAAGAATGATGGTCCTTGTGAGTCCATGCTGGATCTTTTCCTCTAGCAGCTGTTAAGCGCTCAACCCTTAGAGGCTGAGCTCTGATACCAAACTGTAAAAGATAAAACACAAGAAGGGGGGTTGAATTGTGTTAAAAAAAAATTATCCCTTTCGTCTGTAGGTTCAAAACTGGTTAGACGAAACAATGATTATCTTGAATTGGTGATTTTAATTGACAGACGTTTAAGTTTATTATCCCCAGTTAGTTGGTCAGACGAAACAATAAACACAAAGATTTTTATACTGGTTCGTCTATTCAAGACTACGTCCAGTTACCCAGCAACCACTGAGTTTATCATACGAAAATGCCAAGATTTACAAAGAAAGAACAAAGTTATGGCATGATAGTAAGCTTAGAAGGAGCGAGTTCTACCCTGGACAACTAGTCTTACTTTATAATTCTAGATTACGGTTGTTTCCAGGAAAACTAAAGTCAAGATGGTCTGGTCCATTTGCTGTTAAACAAGTGTTTCCACATGGTGCAATTACTTTGGAAGACCTGGATAAAACCAGAGAGTTCAAAGTGAACTGCCAGAGAGTCAAACCTTATTGGGGAGGTAATTTTGAAAGGGAAAAGGTCTCTGCTGAATTACATGACCCTCCTTGATAGGGTCTAGTTACATGTCAAGCTAATGACATTAAAGAAGCGCTTGGTGGGAGGCAACCCATCCAATTGAAAGAAGTTTTCTGTAACTTTTTGTTGTGATATACTTGTGAATAGTTAAAAGTTAGAAAAGCAAAAAAAGAAAAGAGAATTTGAAGATTAGAGTAGAAATGTAAATACATGAGTTAGTATAAAAAATTTTGATTCTTGAGTTGATTGATAAACAAGTAGATATAGGAATAAACATTTGAAACTACAGTATTTTTGAGTCAATAAGAAATAAAAGAGGTGTGAGGTGTAATAACTTCAGTGAGGAAGCTGTGAGATTCCAATGCATGTTCATGATAGCTTTGATTCTTGTGCAGAGATAGACCACTTAGAAATAAAATGCCTTAGAGCATGTGCACAAGTTAGAGCAAACTACATTGAGAACATGCAAAGCAACCTCACCTATCACTACTAAGGACATCAATTTAGACCAAGACATGAAGAAGAGTGAACCAAAAAGCAAGGTATCTCTGTGAAACGCGCCCTGGCGCCAATTGAAGGAAGAGAAGGGCGCGTTTGAGAGTTGCTCTCGGCACAAACGCGCCCTGGCGCGCTCTAATTAACTTGGGTGGCGCATTCTGTGCTTACTCTCGACACAAACGCGCCCTGGCGCGCTCTAATTAACTTGAGTGGCGCGTTCTGTGCTTGGATGCGGAGGAAACGCGCCCTGGCGCGTTCTAGCTAAGGGGGGTGGCGCGTTTTGCGCGCCTTGGCACATATATGAGTGGCGAGCTTGCGCCTTGGCGCAAAGAGAAGCGCGTTCACTTGTTCTTTCTCTTCTCCCCTTGTGCTTGTGAAATCTCAAGTGTGCAACCCCACTTCCAATCAATTTTCAACCTCACCACTCCATGTTGCAAGTAGATTTGAGTTGAATTCTTCATCCCTTTCAACCTAGGTTTTCATTTTTGTTAATAACTTTCAAGAAGTCTCATTTGGTGTTCTCAATTCACTTCGGTCCAAACAAGGTATGTTGTTCAATCTAGTGATTTCAACTTGTTTCCTTCATTATTTAAGCTTCAATTGCATGATTCACATGATTGATTGAGATGAGGATTCAAGAAAAGGGTAGTTCGAACCCTAGATCCCCTTTTTGTGCGAATTGGAATTGGCTCAATTGAATGTGTTGCATGGCCTTGTTTTGATGATTGTTGATGAATAACATTGATTGCTTGTGAATGTATGATGATAATTGTCTTGGAGATGCATTGTGCGAATCAATTGGAAAGAAATATGAGATACTCATTCATGCTCACTTCGTGTTTGTTAAAATGCTTCAATGAAGTTTTGGGTATAATCTATGTGTGCAATACTAGTAAGCATGACCACATTGTAATAGCCTATGTATTCCCTTTGGCAATTCCTACTCAATTTCTTTTTGAACCACATTATAATCTTAATAAAAGTGCATGCTCTTGTTGGTGATAATTGTTAGTTAAGTACATGCATGTTTTTCTCATATATACTTTGGATTGTGTAGGTTCAATTGTGAGAAATTATGTTTTCAAGCAATAGACCAGCTGGTTCTTCCTATTCAAGGCAACCAAGAACCAAACATAGAGCTACCAAAGGACAAGGCCAAGAGAAGAAGAAGACCACAAAGAAAGCCAAGGCCACTCCCGAAATTCAAGAATATGATACTCGTAGATTTAAATCACTGGAGCATGCAGAGGCCTTTTCCTCCCGTTTCATAGCACGTTCAGTGTTAGTAGAGCGGAAATTTAACATGAATCAGAGCCAATACATTGATGAAAGCAAAGGTGATGCATCCCAACGTGCCAATTACAAAGAAGTATGCAATGAAATCTCTGGACGGAGATGGACTAGTTTGGCCAACATTAGTTTCCCAGCGTATCAAGAGCTAGTGCTAGAGTTCTATGCAAATATAACAAGTGATGATGAAGAAGAGCGCTATGTATCTTATGTCAGGGGAAAACAAATATCCTTCTCACCTCAAGTCATCAACCGATTACTATTAATCCCTTTTTCGGAAGGAAGGGATTGTATCTTCCAATATAGAACCGATAGCAAAGCCGAACCGAGCAAGGTGGATCAGTTATTGTGTGAAGGTAAGGGAGCCTGGAAGGATAGCCTATGGTTCAACAACGGAGTCACTCATGTCAAATCTTCATCACTATGTTTCAAGGCTAAAATTTGGTGGGCTTTTATCCATGGGATTCTATTGCCAATCCAGCACAGATCTTCCATCACAAAGAAGAGGGTTTGGTGCCTATACACAATAATGAAAGGTGAATACTTGAATGTTGGCCTGACTATAGCCAATGAGATTCACACACTGCACTTGCAAAAACAAGGATCCCTGTCGTATGCCAGCATCATTTCACAGCTGTGTGTTGAATCTGGAGTCTCAACTGAAGGTTTGATTCCTATGAGGCTAGGTGCAACATTAGAGGTGAATTTCACCAAAGGAGAGTCTAGTAAATCCAAAGCCACACCAAAAGCACCTTCCACTTCCAAAGCCATGGCCACATCAAAGGGAAAAGGAAAAGCTCCCATGGCAGAAACCTCAGCTAGTGCTGCAGCTCCAAATCAAGGAAAGATGATGGATTATTTGAGAATGGTTCAAAGGAATATGCGCAGGATTCATGAATCCACAAAGACCTGCATTGCCCTTGAACCTCTTATGAGAGCTGTGGCATCCCAAATGAACCTCCCTGTGGAGAAGTTGGTGCCATTTGACCCATTAGACAGGGAGACCATTGAAGAATTGATGAGGTTTGAAGAATTCTCTGAGGAATTTCAAGGCCAAGCACCTCATGAGGAACAAGATGAAGATGGTGAAGAGGTTGATGGTGGTTAGAATATTGAAGCAGAGAATAAAGAGGATGAAGGTGAAGAGAATGAAGATGAAGATGAGGAACAAGATGAAGATGATGATGAGGATGAGGATGAAGAGGATGATGATGAAGAGGATGAAGATGATGAGACACAAGATGAGGACTGATGATTTAGTTTACTAATTTGGTTTAGTAATACATTTTGGATTACTATAGTACAACTAGACTATTTTTACTGTTATGTTAGTTCTGTTATCTGAACTTTTCTTTGAATGATTAATTAACTTTCGGGTTAGTTTTTCTTTCTCCATGGTGAATCCCTAGCTGCTGAACACTACTGGAAGCACATGCATATTTTAAGCACTTGCAGCAACCTCTGAGTATTGTGGCTAAGTCTTCAACAGGGAGCATTCTTACACTCTTTGATATTAATTGTTGTTTGATGAGTGTCTAGAGTATAACTTCTAAATTGTTGCACCATATTATAAAGGTTGATTGCACTGGTATAACATTGAATACGTAAATCCAGTAGAGTAATTTGTGCAATTCTTGATACATTAGGTTCAATTTGAGGTTCCATGACAAAGTTGCATGTTTCTCAAATGTTTGAAGAGTTATTGTATGAGAACTCTAGCATGACAATTTTCTAGATTGTAACATGAATAATGAATTTAGCAATGTTATGCAATGAGTAATCCTGGATAAGAAATTGAGCCTCCAACATGATTCATTCTTGAGTGTTTTACCATGTGATGTGTTTGTTCCAGAACTTGCTTTAGCTCTTGGTCAAAATTGCATACATTTAGATTTGGACACAAATGATAAAGGCATTTCTTTCTTGTAGCCTTGAGCCAAAATAAGCCTGAACCTTAACATTATCCATTGCTAGCCCCTTTTGAGCCTGATTTGACCCTTTCTTTCTTGGTTACTTAAGCTCATTATAAGCCTAATTAAGTGAAAAACCAATGGTCCTATCACTGGAACTTTAAGTGTATTGGTTTCTTTACTTAAATGATAGGTTTCAAGATTAAGTTTGGGGTTGAGATTTTGGGGTGCATGAGTAGCTGTTGACTTGAGGACAAGTCAAATTCTAAGTTTGGGGTTGTTGGGTCACCTTGGTGAAGTTTGTGAATAATAGATAGTTTTATATAGTGCATTCTCTATTATTTTTTTTTTCATGCATACAGTATAGTGCATTGTTTTTCATGCATACCATGCAAAATTTTCTTTTTTCTTCTTGTGATATCAATGAGTGAGACTACTCAAGAAAAGCAAAGTGGCAAAAACAAAGAGAAAGGCAAGAAACTGAAAAGAAAGAAAAAGGAAGAAACAGAACAAAATGACAAAAGCTACAAGAAAAGGATGCTCAAAAAAACAAAAAGAAAACAAAAAGTAGAAAGAAAAGAAAATAGCAAGAGCTATAAGAAAACAAAAAGAAAGAAAAAAAAGAAGCAGAAGAAAATGAAGTTTAAGAGCAAAAAGGATAAAGGAACAAAAGGAAAACAGAGTGGTTTCATGAGTTGTTAGTCTTTGTTCTGTTTTTAATTTTATTTTGTCCATCACTAATCCATGCATAGCATATAGGTTGTAACTTTTACTCTTTAAGTTCCTGTGAATATTCAGCTAGTACCTTTTGTTTTAACCCACCTTTACCTAAGCCCCATTACAACCCTGAAAAGACCTTTTGAGTGTCCAATTTCTACTTGAAGGCAGTGGAGATTTTAGAGTCATTGCAAGCCTATGAGAACTGACCTTCTGATTGGTAATATTGAGAGAAACACAAGCCTAAACACTTGAGAGATTGAGGGCAAACACTTAACTGGAGAGGACTTTGCTGATGTTGGCTAAAGTACATTTTCTCAGGCCAATCTATGTTATTTGCCTATGCTTGATGAACTATGCAGTGCTTGATAACATTCTGAGTGCATGTCCAACTTTCATAGATAAATTGAATTGACTTAATGAGTTAAGAACTGCATAATGCATTTTCAGTGGCTGTTGAGCTCAATGTTATACCATGCTTATTAACCCTTGTAATGATGGATTCTATGTTTGCTTGAGGACAAGCAAAGCTTTAAGTTTGGGGTTGTGATAAGTGCTAGATTATACATGTTTTCTTGGGTATTTTCAGTCCATTTGTATCCAATTTCAATAGGTTTAGTTGTAGTTTAGGCAAGAAAACATTGAAAATACCATGTTTGCTTAGTGTTAGTTCTTGAGTTAGTATTTTGTTAAGTTCTATAAGTTTTCTTGAGTTTTTAAGTCATTCTAATCATTCTTTTGTTGATTCTAGGCTCATTGAAGAGAAGGTAGAAGCTTGGAATGAAAGCTATGGACATAAGATGAAGATGCCATCAAGAAGAACAAGGATGTAAAGCCAAATCAAGATCAAAGCAAGCCAAGTTGAGCATCCACACCTGTCAAAACGTGCCAGGGCGTGTTTCATTGATCCAAAGTGGCGCATGGGCGCCAGGGCGCACTTGAGTGGCGCGTTTCAATGCCTCTTGCGGCAGAAACGCGCCAGGGCGCGTTGCAATGGAACACCATGGGCGCATGGGCACCAGGGCGCGCCAGGGGGGCGCATTCAACCCCTCCTTGCGGCATAAACGCGCCTGGGCGCGCCAGTGAAGGACAGGAGGGCGCGCATGCGCCAGGGAGCGCGCCAGGGCGAGCTCATGCCATCCTCCTTGACTCAAATGCGCCAGGGCGCGTTCTGCATAAGTGGGTGGCGCGTTTCTCTGCTATAAAAGGGATCCTTGGGCGCGAAATGAGGGGAGAATCTCATAATTCAGTTTTCTGTTAGCTTCCTCTGCACACCTTTCTTGTTTTCTCTCTTCTCCACCTTCGTTCTCCTTCTTTCTCCATCAAACCTTGAAGATTCTTGAAGCATTGGAGCTTGTGGAAGCAAGAGCTAGGGATTCATGGAGCTTCTCTCGGTTTTGATTTCCTTTTCTATTTCTTCTTTTCATCATTCCATGTCAAGCTAGGTTTTAGGTTAGGGAAGGGGATTTCAATTCTAGAATGCTTGTAATGACTTCTATGTGAATTCAATTGTAATTTCGGATTAATTGATTGAGCTTTTCCTACTTAATTGCAATTTCTTGAGGTTTGATTCATGAAGTTCAAATAGTGATAGGAATTTTAACTGCTTGAAATTGATTGAGCTATACCTTGAGTTTTTGTCTCTCATTTCAATTATGCCTTTGGAAGATTGATAGTTGAATTAGGAGAGGAATTACATCATTATAATATTGCATGAGTCTAGGAATAGAACTTGCATGTTATGAGACATTGTGAATTTATCTGTTTCGCTTCTTGAATGCATTTCTATTTTCACCTAAGGGATTAGAGATTCTAGAAGTCATTCAAAGTGACTAAAGACCTAGGAATAGGCTTAGTCTAAGGTATCACAAATTCTAGTCTTCAATTGATTGATTTCCATTGAATTGATATAGGAATTAGTTACATGAAAGAAAGAATTGAATGAACCTATTCCCTAACTCATTTTATCATCTCTGAAACTTAAACATTTCTTGCTTTCCATTTCTTGCTTTACAGTACATTGTCTCTTTACATAATTACTTAGTTCACACACATGATTCACTCAATTGTTCGTCCTAATAGCAAACATATTAAGCATTCGGTACTTCACAATTAGTCTCTGTGGTTCGACATCCTTTTCTCACTATTTCTAAACTGTTGACGACCGGTACACTTGCCGAAAGATTGACACACACATGAATATTTTAAAAGTCAACAATGCTACCCCCACAAAAACTACTACTGCAAATAATACTATCGGAGATGCAACTGCAAAAGCTGCCGGTGGACGAGCTGCACCTGTCGGAGATACCGCTGCTAGAGCAGGCACGGCCTGAGTTATCGCTGACGGGGATGCTACCCCTACAGAAACTATTACTATAGGTAGTACAACCGGAGATGCTACTGCCCGAGCTGCCGGTGGTCGACCTGCACCTGTCGGAGTTGCATTTGCTAGAGCGGGCACTGCCGGAGCTGTCGTCGTCGGGGATGCTACCCCTACAGGAACTACTACTGCAGGTAGTATTCCGGAGATGCTACTGCCCGAGCTGCTGGTGGACGAGCTGCACCTGTCGGAGTTACTGCTGCTAAAGCGGGCACTGCCGGAGCTGTCGTCGTCGAGGATGCTACCCCTATAGAAACTACTCCTGCAGGTAGTTTTCCAGAGATGCTACTGCCCGAGATGCCAGTGGACGAGTTGCACCTGTCGGAGATACGACTGCTAAAGCGGGCACTGCCGGAGCTATCGTTGTTGGGGATGCGACCCTAACAGAAACAACTATTGCAGGTAGTACTACCGTAGATACTACTGCCCGAGCTACCGGTGGACGAGCTGCACCTGTCGGATATACCGCTGTTAGAGCGAGCACTGCCGGAGCTATCGCCGTCGGGGATGCTACCCCCACAAAAACTACTATTGCAGGTAGTACAACCGGAGATGCTACTGCCCGAACTGTTGGTGGACGAGTTGCACCTGTCGGAGATACCGTTGTTAGAGTGGGCACTGCCGGAGCTGTCGCCGTCGGGGATGCTACGCCTACAGAAACTACTGCTGCAGGTAGTACAACCAGAGATGCTACTGCTCGAGTTCCCGGTGGTCGAGCTACACATGTTGATGTAGGTGCTCCATGGAAGGTGCTCCAATGAAGCTCTAGTCTTCAGCAAAGTCTCACGGTTGCACCAAAAAAGCTCTAGGCCAAACCAAGGAGTTTGGTGTTTAAGGGTGAAGAAGTGAAACGGAAAAAAATGGAGGAGAATGAAATGGTGGTGGCGCCAAGGTGGTGAGACCTATAAGCCTAGGAGGAACCGCCACAATGGGTATAGAGATCCATTGATAAGATTCAAAGAGAATTCCCTAAGGGAACAAGAGAAGAAAATCTCTCAAGAATGCACAAAGCTATTCATCCATCAAATTCATCAAAAGATCCTTACATGAGTTTTCGCCAAGGTACTTATAGGCTATGCTTCCTTGGCCTCCAAGTCACCTAAACCATGATTAGACTAGCCTAATCCTAGTTAAGATCACAGCCAATCTGAAATCCCACCTTGACCCCCAAGTAACTAGGCTAGTTAGTTGGTAGTTAGCTTGCACATGGGTTTCACATGGGTGCACATGGGTTTGTCTCCCCTTGGTACCCATGTGATTAGCCATGTCATCAATCCTAAACACTTCCTAGTCAAGGGTTGAGATCCTTGATTAAGTGTTGGCATGGATCCAATACTTAATCAAGGTTTCCTTCCTTTTTTAGCAAGTGTTTCAAGGTTCACACAATTTTTGTAGCCGAAAATGTTTTTAGCCGATTTTGAAAACTTGTGTGACCTTGGCTTAGGAATGCATGGCATGCTTAGGCTTTATGAAACCCGTGGGCTTTGGACCCTATTGTCATACCCTAGGCTATTACAATAGGACCTAATCTTGTCCATACAAGTTTACAAGATATTACAAGTTTGAGTCCTATACTAGGGTGCTTGTCTTGGAGCTTTTCCATTTCCTTTTCAAGCTTCTTTCTCTTGCTTCTAGTACTTCTTCTTGTCCTAGATGTTCCTACATCAAACCCTCCTTCTTTGCTTGAACTTGTCCTCAAGTTAATGTATTTATTTGCACCTACATCAAACAAAGAAGAAAAAATATTTAAAGGAGGTACTACCACAATACTCACTTGGAAGTTCTTGCTTGTAAGTGTTTGGACCCGATTTCTCTACGGTGTACCATATCTCCTACTTTTGAATTTCAAATAGCCAAAGATAAGAAATAGAATGAATGAAGATACAATCACTAAACAAGGCTAAAGGATCAAGATAAATCCAAGGCAATATACCAAAAGGCTAGCAAGAGATAATAGAAATCGATTTTTAGAACCTGATTTTCGGAAATCGAAACTATGAGTAAGATATAAGGTCCTATTTTACGTGAGCGAGAATCTACACTAGAGGCATTTGAAATGCACTTTGGTGCAGCAAGCAAACCGGATATTAAAGTCCAAAGTCCAATTAAAATACCAAAGAAAATTTACAAGTCTTATTTCTTAACAAGTATGAATTTTCAAAGACAAGGTGTGTGTAAACAAAGGTTGATGTAGCCTCCTTTGTTCCTCTCTTTCCCACACTTTCAAACTCCTTCCTTTCCTTATTAACTTCAAGGTCTAGATCTGCAAACATTCCAAGAATTTTATATAAGGGCCAAGTGACACACAAAATGATACAAAAGTAGAAGAAACAAGTTAGAAACTCCTATCATCTCTTCTCTTAATCCCCCTTCTTCTTATTTCTTTTCTTCTCTTCACTTGGTTCACTTAGACATGAAATTATGCACATGAAACTATGTGAATGCATAGGTATAATGAAGCAAAGAAATCAAGCAAAAACCGAATCACTAAGACACCCCAATTCACACTAACGGTTAAGGCAAATTCAAGTGTTCATAATTTTCAGCATGTGTTCATCATGGAATGCATGGACATGGTATGTTAATTTCTTATCCACTAGGTGCAGCAAGACAGCAACTAAAAGCATGAAAAGCAATTCAAAACTCAAGGTTACAAAACAAGGAAATTCATGTGACAAGTTGGAAACCTCACAACAATCATGAAAATCAAACAACAGTTATGAACTAAGATGACCCTAATCTAAGAAAAGTAGAAGATAGAATGCAAGATTCAAAAAGGTAAGGATGCATCAACAACACATTCCACCCGGATCAAATACTAAACAAGGTTCATTAAATTGGTTAATATATGATGCAACATATAGGTAAAGTTTATATTGATTGCATAGGTGTAAAAGTAAATGATACCTTCTATTCAAACACCTTTTAAATTTGTTAGTTTTACCTAAGTTATTTATATGTCAATCATATAACAACAATATAATTTGTTTTCTAATATCATTAACACAATCCAAGGAAGTAAAAGAAAGAATAAGTCCATTTTTTAAAGCATAACTGAAGCCCTTTGGGGCTTGTACTTTAAGTTGTGTTGATACTAGCATTTTCTCAAGTTTGGATTTTTTTGGTTGGAACTCTCCATCAAGATTCTTCCTCTAGGTGTAGAAGTATCCAAAGTACCCTCCTTCTTAAAATCTTCCATCAACCTAGAAGGACATTCAACATTATGAAGATAAAGATCATTAGGTTCAATTAAGAATTCCAAACTACCAAATTCTAGAATGGTCCAAGGTTTAATACCATAATACTCAAGTGTATAACATGAAAAATCATATTTATTAGAAGTAAAAGGAATACTAAGTGGTAAAGAAACTTTCTCAAAGGGAAGTTCAAACTCTATGGGTATTTCCTTTTCTTTACAATGTTTCTTCCAAGGCTCCATTAGGAACAACTCTTCACTTGGCACCAAAACAAAAGGGGGTTTGTAAAGTTGGCCACAAGCATCTTTACAATGGTCTTCAAGTGTTTTTCCTTCTACATCTTTACACAAGAGAATTTTAATTTCTTCTTGATATTTTAATTTTAATTCCTTTGGAACCATACCTAAAATATTTTTCAAACAAGAATCAAAAGAATCAAATGAAGGGTTAGTATAATCAAATAAAGAATCACTTTTCTCCCTCATTTGTTTTTCCCTCAACTCTAATTCTTTAATTTCTCTTTCTCTCAATTCCTTTATCATTCTCTCTTTTTCCCTTCTCCAATACTTTTCATAATTCCTTTCATTTTCTTCTAACAACCTTCTTTGTTTTCTTTCTCTCATTTCTCTCTTATAGTCATAATAATCTTTATCACTTCTTTCATGTGAGGGATGGTACCTCTCTTGTTCTTCTCAATGGTGTCTTTTATGCTAATGGTTCCCCCTCACTCCCTCACGGCCAGCCCCTCTCACACCTCTTCTCTCAAAGTTTAAAGGGTCATGTCCATGGAAATCATCTTTATAAGGGTTCCCAACATCATTACCAATGGAAGTCCTATGTTCCCTTCTCCTACCACTTCTCCTTTCTCCCTCTTCCCCATTTCTTCTCTCATTTTCACTTCTCCTTTCCCTCCTTTCTCTTTCCCTTCTATCACTACCTCTATGGTTATCAAAAATATCATTCAAGTCCTTGTGAATATTTGTTTCAAATTTGTCCATTGCTTTCATAAAGCATTTCATCAATTTCACATCATTAGGATGTAATTGATCTTCACTATTGGGGAAATTTTCTCCCATGGCTGCAAAGAACAAAAGGTTAGTATACAAGGAAAAATATAAAGCAAATAAATCTCACAAGCTCACTAAGTATATCCACTCAATCAACTCGTGTATCACACAAATCAAGGGCTTTTTCTCTAATGATTCTCTCTTGCCTTTTACCACTCTTTTCTCTTATGCTCACTTAGAAATTATCCTCTAATCAATTATCAAGGTCTTATCAATCCATTATGAAAGAGGAACAACAACCAAGCTAGGCTTAAGAGGCCCAAAAAGACAAAGACTCTAAGACAAAACCAAGGATTCCAAAGGAGACAAGCAATAAAAGCTCAAAAATGAAATGAATGGCTACTCAAATTTTGGAGAAATTTTAATGAGACAATGGCACACTCTAGGGCAGCAAAATATCATAAAATTGCCCGAGGAAACACATCAAAACAGAGGCATATGAAAAGGCATTCAAAACTGGACAGCAAGCTCAAAATTCAATTAATAACTGAAACTTAGAAACCGATTCCAAAAATTTCAGCAATTTTAGAAACCGATTTTTTTCTTAGCTTCTAGAAATGGCTAGCTATCATGCTTCTCATGCTCAATTTAATATCAAATCAAACTATGCAGTACCTAACATATCCAGCAAGGTGCAGTAACTTGAAGAAATGAAAAATTACAAGGAGAGCATCAAAAGATACACAAATCACTAGGAAGCTCAAAACTAGAATTTCAACAAGAATGGTGTAGGCTCTTTCCTAGGTCCAATGGTGTTTCTTTTGTGTAACTCTTTTCTTTTTCACTTTATTTTGTTCTTATGTTGCAGTACCTTTCTTTTCTTTTCACTTCTATATGGTTCTCAGTTTTCACTTATTTCTAGAACCACTACTTTTCAATACTAGTTTTTCTTTTCACTTGTTTTTCTTTCTCTTCTCTTTTCTTTCTTTTGATTTTGATTCTTTTCTTTTGTAATTGGATGGATGGACCGAAACCTTTAGGGAACTAAAAGCCTCTTCTAGGTTCAAATCCTAGCTTATCATAGCAATTACAAAGTCTACTCAAAATTTCAAAACAAATGGTAATCTAAAAATTACTAAAAACTCAAAATCATGCAAGCATACACTAGTAATTGTTCCTAACACTTAGAAATCATGTGATACATGTAATTGAACCTCAAGTGCAGTACAATCCAGCAAGCATGCCTCACAATACATTAAAGATACAAGACTAAACAAAAATCCTAATGGCATACATGAATCATAACTTACAAGAAGAGAAACTAGAAAATCATGGAATCAAAATTGCAAGCTAGTAAATCATGCATTCAAGAATGTTGGTCCCTATGTTGAATCTAGAGGGGGTGGGGGTGAATAGATTCAAGTTCCTGATGTTCAATTTTAGCCTTTGTCAATTTCTTTCCCAATTCAATTTTATCTATGTTAAGAATAACAGTTCAGAGTGATAGCAGCGGACATAGAAAGAAATTGATACGCCTTTTCGAAACTCTTTAAGAATGAATCAGTAAAAGCAATTGTAAAGCGATAGATTCAGATAAAGATAAGAGATAAGGTAGAGATAAAGTTTGGACAAAGATTTATCCTGGTTCAGCATTCGGCCTATGTCCAGTCCCAACCCAACAACTGTTGCGATCTGTTTCCACTATAATGATTTCTTGTGTCTAATACAAACACACTGCACAAACACAAACAAAATCAAAATAACCAAAACACATGTTCTTCTCCTAAGAACATATCTCTCTAATTCTTGAATCCTTCAAGAATCACCTTTGAGAGCACCTCTCTCAAATTCCTTAACTCTTCTTCTAGAGAACAACTTTCTCTTAAGAGTTTTGAACAAAAACAAATACAAAACAAGATAAAGATCAGTAAAGATTACACCTGATGTGTATGATCTGATCAAGATTATAACCAAGTATTCAATACTTCACACACTCTTCATCTCTAGAGAAAATCTTTTGAAATCTTGAAGAGAACTCTTAGAACTTGTGTTCTTTGTAAACTCAGTTTTTCGCTCTTCCTTTCTTGAAAAAAACTCAAAGATTTCTCTCCTCTAAAATCAATTCTAAGAGATTTCAATTTAAAGCAATTCAAAAACATTTTTGAGATGAATTCTGGTATGGGTAATCGATTACTAGAATGTGGTAATCGATTACTCCAGAGAGTTTTAGGCTCCTCTGTTATCTCAAGCACGAGGTAATCAATTACTAGGATGTGGTAATCGATTACTCTAGAGAGTTTTAGGATTCCCTGATTTCTCAAACTGTTGGTAGTCGATTACTGATATATGGTAATCGATTACTTCAACTTAAAAACATTTAAAAACAGTTTTCAACTTGTCAAATCAAAATAGGGTTCCCAAAATTTCTCTCGCTTGAATCTCAGAGTAGATTCAACTTCTCTGTGAAGTGAAATTGAATAGAAACCACACTCAAAGCCTATTCTAGAACAATCAATACAATTAAGCTCCTATTTACAATCTATCATTAAATTCAAGAGTACAAGTAAATCAAAACTAAAAAACAAGAGACGACTTCTTCAGCTTCAAGTCCAACAATCTCCCCCTTTTTGGTTTTGATGTACCAAATCATAGTGTAGTCGAGGATCTAATGAAAAGCGGCTTTGATGTGTCCTGAAATGTTAGTATCCTTTTGCATACAGCTTTTAGGTAATATACAATTCATATCACTTTTCAATTAACAGTAATATTATAGCATCTAAGTAATCAATTGCAAAGAAATTAAATCTAATGCTATTACAGTAATCCATAATTGTTCAAATTTTGATCTGCTCCCCCTAAGTAAAATACTTAAGAATTTACAGATTCAAATAGTTCAAAGATAATCAAATAACATTCAAAAGATATCAAATGAGAACATAAATGAAAACATATAATAACTACACTTCTACTACTCCCCTTATTTGGTATATCAAATAAGATTATGAGAGGTAGAGTTGAAGTTACTAATCTGTGTCATCCTGGTTGAGTCTTTCCATTATTGTCTCCATCAAATCTTTCATCTCTAGGAAGTGTAAGTCTTGACGTTTTCCTAGATCATCTATCCTTTTGTTGACAGTCTCTTCTAATTTGTCCAATCTGTCAATCATGTTGGATTCAAATCGAGATCTTGGAATGTACTCTCCAGATGCTAGATTGTCTTCATCTTCATCTTCATTCTGTGCTCCTTCTTCCGGATCTTCTAGTGGATTAGCTTGTTGTTCTTCTCTGGTGATCCATCTGCATCAGTTTTGATCAGCCTCATCATCATCAAGGCTCTCTCACTGATCATGTGGACATCCTTGACTAATTCTCTGGATTCATCAGTTGTATCAATCTGAAAAATTTTAATTAGTCTAGAAATAAACAGAGAATATGGACATTTATTATCTAAAAGTCTTCTAGTCTTCAGCATATTGTCCATTATGATGTGAGTCCAATCCACTTGAATTCCATTCTTCAGTGCTGCCATGAGTATAATGTCATCTTCACTAATTTGAGCATGGTTTGCTCCTCTTGCGACTAAGATCCAGAAAATGGTGTAATGTAGTAGCCTATCATCAGCATTTAGGCCTCCTATGTTGTATGTCACCTTTTTGCCTTGTGATCTCCTTGAATTCTTTTCATCTTCCCAATTCTGTGGGTTCCTCAGCATGCTCATATAAAAGGTGTCCTTTTGCAGATCAAATCCTTTCTCTTGGAGTTTGTCTACATGTGCAATGATTCCTTCTTTCCTGATACCAGCAATTTAAAGAAAATGTGCAGGGGTTAAAGTCATTTTAATACCCTTAATTTCTGAACTTACAGTCATTCGTTCCATGTTTGGTTTGAGGTTTGAATAGAAAACTCGAACCAAATCTGGGTAGATAAAGCCTTTTAATCCCACAAATCTCTCCAAATGTTGTTGCCTCAGGTAGGTTTGGAAGGTAAAACTCTGGTCATCTAGCCATTGTAGGTCTAGAATCTTTGGCGGAACAAGACCTTTGTTAGCGAAATCCAGATTGAATCTCGTTTCTTGTCCTTTGGTAGAGAACCATCGGTTGATAGCAGATTCAGGTGGAGGAGTTTGAGCTCTTTCTGGTTGAGCCGGTGAAGTAGGTTTCTTCCTTTTGGAGGATTCTCCTACCTTCTTTTTACCTTTTATCTCCTCTTGAGTGTATCTGTTTGATGGAGGTCCATCTACCACAACCATAGAAGTCAATGATACTAGGAGAGTTACAAGGTCAATGCTCAAAAGGATGCAAGAAGAAGAAGAGTTGAAGTTGACCCAAAGTCAAAGTCAACAAGAAAGTCAACAAGCCTTCTTGGTCAACAAGCCTTGTAATAGTCTTAGGATTATTTGAACTTGTAATTAGGAATTAGGAACTCAATAATTTTGTTTATTTTGGCAAGTGTGTGCCACGGCTTTGTCTTAAGCTAGAAGACCGAATTATATATGCTAAGTGTGAGAGAGTGGCGCACACTCTCCCTAGAGAGAGTGGGAGAGATTTTGGAAGGAAGTTAGTGGAAATTCCACTAACTCCTTTCAAACTTGGCCATTTGATCTATTCTCCATCAAGGGAGGAGATTGAGCCGTGGAGAAGCATGCTTAAGGCACCAATGCAAGAGTGAATTAGCATCACTTGATCTTGATCCAATCAAGAGGCCAAAATTCAAAGTTGAGTCACATTTATCATGCTACTCAAAAGAGAATTCCGGCCACATGATCTAGATCCAATCAAGAGGTGGAAATTCAAACTTGCAACACATGTTCCATGCTTCCTTTGGCTGCACCGTGACCATAAAATCACTTACTAATCCTAAGGATAGGATTAGTGATCCGTGTGAGGTGCCTCTCTTGGCTTACCATACGTTGATCCTAATACTAATCCAAGGATTAGGAATGGATCTTGGATTCAAATTTTTGGCGCTAAGCTTTCTACTATAAGTAGTAAATTTTCTGAATTGTAATCACTTTTGATGAATTTAGAAAGAAGCACATTGCTTTTGAGAGAGAAAGTTCTCCTCTAGGTTTCTTGAGAAAACCTTGTTTGAGTCTTATCATGGTGCATTCTCCATTTGCTGTAGTACAGGCAAAAATTCTAAACAACTCATCAGAATTCAGGGCAGAGTGTATAATGTTTAAAGCTTTAGCATCATCGTTTTCAGCCCTCTTAATCTCATCTATATCCCAATCCTCAAATGGTTTTTCTATTTCATTTCTGTTGACTTAAAAATGTGTGTGTGTGTATCAATCTTTCGGCAAGTGTACCGGTCGTCACAAGTTTAGAAATAGTGAGAAAAGGATGTCGAACCACAGAGACTAGTTGTGAATTATCGAATGCTTAATATGTTTGCTATTAGGACGAACAGTTGAGTGAATCATGTGTGTGAACTAAGTAATTATGTAAAAAGACAATTTACTGTAAAACAAGAAATGGAAAGCAATAAATGTTTAAGTTTCAGAGATGATGGAAACAGTTAGGGAATAGGTTCATTCAATTCCTTCCTTCATGTAGCCAACTCCTATATCAATTCAATGGAAATCAATTAATTGGAGACTAGAATTTGTGATACCTTAGACTAAGCCTATTCCTAGGTCTTTAGTCACTTTGAATGACTTCTATAATCTCTAATCCCTTAGGTGAAAATAGAAATACATTCAAGAAGCGAAACAGATAAATTCACAATGTCTCATAACATGCAAGTTCTATCCCTAGACTCATGCACTGCTATAATGATGCAATTCCTCTCCTAATTCAATTATCAATCTTCCGAAGGCATAATTGAAATGAGAAACAAAAACTCAAGGAACAGTTCAATCCAATTCAAGCAGTTAATATTCCTATCACTATTTGAATTTCATGAATAAGACCTCAAGAAATTGCATTAAGTAAGAAGAGATCAATCAATCAACTGAAATTACAATTGAATCAACATAGAAATTCATTACAAGTATTCTGGAATCGAAATCCCCTTCCCTAACCTAAGAATTTAGCCTAACATGGAAATAGAAAAAGAAAGAACAAAAATAGAAATCAAAACCGAGAGAAGCTCCATGAATCTTTAGATCTTGCTTCCACAAGCTCCAATTCTTCAAGAATCTTCAAGGTTTTGATGGAGGAAGATGAGAATCGAAGGTGGAGAAGAGAGAAAACTAGAAGTGTGCACGAGAAGCTAACAAGAAAAACTGAAAAATATGAGGTCTCCCAATTTCGCGCCCAAGGATCCCTTTTATAGCAGAAAAACGTGCCACCCTTGTTAAAGAAACGCGCCCTGGCACGTTTTTGAGTGAATTGGGGGCCTGAGCGCGCCACTTTGTGCGCCCTGGCACGTTTTCAGCGCAAGCAATGCTGAAACGCGCCACTTTGTGCCCCCTGGTGCGTTTTCAACGCAAGCAATGCTGAAACGCGCCACTTTTTGTTGGCGCGTTTCAGCGCAAGCAATCTTTGAAACGCGCCACTTTGTGCGCCCTGGCGCGTTTTCACAGGTAGGGATGCTCCAATTGGCTTGTTTTGATCTTGATTTGGGCTTGCATCCTTGTTCTTCTTGATGGAATCTTCATCTTATGTCCCTAGCTTCCATTCCAAGCATTCTTTCTTCTCTTCAATGAACCTAGAATCAACAAAAGAATGATTAAGATGACTTAAAAACTCAAGAAAACTTATAAAACTTAACAAAACACTACTCAAGAGCTAACACTAAACACATATGGTATTTTCAATGTTTTCTTGCCTAAACTACAACTAAACCTATTGAAAATGGATGAAAATGGATATAAAACTCCTAAGAAAGCATGTATAATCTAACACTTATCACAACCCCAAACTTAAAGCTTTGCTTGTCCTCAAGCAAATTAGAATCCATCATTACAAGGGTTAATAAGCATGGTATAACATTGAGCTCAATGACCACCGAAAATGCATTATGTAGTTCTTAACTCCTTAAGCCAACTCAATTCATCTATGAAAGTTGGACATGCACTCAGAATGTTAACAAGCACTGCATAATTCATCTAGCATAGGCAACTAACATAGATTGGCATGAGAAAATGTACTTTAGCCAACATCAGCAAAGTCCTCTCCAGTTAAGTGTTTGCCCTCAATCTCTCAAGTGTTTAGGCTTGTGTTTCTCTCAATATTACCAATCAGAAGGTTGGTTCTCATAGGCTTGCAATGACTCTACAATCTCCACTGCCTTCAAGTAGAAATTGGACACTCAAAAGGTCTTTTCAGGGTTGTAATGGGGCTTAGATAAAGGTGGATTAAAAAGAAGGATTACTGGCTACATATTCACAGGAACTCAAAGAGTAAAAGTTAAAACCTATCTGTTATGCATGAACTTAAGATGGACAGAAGAAAACTCAAAAATAAAACAGAAACTTACCATGAGTAACATAAACAAGTTATGAGACTACTCTGTTTTCCTTTTGTTCCTTTATTCTTTTGCTTTTAGATTGCATTTTCTTCTGCTTCTTTTTCTTTCTTTATGCTTTCTTTCTACTTTTTATTCTCTTTTTCTTTCTACACTTCATTTCTCATAATTTTTGTCATTTTGTTCTGTTTCTTCCTTTTTCTTTCTTTTCAGTTTCTTGCTTTTCTCTTTGTTTTTGCCACTTTGCTTTTCTTGAGTAATCTCACTTATTGATATCACAAGAAGAAAAACAAAAATTTTGCATGGTATGCATGAAAACACCGTATCTTTATCTTGTATGCATGAAAAAAAATAGAGAATGCACCATATACAACTATCTATTATTCACAAACTTCACCAAAGTGACCCACAATCAACCCCAAACTTAGAATTTGACTTGTCCTCAAGTCAATAGCTACTCATGCACCCCAAAATTTAACCCCAAACTTAATCTTGAAACCTCTCATCTAAGTAAATAAACCAATACACTCAAAGTTCCAGTGATAGGGACAATTGGTTTTTCACTTATTTCGGCTTATAATGAGCTTAAGTAACCAAGAAAGAAAGGGTCAAATCAGGCTCAAAGGGGCTAGCAATGGATAGTGTGAAGGTTAAGGCTATTTGGCTCAAGGCTACAAGAAGAAAAATTGCCTTTATCATTTGTGTCCAAATCTAAATGTATGCAATTTTGACCAAGAGTTAAAGCAAGTTCTGGAACAAACACATCACATGGTAAAATAGAACACTCAAGAATAAATCATGTTGGAGGCCCAAATTCTTATCCAGGATTAATCATTGCATAACATTGCTAAGTGCATCAATCATGTCTCAATCCAGAAAATTTTTATGCTAGAATTCTCATACAGTATCTTTTCAAACATTTAAGAAACATGCAACTTTATCATAGAACTTCAAATTGAACCTAAGTGTCAAAAATTACACAGTTCACTCTACTGGACTACAGAGTCAATGTTATACTAATGCAATTAACCTTCATAAGATGGTGCAACAAAACAGGGCATATACTCAAAACCAACATGAATTAACAGTTAAGACAAAAGAGTATAAGAATGCTCCCTGTTGAAGACTTAGCCAAAATGCTCAAGGTTCTGCACCAAGTGCCCAAAATTTCCATGTTTCTCCAGCAATGCTTCAGCATCTAATAATTCACATCAACAAACAAACTAACAAGACAGTAAGATCTTGGAAATTTTACAACAAAAATGAAAATCTAGGGTGAAGGGGATGAAGAATTTAATTCAAACTACTTGCAAAATGAAGTGGTGGAGGTGAGAATGGATTGAAAATGGACTTGCACTCTTTGGGAACCACAAGCACAAGAGGAGAAGAGGAAGAACAAAGGAACGCGCCACTTTTTGTGCCAAGGCGCGAGCTCGCCACCCTTTATGTGCCAAGATGTGAAAAACGCGCCACCCTGTGAATGAAAACGCGTCAGGGCGCGTTTTTGCCGAATTCAATTGCAAAACGCGCCACCCTGTTGAGTGGAAACGTGCCAGGGCGCGTTTTTGCCAAAGCTAAATGTAAAACGCGCCACCCAAGGCGCAAGGCACGTTTTCTGCTACAAATGGCGCCTCTGGTAGTGCCAGGCATATTTTTCTGCATTTTGGTTCAATTCTTTATGTGCTAAGGTGGGCTAAGGTGAGAACTAGTGACATTGCATCTTGACTTAACTTGTGCAAGCATTCCAAGTCATTTTGGCTCTAATTGATCTATTCTCTGCACAAGGACCCTATTAAACATGAGCATGCATTAAGATCTCACAATTTTCCCATTAATGCTATTACACCTCACCTCTCTTATTTCTATTACTCAATTCAATGTAATTTCAATTGTTTATTCATATATCTACTTGTTTAACTATCAACACAAAAATCAGATTTATTCTATTGTATCTTATATTTACACTCCTACTCTAATCTTCAAATTCTATTTTATTTTTGTTTTCCTCAACTCTTAAGCTATTCACAAGTATATGACAATGAGAAGTTACAGAAACTTCTCTGAATTGGGTAGGTTGCCTCCTACCAAGCGCTTCTTTAATGTCATTAGCTAGACATTTACAGAAAATGGATAGACAGGAAATGAATGAAAATAGAACGGAAAAGAGTGGAGGGAGAAAAGAAAACTCCCTCGGCCGCTCAAAGCAGCAGGGTGGGTGCAAGTGGTACCAACTCTTGCTCTATGGCTGTTCAATGGTGCTTCCTTGATAATGCTGTAGCTGCCCATTCACCATGAATCTGCCCTTGGTACCTACCAGAACACACATCTACCAGGATCAAATATCATCCAATCATCTACAACTATATGTAAGTCATTATTGATTAGTGCAAATGATTGATGGTGCAGATATGTTCTATGATTAGTGCATGGTGGTGGTAGGAAAAATTTGAATGCCATAATCATAATTTTCCATATGTTCATTTTAATCTTGGCATCCAATTTGAACAATTTAAATGTTTCACTTGATCTACAGCATAAATTAAAGCATGTGGAATATTGAACATCAATATCAACAACACCATTTAAAAGAGAGAGTAAAGGTTTAAAGTGTTTGAAAGTATCAAGATCATCCTCTACTCCATTTGCAATGTGTGTAGACATTGGTTCTCTACTAAATATAGGAATTTGCATTTGGACCTCCATTGATGACTTCTCTAATGACCTAGAAAAATATGCATCATCATAAGAGCAAAAGGCATTAGGAACAACTAAGAGGTCTAAATTATCAAACTCAATTATAGTCCATGCTCTAATTCCATAAGTATCTAAAGTGAAACCATTAGTGTTGTTCATATTTTTGCAAGGAGAAAGAGTATGAAATGGTAAAGAAATCTTCCCTAGTGGCTGTTTTGATTCCTTGGGTGCTTCATCCTCTTCACAGTATGAGTTCCAAGGAAACTTGATGGACAATTCTCCACTAGGTACTAGGACATGAAGGTTTCTGTGAGGAGGAGGGTCTGAAACAACTTGCATTTCTTCTTTAGAAGTTACTCCTACATCACATATAAAATGAGAATCAGTATAAACAGAGGAAGGATTAGTAGAAACAATTAAATCACCAAATGTTTCCTTCTCTTGTCTATCCGTGACTCTTTTTTCTTCTATGTCTTGTTCTTTCAATTCTAGATCTTGCAGCTCTTTCTCTTTACATGCAACCTCCATTGCATCTCTTTTCATTTCTACAGTTTCATTTCCCAACACCTTACCACTCCTTGTGGTATTAGCTTTGCACTGCTCCATTGAAGTCACAATAGTATCACTTGGCAGATTTTCTTGGCTTCTTTCAGAGATTTGCTTGGAAAGTGGCCAATCTGTGATTCAGATTCTAATAGAAGCTTCTTGATTTGTGAAAATAGATTCAGTCCTTTGCATAAAGGACATGAACATGTCTTCTAAAGTTAAAGATCCTTCTCTAGGAACAGGATTCATGTTAGAGCTTACTGGAGCATTTCTATGTTGGTTGGTTGGGAATTTAGAATAGTTTGGGTTGAAAGGTAGATTAAAATTCTGGTCATATGAGGAAAAGTTAGGTTGCAGAAAATTATTGCTCCTATATGACAGATTTGGATGGTTTCTGTGGTGAAGATTATAAGTGTTTGTGTTGGAATAAGTATTGCCTTGAGGATTTCCCATGTAATTCACTTGAGCTTGTTCCTCAATGTTCATACCTGAGCCATCACAATACTCTGCTTGATGTCCTCCTCCACAGTAATCACAGATGACTGGAGGTGCGATACTGTATCCACAGCCCAAAGCATTGGAATTGTACCACTCCTCAAGTGTCATGCACCTTGTATTATCCATATTTTCTGCTGTATTTTCTGGTATAGCCTCTTTATTTTCTTTATTGGCCTGCAAGTTTCTCCTGCAAAATCTCTCAATTTCTGGTTCAAACAAGAGATTAGTTTCCTTAACTCTTCGCATAAACCATAAATCAAAAGGATACAGGGAATAACAAACAGATTCAAAGAATGAAAGAAATCAATGAAAATAATAAAAAAAAATGTCCTAAGTAGCAAGCACGTAAAGACTATCGATATTCAACCAATAGTCCCCGACAACGACGCCATAAACTTGTTGACTTAAAAATGTGTGTGTGTGTGTCAATCTTTCGGCAAGTGTACCGGTCGTCACAAGTTTAGAAATAGTGAGAAAAGGATGTCGAACCACAGAGACTAGTTGTGAATTATCGAATGCTTAATATGTTTGCTATTAGGACGAACAGTTGAGTGAATCATGTGTGTGAACTAAGTAATTATGTAAAAAGACAATTTACTGTAAAACAAGAAATGGAAAGCAATAAATGTTTAAGTTTGAGATGATGGAAAAATGAGTTAGGGAATAGGTTCATTCAATTCCTTCCTTCATGTAGCCAACTCCTATATCAATTCAATGGAAATCAATTAATTGGAGACTAGAATTTGTGATACCTTAGACTAAGCCTATTCCTAGGTCTTTAGTCACTTTGAATGACTTCTATAATCTCTAATCCCTTAGGTGAAAATAGAAATACATTCAAGAAGCGAAATAGATAAATTCACAATGTCTCATAACATGCAAGTTCTATCCCTAGACTCATGCACTGCTATAATGATGCAATTCCTCTCCTAATTCAATTATCAATCTTCCGAAGGCATAATTGAAATGAGAAACAAAAACTCAAGGAACAGTTCAATCCAATTCAAGCAGTTAATATTCCTATCACTATTTGAATTTCATGAATAAGACCTCAAGAAATTGCATTTAAGAAGAAGATCAATCAATCAAATCTGAAATTACAATTGAATCAACATAGAAATTCATTACAAGTACTCTGGAATCGAAATCCCCTTCCCTAACCTAAGAATTTAGCCTAACATGGAAATAGAAAAAGAAAGAACAAAAATAGAAATCAAAACCGAGAGAAGCTCCATGAATCTTTAGATCTTGCTTCCACAAGCTCCAATTCTTCAAGAATCTTCAAGGTTTTGATGGAGGAAGATGAGAATCGAAGGTGGAGAAGAGAGAAAACTAGAAGTGTGCACGAGAAGCTAACAAGAAAAACTGAAAAATATGAGGTCTCCCAATTTCGCGCCCAAGGATCCCTTTTATAGCAGAAAAACGTGCCACCCTGTTAAGAGAAACGCGCCCTGGCACTTTTTGAGTGAATTGGGGGCCTGAGCGCGCCACTTTGTGCGCCCTAGCACGTTTTCAGTGCAAGCAATGCTGAAACGCGCCACTTTGTGCGCCCTGGCGCGTTTTCAGCGCAAGCAATGCTGAAACGCGCCACTTTGTGCGCCCTGGCGCGTTTTCAACGCAAGCAATGCTGAAACGCGCCACTTTGTGTGCCCTGGCGCGTTTTCACAGGTAGGGATGCTCCAATTGGCTTGTTTTGATCTTGATTTGGGCTTGCATCCTTGTTCTTCTTGATGGAATCTTCATCTTATGTCCCTAGCTTCCATTCCAAGCATTCTTTCTTCTCTTCAATGAACCTAGAATCAACAAAAGAATGATTAAGATGACTTAAAAACTCAAGAAAACTTATAAAACTTAACAAAACACTACTCAAGAGCTAACACTAAACACATATGGTATTTTCAATGTTTTCTTGCCTAAACTACAACTAAACCTATTGAAAATGGATGAAAATGGATATAAAACTCCTAAGAAAGCATGTATAATCTAACACTTATCAATTTCCATTTTCTATTTTCATTGGAATTCTGTACTCATTTATCACAGCCTGCCATATGCTTCTGTGAATAGATTCCATAAAGATTTTCATGCGAACTTTCCAAAATGGATAGTTATCACCGCAGAACAATGGAGGTCTATTTATAGAAGCTCCTTCAGCGAAGGGTAAAAGATTACAAGCCATTACAGGGAACTATGTAGGTTACTAGATTGATTTACTAGTTAAAGCTCTTGATACCAATTGTTGGTCCCTATGTTGAATCTAGAGGGCGGGTGAATAGATTCAAGTTCCCGATGTTCAATTTTAGCCTTTGTCAATTTCTTTCCCAATTCAATTTTATCTATGTTAAGAATAACAATTCAGAGAGATAGCAGCGGACATAGAAAGAAATTGATACGCCTTTTCGAAACTCTTTAAGAATGAATCAGTAAAAGCAATTGTAAATCGATAGATTCAAATAAAGACAAGAGATAAGGTAGAGAGAAATTTTGGACAAAGATTTATCCTGGTTCGGCGTTCGGCCTACGTCCAGTCCCAACCCAACAACTGTTGCGATCGGTTTCCACTATAATGATTTCTTGTGTCTAATACAAACACACTGCACAAACACAAACAAAATCAAAATAACCAACACATATGTTCTTCTCCTAAGAACATATCTCTCTAATTCTTGAATCCTTCAAGAATCACCTTTGAGAGCACCTCTTTCAAATTCCTTAACTCTTCTTCTAGAGAACAACTTTCTCTTAAGAGTTTTGAACAAAAACAAATACAAAACAAGATAAAGATCAGTAAAGATTACACCTGATGTGTATGATCTGATCAAGATTATAGCCAAGTATTCAATCCTTCACACACTCTTCAACTCTAGAGAAAATCTTTTGAAATCTTGAAGAGAACTCTTAGAACTTGTGTTCTTTGTAAACTCAATTTTTCGCTCTTCCTTTCTTCTTGAAAACTCAAAGATTTCTCTCCTCTAAAAACATTTCTAAGAGGTTTCAATTTAAAGCAATTTAAAAACATTTTTGAGATGAATTCTGGTGTGGGTAATCGATTACTCCAGAGAGTTTTAGGCTCCTTTGTTATCTCAAGCACGAGGTAATCGATTACTAGGATGTGGTAATCGATTACTCCAGAGAGTTTTAGGATTCCCTGATTTCTCAAACTTTTGGTAGTCGATTACTGATATATGGTAATCGATTACTTCAGATTAAGAACATTTAAAAACAATTTTCAACTTGTCAAATCAAAATAGGGTTTCCAAACTTGCTCTAGCTTGATTCTCAGAGTAGATTCAACTTCTCTGTGAAGTGAGATTGAATAAAAACCACACTCAAAGCTTATTCTATAACGACCAATACAATTAAGCTCCTATTTACAATCTATCATTAAGTTCAAGAGTACAGGTAAATCAAAACTAAAAACAAGAGACGACTTCTTCAGCTTCAAGTCCAACAAAGAATCAAAGGAAGAACATGCCAATATGAATTACGGCCTAATGCAGCAACCAAAAGAATCAAAGCATGCCCAACTAAAAACTAAAGAATATGACAACTCAAGGAACTCAAAAATAGGCTACTCTATGAAAGAAAGACTCTAGACATGGAACAAACTCAAAGAAAACTAAAGACTCATGGAGACTCAAAACTAACCGGTGGTGATGAACCAATTGGTGAATACAACAAGCTCTTGATACCACTTGATGTAGGTGCTCCATGGAAGGTGCTCCAATGAAGCTCCAAGGATTGCCCCGATCTAGTCTTCAACAAAGTCTCACGGTTGCACCAAGAAAGCTCTCGGCCAAACCAAGGAGTTTGGTGTTTAAGGGTGAAGAAGTGAAACGGAAAAAAATGGAGGAGAATGAAATGGTGGTGGCGCCAAGGTGGTGAGACCTATAAGCCTAGGAGGAACCGCCACAATGGGTATAGAGATCCATTGATAAGATTCAAAGAGAATTCCCTAAGGGAAAAAGATAAGAAAATTTCTGAAGAATGCACAAAGCTATTCATCCATCAAATTCATCAAAAGATCCTTACATGAGTTTTCGCCAAGGTACTTATAGGCTATGCTTCCTTGGCCTCCAAGTCACCTAAACCATGATTAGACTAGCTTAATCCTAGTTAAGATCATAGCCAATCTGAAATCCCACCTTGACCCCCAAGTAACTAGGCTAGTTAGTTGGTAGTTAGCTTGCACATGGGTTTCACATGGCCTTCACATGGGTGCACATGGGTTTGTCTCCCCTTGGTACCCATGTGATTAGCCATGTCATCAATCCTAAACACTTCCTAATCAAGGGTTGAGATCCTTGATTAAGTGTTGGCATGGATCCAATACTTAATCAAGGTTTCCTTCCTATTTTAGCAAGTGTTTCAAGGTTCACACAATTTTTGTAGCCGAAAATGTTTTTAGCCGATTTTGAAAACTTGTGTGACCTTGGCTTAGGAATGCATGGAATGCTTAGGCTTTATGAAACCTGTGGGCTTTGGACCCTATTGTCATACCCTAGGCTATTACAATACGACTTAATCTTGTCCATACAAGTTTACAAGATATTACAAGTTTGAGTCTTATACTTGGGTGCTTGTCTTGGAGCTTTTCCATTTCCTCTTTAAGCTTCTTTCTCTTGCTTCTAGTACTTCTTCTTGTCCTAGATGTTCCTACATCACCTGTAAGAGATACCGCTGTTAGAGCGGGCACTGCAGGAGCTGTTGCCGTCATGGATGCTACCCCCATAGAAACTACTACTGCAAATAGTACTACCGGAGATGCAACTGCAAAAGCTGCCAGTGGACGAGCTGCACCTGCGGGAGATACCGCTGCTAGAGTTGGCACTGCCGGAGTTGTCGCTGTCGGGGATGCTACCCCTACAGACACTACTTACTGCAGGTAGTACAACCAGAGATGCTACTGCCTGAACTGCCGGTGGACGAGTTGCACCTGTCGGAGATACGGCTGCTAGAGCTGGCACTGCCAGAGTTATCGCGTCAAGGATGCTACCCCAACAAAAACAACTACTGCAGGTAGTACTACCAGAAATACTACTGCATAAGCTGCCGGCGGACGAGCTGCACCTATTGGAAATACCGCTGTTAGAGCGGGCACTGCCGGAGCTGTCGCCGTTAGGGATGCTACCCCCACAAAAACTACTACTGCAAATAGTATTACCGGAGATGCAACTGCAAAAGCTGTCGATGGACGAGCTGCACCTGTCGGAGATACCGCTGCTAGAGCGGGCACTGCCGGAGTTGTCGCTGTCGGGGATGCTACCCTTACAGACACTACTAGTGCAGGAAGTACAACCGGATATGCTACGCCGAACTACGGTGGGACGGGCGCACATCGTCGAGATACCATTGTTAGAGCGGGCATTGCAGGAGCTGTCGCCGTCGAGGATGCTACCGCTACAGAAATTACTACTGCAGGTAGTACAACCGGAGATACTACTGCACGAGCTGCCAGAGGTAGACTTGCACCTGTCGGAGATATCGTTATTAGAGCGGGCATTGCTGGAGCTGTCGTCGTCGGGGATGCTACCCCTACAGAAATTACTACTGCAGGTAGTATTCGGAATCTTCTTGCCCAAGTGCCGTGGACCCGAGCTACTGTCGGGTTACGGGTGCTAGAGCGGAGATGCTTGTCGGAATTTGTCGTCGTCGGGGACGCTACCCCCTGAGAAGCTACTACTGCGGGTAGTGATGGAGATACTCTTTTGCCCCGGAGATTTGCCCGTTGGACGAGCTGCGCACCCGTCGGAGATCGACTATTTAAGGCGGCGCCTGCGGGCTATCGTCGTCGGGGATCTTTACCCCTGACGAAACAATTATTGAAGGTAGTACTACCGGAGATACTACTACATGAGCTGCCGGTGGACGAGCTGCACCTGTCGGAGATACCGTTGTTAGAGCGGGCACTGCCAGAGCTGTCGCCGTCGGGGATGCTACCCCACGAAATTCTGCTACGGAATTCGTAGCCGGAGATGATCTTTGCCCATTTGTCGGTGGGCCAATTTTTGTTGGAGATACCTCTATTAGAGCAGGCATCGTCGGGGTGCTACCCTTACAGAAATTACTACTATAGGTCGTACAACCGGAGATGATACTGCTCGAGCTGCCGGTGGACGAGCTGCACCTGTTGGAGTTACGACTGCTAGAGCGGGCACTGCCGGAGCTGTCTTCGTCGGGGTGCTACCCCAAAGAAACTACTACTACAGGTAGCATTCCGTAGATGCTGCTGCTCGAGCTGCGGGTGGACGAGCTGCACCTATCGGAGATACAACTGCTAGAGCGAGACTCCAATCTTGACTTCACTTTTGGATAAACGAAATGTGTAATCAGTTGAAGTTGTTTCGTCTTATCCTTTCGTCTTAAGGCTTCACTCTTGGACAGACGGAGACTTTAGCTTTGACAGTCTTCTTTCGTCTGTGCACATTCCGTCTGATGTCTTGGCTTTTTCGCAAACGCAAGATCTTCATTTTGAAGGGTCCTCTTCCGTCTAAGCTGGTTTCGTCTTAGCAGGTCTTGATAGCTTGATTTCGTCTGTCTTGTAATAATCAAAATCTTGAGGTGTTAATCTTCCTTAATCTAACAATCTCCCCCTTTTTGATGATTACAGACCATTCCACGAAAATCTGCACAAGACATGGTTAGAAAGAAATAAACAGTCTTACGCAAGCCAGATTTACATCAAGACGATGTTTTCTGAATAATACCTCTTTATATTAGATTGTTACATCAATGTGATGTAATCTTGTACATAATTACATTGGTATAGACAGAAAACCAATAAAGAATAACCAATAAGTAATTACAATGTATTTTTCTATTCTAAAAGCAATAAGTAAATAAAATACATTGATATAACAAGAATAGTGACTCCCTTTCTCAGACGATGCTTTTTGCTTGCTTGCTTTTGCTCCCCCTCAAACGATGCTTTATCTTGATTGCTCCCCCTTAGACGATGCTTCCCCCTTAGGCTATATTCTCTTATATTCTCTCCCCCTTGGGCTGTAAATCATCAAAAGATGATCAAGGAGAAGGCATTTTGTTGAGCAGAGTCATCACAACATCTGTAAGTTGCTGCACTTTAGATGATAGAGAAGCTTGATTTTCTTCAAGTTCTCTGTTCTTTGCTTTCAAGTGCTTGCAATCTTCTTCCAAGGCACTATATTTACGCTTCAGAGTCTTATACTCGTCCGCGTCTGTAATATCAGCCTTTGCAGATGATCCATCAACCTCAGCTCTTTCCGCAGCCTCAACCACATCTTCAATCATCAGTGGTGTTTGAGGGTACTCCACAATGGGTTCAGTGTCATTAATAATGATCACTGGTGTGGTCTTCTTCAGACGTAATGTGAATAGTGGAAGAACTAGGTAGGCAGTGAAGTTCCGCTCCCATTGGTAAGTGTACCACTTTGTTGGAATGGATACTTCAAGAAGTGGCTGTTCTTGAGAGTAGACGAATGCACTTCCAGGGAACACTCTGCCACAGACTGAAGAATCACTCTCATCATAAGTGGTTCCAGAACAGTGTTGGAACGCGGCTTCAGACGGATGCTTCCTTTCCTTTCCCTTAGCCAAGTATTTTACCAAGCACGGCCTTTTTCTGTCTAAGACGATATAATATTTGGTTTCGTCTGTCACCAGAGAGGAAAACTGAGATCCAATCAGATTAGGATAGTTGTTGTAATCCTTCTCAGCTTGTCGCTCTATATGAAGAAAGGAAATGTTTCTTTCCTTAGCTTCTCTCCGATATGCTTTGGCCATCAATGCGAAAGGTATATTGTAATCTTCAGGAAGGGAGTGGGCAAAATCTTCAGGGTCTTCATATTCGTTGAGGAGGATGGAGTACCTTGGATGAATCCCAGAGCAATGGGGTCTCGTCCATGGGAGCACAATTCCTAGAGTGTGGCCTAAACCAACATACTCTGTTTGGTTGAGTGGAATTGTGAACTTGAAAGGATCATGGCTAGTTAGAGCGTCAAGATGCCAATGTGTGCAATCTTTTGGCTCATAACGGTTGGATTCATCGTCTCCAAATCTACAGTGATGAAGAACTAGAGCGTTCATTTCAATCTGAGCCTTCCATCTTGAATTCTTTCTTTGTGGGATGTAAGGTTCATAACCAAGTGCTGGTCCTTCAATCTCAGACGTAGCAAGATGATCCTTGTATTCTTTTATTTTCTCCAGTCCCTTGATATTTAGTGATGCCAGTTTGTCCCAGGGCAGACGCTTCAACCAATTGCGTTGCTCCTCTGGTGAATAGACAAAATCTTCATTAAAATCTTCTGGCTTCAGGGACTTATTGTAAAGAATGGGGTTTTCAGATTTCTTCAGCTGGAATCCCTTCTTTCCTCTGTACTGATAAGGGTTCTTCAGCTCTATGTATGGTGTATTCTATATGTACAAGTCTTCATCGTCTGCTAATGAAGCAGGCTCAGATGGAATTGCCCGTTGTTCGTCTAGGAGTGTTGTTGTTGATGGAAGGGTCTCCATTGTAGAGGTCTCTTCACTTAGCATGGTTTCTAACTCCTCCGCTTGTTGAGTATCGTCTCTCTAAATCTGGGCAGTTTCTTCACTATCCATGCCCTCTGACGAACCAATGCCGCGAATGCTTTCTTGAAAGAGTCTTTCTCTTTTCAGCTGAAGCAATATTGAGACTCGCTTAGCCTCTTTGAGTTGACGCTCGTCATCTGTCTCACCAACTACGACAGATGCAAGCTTTTGCTTCATCTTATCCTTGCCCTTAGCAGCTTTTTGAAGAGCAATTCTTCTTGCTTCAGCTTTCTCTTCAGCTGCTTTTCTCTGCTTTTCTTCGTCTGTTAGTATCTTCACAGACGAAGCACCCTTAGACGATACCTTAACCCCTTCATCTTCACTAGGGGATATCGTCTGTCCACTTGACTTAGCACCAATGTGCTTGATTATGATGGTCCTTTTCTTCTTCTTGAGAGGTTCCTCAAGAACATCCTCAAAAGGAACTTCAGATATTATCACAGAAGGAGGAGGTTGAGGCTGGTTTGATGTTTGGGCTTGTGTTTGGGTTTGGGTTTTGGACGGTGTTTGGGTTTGTGTTTTGGGTTCTGTTTGGGATGGTGTTTGGGTTTGTGAGTGAGAAAAAAAGCTTGGAGATAGATGCATCTTTGCAAAGGTGCTTTCTTTCACTTCTTTTCCCTCAGGGTGATAGACGACGTCAGTGGTATCAAACCCTTGGTTAATGATGACTTTTGTGAAGAGAGTGGCGTAGGGAATGCTACTCTTCCTACGAATGTTCCTATTCTTCAAAGCACTCCTCCAATGGTCAAGAATAATGTGTGGGAGACTCATTCTTCCTTTTCTCAGACAATAGAAAATGCAGAATCTGTCTCAAACACTCACATTGTCCCTTGAACCAGTCCTTGGCGTGAAGATATTATAGAGGAGGTTATGGATGATTCTTGCAGTGGGAGCGAGTTTTCCAGATCTGAAGGACTTGGGATCTTCAGAGTTGGGTTTCCTCAAATAGATGAATTTGTCAACATGCTCCTCTGATTCATTCTTCACCCAGTTGGGGTTATAGAAGCGTCCTTCGGCCTTGCAATTTCTGGCCTCAGCGATGGTATCAACAGTGATGATGTATTCTTTGTTGTCAATAAAGCCAACAATGCCATCATCAAATTCCTTCGCGTCGCTCCAGAACTCAGCGTATGCCTCCATTAGCCATGGGCCTTTCGTCTCAGCGAAGCCCATCCAACCAGTGTGGTCAAAGATCTTCACAACTCTTTCAGAGACACTTTCAAGAGTCTCCCTTGAAATCCACTTGCTTGGCAAGAACAAGTCTTGTGCGAAGAAAGTCGCTTCAGCAGCTTTGGTGGCTTTGGTGTTCTTGGCGGCCATTGTTGAGATATGAAAAGAGAGAATGAAAGCTTAGTGAGTATTTAGGTTTCAGAGAATTCAAACAGTTTCAAATTGCAGTAAAGAGTAAAAGAGTTATGTTTCAAGAGTATTTATAAGTAAGGAATAAAAACTGTTGCAATTCATCAGACGAAACAGATTTTGAAATTCTCCCCTGATTTGACGTGTCCACATCATTGCCTTTTCAATGATTGATTTGACCTCTGCAATTCACGGCGCGTGCTTATCATTGTCCTAGAATAGTGCAATAAATGACAGACACATTTATTGCTCTCTTTAATTTGTCCCTGCACACTTGAGATAAACTTATTAAAAAGTAACAGTTGCGTCTGTTGAATTTTACCACAGTAACTATTCAACTTGATCAGACGCAATGTTTCGTCTTAACACGAAGTAATGTACAGATGGAACAAAATGTACAGACGGAACAAATTCACTCAATAACTCAGACGAAACAATTTTCAATCATTCAAAGAAATAATTCCAAGATTTTCTTTAATGAAATTGAATCGTGTTTCATCTAAAGCTTTTGTAAATATATCTGCCCATTGAAAATCAGTTTGAACAAACTGTATATCGAAAATACCTTTTTGGACATAATCTCTTATGAAATGAAAACGAATTTCAATATGTTTAGCTTTTGAATGTTGAATAGGATTTTGCCTGAGATTGATTGCACTTGTGTTATCACAAAATACTGGTATATGATTCTCAAACCTGGAATAATCCTCAAGTTGATGTTTGATCCATAGTAGTTGTGAACAACACCCTTCCGCAGCAATGTATTCTGCTTCAGTTGTAGAGAGTGCAATGGAGTTTTGTTTCTTGCTTGACCAAGATATTAGTGATGATCCAAGATATTGGCATCCACCACTTGTGCTTTTTCTTTCCACTTTATCTCCAGCATAATCAGCATCACAAAAGCCTCTTAAACTGAAATCATTATTTCTCTTATAAAACAGAGAGAGATTAGTTGTTCCAACAAGATATCTAAGAATTCTCTTTTCTGACTTGTAAATGAGATTCTTTGGGATCGATTGAAAACGCGCACGTAGACAAACGCTAAACATAACGTGTCCTTTCATGATTAGATAAAGGAGTGAGTATTTGTAACATCCCAAAAACTTAAATATAGTTTAAGAGAGGTTTTTATAACGAGAGAGAAATATAAAAATAATTAAAAATTATGAATTTTTGAAATTACTGTAGTAAATAGTAAATTACTGTGTAAATAGTAAATTACTGTGCAAATAGTTAATTACTGTGCAAATAGTAAATTACTGTGCAAATAGTAAATTACTGTGCAAATAGTAAGTTACTGTACAAATAGTAAATTACTATGGTAAATAATAAAATTACTGTGGTAAATAGTAAAATTACTATGGTAAATAGTAAATATAAATTCTTGTGGTAAATAGTAAAATTACTATGGTAAATAGTAAATTTAAATTACTGTAGTAAATAGTAAAATTCTTGTAGTAGAATATTAAATGGAATATTCGTGGAATATTCGTGGAATATTAGTGGAATATTCCGTGGAATATTACGTAGAATATTCTATGTTCTATAGAATATTCTATATTCTATAGAATATTCTGTAGCAAATAGTACTTTGGGAATTCTATAAATAGGGCCTAGGGATTTCGGATGAGAAAACAAACCAAAGAACATTTCTATATTCTCTCAAAGCTCTCTCTCTTAGGAAGAAATATCTCTAAAAGAGGAGCAAGTAAGTAGAGGAAAGAGTATAGGAAGGAGAGGAAGAGTATAGGAAAGCTGAGAGAAACCTTTGTAAGGGAGTTGTCCTTATCCTACTCTTCTATTCTTTGTTTTGTTGTTACTTTCATTATATTTCTTTAGTTTTTCGGATACTAAGGTGCGAAGATAATTCTTAGTATGCTCGTGGTTGCGGTTTTGTCCGATCTTCCACATCGAAACGGAATTATTCTTGTTGCGAGGAAAAGTGTGGTACTTGTTTATTGGTTCTTGATGTTTCCTTGATAATTCTTGGTGTTTCTTGTTTCTTGGTTTCTTGATTTATTGGTGTTTATTGGTGTTTCTTGGTGTTGATTTCATATCGAAATATGCGGTTTTGAGTTGGATATGAATAAGTGGTGACATGCATGGTTGCATGAAATTGGTGATGGACTTGAATTGCTTAATGACCGATTTGAAATGCCTAGTGGAGAGGCAATATTCTAAGATTGCTTGGTGAATAGGCAATGCTTAGAAGGTTTTGAAATGAATATGACCTAGTAAAAGGTCAAGATGTAAAATGTGAAAAAGGTCATTATACAATTCAAGGTCTAGAGCATGTTGCATGATGATTTGGATAGTAGTAGACCAAGTCCGTAAGTTACGGATTCCGTCTGTGTGAGTGGAATACCGTGGACTAGAGGGGTTCTCTTGGTGGGGAAATTGCCCCTGCTCATGATGATCACATGTTGCGGGGGAGGTCTCGGGACGAGGGAACTCGACAATTACGGAGTGTCTACCACCTTTGGTGGGTCCGGAGGATGTGAGGACCCGGATGCCCCAGGGCTATTTTCGGTGGATGGCGCCACATTGCATGTTGAGTAAATAGGGAAAGTACATCGTGAGGATACATGCATCATATAGGAATAAGAGCATGCAATAGTGATTATGTGTTTTGATTGAATACATGATTATTGTGATAAATTCTTGATTCGTTTTATGGTTGATTGGTGGTTTTACCTTGTGAATTGAATTAATGGTTTGGACACAGGTTCTATATCAATAAATTACTATTTAAAAGAAATTGAAGAATATTAAAGAATATTGGTTTTATGAATATTTTTCCTTATTTTCAAAAGTTTTACTATAATTAAAATTATTTGAGGATTAAGGAAAGCTCACCCTTGCAATTCTATTTTTACTGATTTGCGGGATTGAGAAGTTGTCCTTTGCTTTTTTGCACTTGGTTGTTGCTACTATCTTGTTGTGAAGATGCTTGTTATGTTTTGCGTGTAGAAGTGTTGAGTAAATGTTCTAAGGTAGCGAGAAAGGTAGTTATGTAAAATAATAAAAGGACAAAGTTATGTAATCTGATTGTAATGAACTTTAAAACTTATGTAATAAAAGTGTTGTTTTCTAAATCTCTCTTTTATCTACTATATCATTAACCACTTTAAATTACAAAATATAAGTAAAATAAGTAAATAAGAGGGGGGTGTTACATTAGTGGTATCAGAGCAGGTCGAACCAGTTCGACTTGTGAGTTATGTGTCTGCTATGTTTTTGTTGTGTGAATGATTGTTTGTTTGCTTGAGTGTTTGTTTGATTATTCGGTGTGCTTTGATTGATTGAATAGTCACCTAGTCTAGAATAGAATGTAGACTAACCCTATGATATTCTATGCCCTACTTTTATTAGAAAAGTTATGGCGGTAAGAAATGATAGAATTATAGCAGAAGCTTTACAAGCTCTGGCTCGAGCTATAGAAAATCAGAATCGAGGAAATAACGGAGGAAGAAGCGGAGTACCAAGGGCTGAATCACTTCCTGAAGAACAATCCACCATCTTTTAATGGGGGTTACAACCCAGATAGTGCTCAAAGTTGGATAAGGGAAATAGAAAAGATATTTCGAGTTACGACTTGTCCAGAAGAACAAAAACTAGCATTTGGAACTTATATCTTGTGAAGAAAATTTGAATATTGGTGGGAAAACACCGTCGGTATTTAGAAACTAATGGACAAGTCATAACTTGGGAAATCTTCAAAAAAAAAGTGTTCCTGGAGAAATACTTCCCTGAAGACATTAAGAATAAAAAAGAAATGGAGTTCTTGGAACTTAAACAAGGGAATATGATTGTGGCTGAATACGTGATCAAGTTTGAGGAATTGGTACGATATTTCCCGCATTACCAAGGAAGGAGGGAAAGCTCCAAATGTGTCAAATTTCTTAATGGACTTCGACCGAGATCAAGCAAGCTATCAACTACCAGGGTATTAGACAATACCCTATTTTAGTAAATATGTGTAGAATATATGATGAAGACTCTAGAGCTAAAGCAGCTTATTATAAAGGCAAGAATAATGGGGGACCCATAAGAAACAAGGAACAAGGACGAGAGGAACGCCATATACTCATCCTAAAATGAAAATGGATAACAAAGTAAGAGGAAGTGGCAACTTTCCAGCCCCAACCAAATGTTTCAAATGTGGGGAGTCTGGCATATCTCTCCTCAATGCCCCAAATCGGACATTACCTGCTACAAATGCAACCAAAAAGGACACATCCAAAGGAACGCCCACAACTAAAAGAAGAAACTAATGGAAGCGCTAAAGGCACTAATAACAATCAACAAGGGAAACCAAAGGCTGTGGGAAGACTATTCACCCTCAATGGAGCTGAGGCCTCGAATGTCAATGATCTTGTACAAGGTACGTGTTCCATACGTGGAATTCCTTTACTTGTATTATTTGACTCTGGAGCCACTCATTCCTTTATATCTTCAGACTGTGCTAAAAGGTTACAACTTCCACTATCCCTTCTAAACATTGAGTTAATAATAACTACCCCTACCAATGAGTCAGTTACAACTACTTACATCTGTTTAGATTGTCAAATCGAACTAAATAACAAAAATTTCCTAGTCAACTTGGTTTGTCTACCACTAAAACAAATTGATATTATTCTTGGAATGGACTGGTTATCTTCCAACCATGTCCTTATAAACTGCGCTTCGATAAAACCTTAATCTTTTCGACCCGAAGCAAGTAGGGATATGGAGATAATCTCTCGCAACCAAGTAAAAAGGGACTTAAAGAAAAATAATAACGTGTACATGATCCTTTCTAACCTAGAAGTGGAACAAAAGGTCACCTTCGATAATATACCTGTAGTACAGGATTTCTCTGAAGTATTCTCCGAAGAGATAAATCAACTACCACCTGAAAGGGAAGTTGAATTTTCTATAGACCTGATACCCGGGACTGGACCAATTTCTATTGCACCTTATAGGATGTCACCCTTAGAATTAGTGGAGCTAAAGAAACAAATAGAAGAACTATTGAAGAAACAGTTTATTAGACCTAGTGTATCACCTTGGGAGCACCCGTACTCTAGTAAAGAAGAAAGACGGAACTATGAGACTTTGTGTAGATTATAGACAACTAAATAAGGTAACCATTAAGAATAAGTACCCCTTACCAAGGATAGATGATCTTATGGACCAACTAGTAGGAGCTTGTGTATTTAGTAAGATTGATCTAAGATCTGGATATCACCAAATAAGGGTAAAAAGTGAAGATATCCCTAAAACGGCTTTAGTACCCGATATGGACACTATGAGTACATGGTTATGCCCTTTGGCGTAACTAATGCACCCGCGGTATTTATGGATTACATGAATAGGATATTTCAACCATACTTGGATAAATTTGTGGTAGTATTTATAGATGACATTTTGGTATACTCAAGAACCAAAGAGGAACATGCTAAACATCTTAGAGTGGTATTACAAATCTTGAAAGATCAACGAGTTATATGCGAAATGGTCCAAATGTGAATTTTGGTTAGAAGAAGTTAGTTTCCTAGGACATGTAATATCACAAGGAGGAATTGCAGTAGATCCACATAAAGTAGACGCGAGTTCTAAAATGGGAAAGACCAAAAAATGTGAGAAATAAAGAGTTTTCTAGGATTATTTGGATATTATAGAAGATTTATAAAAGATTTCTCCAAGATAGCTTTGCCTCTCACAACCTTAACTAGAAAAGGCCAAGCTTTTGTATGGAATAACGATTTGTGAACAAAGTTTCCAAACCCTTAAGAAAAAACTAACTATCGCTCTGTTTTGACCCTACCAAACCCAATGAATCGTTTGAAGTCTATTGTGATGCCTCTAAACTAGGTTTAGGAGGAGTGCTAATGCAAGGAGGAAAAGTGGTAGCCTATGCATCAAGACAATTGAAAAACCATGAAAGGAACTACCCAACCCATGACCTAGAACTAGTTTGCAGTAGTATTTACGCTTAAAATATGGCGACACTATCTTTTTGGAACAAGATTTGAGGTATTTAGTGATCACAAAAGCCTTAAGTATTTATTTAGCCAAAAGGAGTTAAACATGAGACAAAGAAGGTGGATGGAATTTTTAAAAGATTATGATTTTGATCTTAAGTACCATCCAGGCAAAGCAAATGTAGTAGCTGATGCATTAAGTAGAAAGACCATAGCAAT
Source organism: Hylodesmum podocarpum (assembly GCA_026586105.1). Taxonomy (NCBI): domain Eukaryota; kingdom Viridiplantae; phylum Streptophyta; class Magnoliopsida; order Fabales; family Fabaceae; genus Hylodesmum; species Hylodesmum podocarpum. The sequence goes on from JALJEV010000254.1 coordinate 210,483, forward strand.
ATCAAGTTTAATGGTTAAAGAGATGGATTTAATAGATCAATTTAGGAACTTCAACCTTGCATGTGAGTTTACTCCTGTTAGTATTAAGTTAGGAGCCTTAAGAATAACTAATGAATTTATGAATGAAATAAGACAGAAACAAGAAATGGATCCTTTTCTTAATAATCAAATTGAAGCCATAAGAAAAAGAGAAAATAGTAACTTCAATATTGGAGTTGATGGAATTTTAAGATTTCAAAATAGAATATGCATACCTAATATATTGGAACTTAAGAAGGTAATCTTAGAGGAAGGACATAAAAGTAAGCTTAGTATTCACCCTGGTGCCACCAAGATGTATAAGGACCTGAAGACCCTGTTTTGGTGGCCTAAAATGAAGAAAGAAGTGAACGAATTTGTATATGCATGCTTGGTATGTCAAAAGGTTAAAATCGAACACCAAAAACCTTCAGGAATGCTGCAACCCTTAGAAATACCGCAATGGAAGTGGGATAGTATTTCTATGGATTTCGTAGTAGGATTACCAAAAACTTCAAAAGGAACAGATTCTATTTGGGTAATAATAGATAGATTAACCAAATCCGCTCATTTTATCCCGATTAATGTAAGGTATTCATTAGAAAAACTAGCCAATTTATATATAAGTGAAATAAGTACGATTACATGGTGTACCCACAAGCATAGTCTCGGATAGAGATCCTAGATTCACTTCTAGATTTTGGGAAAGTTTGCGGGAAGCATTAGGAACAAGGCTAAAACTAAGTTACGCCTATCACCCTCAAACAGATGATGGACAAACCGAAAGAACTATTCAATCCCTAGAAGATTTATTAAGGGCATGTATTTTGGAATATAAAGGAAATTGGGATAGCCATCTACCCTTAATAGAATTCACATATAATAATAGTTACCACTCTTCAATTGGAATGGCCCCATATGAGGCATTATATGGAAGAAGATGTAGGACACCTTTATCTTTGGGTAGAGCGAAGATCACATAACCTTAGGACTGAAATAATACAACAAACTACTTGAAAAAGATTAAACTAATCCAAGAGAAGATGAGAAGCAAAGACAAAGTAGGCAAAAATGCTACTATGATAATCGAAGAAAGGACCTTGAGTTCGAAGAGGGGGATCATGTATTCGTAAAAGTAACACCTTGACCGGAGTTAGCGGGGCTCTCAAATCCCCAAACTCACACCTCGTTTCATAGGACCTTTCCAAATTCTCAAAAAGGTTGGACCGTAGCCTATCAAATTGCATTACCACCTACTCTGTCAAATCTTCATAATGTCTTTCATGTATCTCAATTGAAAAAGTATATCCATGATCCTTCACATGTGGTGGAACTTGACGATGTTCAAGTAAAAGAAAACCTCACGTTTGAAACCCGACCTTTAAAGATCGAGGATAAGAGGATCAAGTTCTGAGAGGAAGAGAAATTCCTTTGGTCAAGGTTATTTGGAAAAACGGAGCAAGTGAAGAGGTTACATGGGAATTGGAAGATCAAGTGAAAAGCGGCTACTACTGAATTATTCCAATAAAGGTAAATTTCGAGACGAAATTTTTAAAAAGGAGGAGTATTGTAACATCCCAAAAACTTAAATATAGTTTAAGAGAGGTTTTTATAACGAGAGAGAAATATAAAAATAATTAAAAATTATGAATTTTTGAAATTATCGTAGTAAATAGTAAATTACCGTGTAAATAGTAAATTCTTGTGCAAATAGTTAATTCTTGTGCAAATAGTAAATTACTTGTGCAAATAGTAAATTCTTGTGCAAATAGTAAGTTACTTGTGGTAAATAGTAAATTACTATGGTAAATAATAAAATTATGTGGTAAATAGTAAAATTACTATGGTAAATAGTAAATATAAATTATCTTGTGGTAAATAGTAAAATTACTATGGTAAATAGTAAATTTAAATTACTGTGGTAAATAGTAAAATTATTGTAGTAGAATATTCGTGGAATATTTCGTGGAATATTCGTGGAATATTCGTGGAATATTCGTAGAATATTCTATGTTATAGAATATTCTATATTCTATAGAATATTCTGTAGCAAATAGTACTTTGGGAATTCTATAAATAGGGCCTAGGGATTTCAGATGAGAAAACAAACCAAAGAACATTTCTATATTCTCTCAAGCTCTCTCTTAGGAAGAAATATCTCTAAAAGAGGAGCAAGTAAGTAGAGGAAGAGTATAGGAAAAGTTGTAGAGGAAGAGTATAGGAAAGGAGAAAACTGTAAGGGAGCTGTCCTTATCCTACTCTTCTATTCTTTGTTTTGTTGTTACTTTCATTATATTTCTTTAGTTTTTCGGATACTAAGGTGCGAAGATAATTCTTAGTATGCTCGTGGTTGCGGTTTTGTCCGATCTTCCACATCGAAACGGGTAATTATTCTTGTTGCGAGGAAAAGTGTGGTACTGTTTATTGGTTCTTGATGTTTCCTTGATAATTCTTGGTGTTTCTTGTTTCTTGGTTTCTTGATTTATTGGTGTTTATTGGTGTTTCTTGGTGTTGATTTCATATCGAAATATGTCTGGTTTTGAGTTGGATATGAATAAGTGGTGACATGCATGGTTGCATGAAATTGGTGATGGACTTGAATTGCTTAATGACCGATTTGAAATGCCTAGTGGAGAGGCAATATTCTAAGATTGCTTGGTGAATAGGCAATGCTTAGAAAGGTTTTGAAATGAATATGACCTAGTAAAGAGGTCAAGATGTAAAATGTGAAAAAGGTCATTATACAATTCAAGGTCCTAGAGCATGTTGCATGATGATGGATAGTAGTAGACCAAGTCGTAAGATTACGGATTCCGTCTGTGTGAGTGGAATACCGTGGACTAGAGGGGGTTCTCTTGGTGGGGGAAATTGCCCCGCTCATGATGATCACATGTTGCGGGGGAGGTCTGGAGGACGAGGGAACTCGACAATTACGGAGTGTCTACCACTGGTGGGTCTGGAGGATGTGAGGACCAGATGCCCCAGGCTATTTTCAGTGGATGGCGCCACATTGCATGTTGAGTAAATAGGGAAAGTACATCGTGAGGATACATGCATCATATAGGAATAAGAGCACGCAATAGTGATTATGTGTTTTGATTGAATACATGATTATTGTGATAAATTACTGATTCGTTTTATGGTTGATTGGTGGTTTTACCTTGTGAATTGAATTAATGGTTTGGACACAGGTTTTATATCAATAAATTACTATTTTAAAAGAAATTGAAGAATATTAAAGAATATTGGTTTTATGAATATTTTTCCTTATTTTCAAAAGTTTTACTATAATTAAAATTATTTGAGGATTAAGGAAAGCTCACCCTTGCAATTCTATTTTTACATTTGGGATTGAGAAGTTGTCACTTTGTTTTGCACTGGTTGTTGCTACTATCTTGTTGTGAAGATGCTTGTTATGTTTTGCGTGTAGAAGTGTTGAGTAAATGTTCTAAGGTAGCAGAAAGGTAGTTATGTAAAATAATAAAAGGACAAAGTTATGTAATCTGATTGTAATGAACTTTAAAACTTATGTAATAAAAGTGTTGTTTTCTAAATCTCTCTTTTATCTACTATATCATTAACCACTTTAAATTACAAAATATAAGTAAAATAAGTAAATAAGAGGGGGGTGTTACATGAGCCAATCATACCTCTGTATACCGTCTGATCAACAGACTTACCTGACTCATCCTTGTTGAGATTTGCTCCAGACGAATGCATTGGGGTCTTCATAGGCTTGGAATTTTCCATCTTGAACTTCTTGATAAGTTCCTTTGTGTATCGTTGATGGATGTAGATTCCTTCTTTCGTCTCATTTGATTTGAAGTCAGAAAGAACTTCAATTCTCCCATCATACTCATTTCAAACTCTTCCTGCATTATCTTAGAAAAATCCTTGCAAAGAGAGTTGTTAGTAGCTCCAAAGACTATATCGTCTACATAAATCTGGACTATAATAAAGTCTTTTGAAACGCTTTTCTTAAAGAGAGTTGTATCAACCCTTCCTCTTGAAAAACCATTTTTAATAAGGAAAGTACTGAGTCTATCATACCAAGCTCGAGGAGCTTGTTTAAGACCATATAGTGCTTTCTTAAGTTTAAAAACATGGTCTGGTTGAGACACACTTTCAAAACCAGGAGGTTGTTTTACATACACCTCTTCTTCAATAAAACCATTTAGAAAAGCACTTTTTACATCCATTTGATATAGAACGATATTCTTGTGTGAAAGCAAAAGCAAGTAATATTTCGATAGCTTCTAATCTAGCTACGGTGCAAAGGTTTGATAAAATCAATACCTTCTTGTTGATTGTACCCTTGTGCTACTAACCTTGCTTTGTTTCTTACAACTTTTCCAGCTTCATCAAGCTTGTTTCTAAACACCCATCTGGTTCCGATGATGCTTTTGTTCTTTGGTCTTTCAATAAGGGTCCATACATCATTCCTTGTGAACTGATTGAGTTCTTCTTCCATAGCCAAAATCCAATCATTGTCTTGAAGAGCATCTTCAATATTATTTGGTTCCAGATTTGATACAAGAGCATAGCTTGAAATATACTTCACTTTTGATCTTGTTTGAACACCTTGAGATCTATCTCCAATGATGAGATCTTCTGTATGGTTAGATGCAAACTCCATGTTTTTGCAGGGCTTGATCTCCCTGTTGATGAGTATCAGACGAAGAGAGTTCGTCTGTTCTTGTATCGTCGATTCGTATCGTCTCGACCCTTGTTTATCATCTTGTCTTGAATTTGACGAGAAGGGTTAATCGCAAATTATCAAACAAATTTTCTAGGTCCGATATTTCTTTATCAGCCTTTGAGTTATCTTGGAACTTTACATGGATTGATTCTTCTACAACTTGCGTCTTAGAGTTAAATACTCTATAGGCCTTAGATGTGTTGGAATATCCAAAAAAGATTCCTTTAACCACCTTTGAATCAAACTTTCCAAGTTGATCTTTGGTGTTAAGGATAAAGCATTCACATCCAAAAGGATGGAAGTAAGAAATGTTGGGTCTTCTTCCTTTCCATAATTCATATGGAGTCTTATTCAAGATTGGTCTTATCAATATTCGTTTTGAATATAATAGGAAGTGTTGATCGCTTCTGCCCAATAATATTTCTGAGAGAGCTTTCATGCAACAAAGTTCTAGCCATTTCTTGTAAAGTACGATTTTTCCTTTCCACAACTCCATTTTGTTGAGGAGTTCTTGGAGACGAAAAATTATGAAATATACCATTTTCAAAACAAAAGGCTGAGCAATAAAATGAGAGTTAGCTAGAAGAGTATCATATGATATTTCTTCTGATTCTGACTCAGACTCAGAAGAAGAGGATGAAGAAGTTTCATTGTATTTTACCTCTCGTTGAGACATGATCTCCGGCCATGAGGCATATGTTTGTCGTTTCTTCTTCTTCGAGGATTCCTCCGAGCTTTCACCGTCAAGGTCTTCCCATGTCGGTAAGCTCTTCTTTCCTTTATCTCTTCTAGAGCTCCACCTCTTTTTCAACTGGGACATTCGATCTCATGTGTCCCGCTTTCGCACTCATAACACACAATCTCTGTGTTATCTTCTTTGGTTGATGACTTTTCAGGGAGCTTCTTTTCCTTTTTCTTGAAGAAGCGTTGGCCTCTTCCCTTCTTCATCATCATTCTTTTGAATCGTCTGGCCATGAGAGAGACTTCGTCTTCAGACGAACCATCAGACGATTCCGATTCAGTTGAATCAGCCTTTAAGATCTTTGCTTTCTTTTTACCGTCCTTCTTGTGATTCTTCTTTAGGAATGTTTTTAACGGATGGAAGCGCTATAGGTTTTTGGACCTTGATCTTATCTCTTTTACACAAGAGTACCTCATGTACTCTTAAGGCTCCTATTAACTCATCAAGAGTTAATGTCTTCATGTCACGCCCAACTGAAATAGCAGTGGACATAGCTTCCCATGGAGGAGGAAGACTGTCCAATATCTTCATGTTGTTCTGGGCCTTTGTGAAGGTGATGCCAAGAGCAGTGAGTCCATTCAATATTGTTTGGAATCTTCCAAACATCATATCAATGGATTCTTCTTTCTTCATAGAGAACATTTCATATTCTCTTTGAAGAGTAGCAGCTTTCCTCATTCTGACATCTTCTGTGCCTTCATATGAGATCTTTAGAGCACACATGAGAGCATATCTTGCTTTGTTGTTCAGCTCCATCATTGAGTATTCTTCATTTCCCCATTCTCCTTCAGGTTTGACAATAGGGATATCTCCTTTGGTAATGATATTCCACAGCCTGTACTGTGTGGATTTGATGTACATCTCCATGCGATCTGCCCAGTAGGGATAGTCATCTCCAGAGAACACTGGAGGTTTGTTCATGGAGGCTCCTCCGGATAAGAATGATGGTCCATGCTGGATCTTTTCCTCTATTGTTAAGCGCTCAACCCTGAGGCCGAGCTCGATACCAAACTGTAAAAGACAAATCACAAGAAGGGGGGTTGAATTGTGATTTCTAAAAAAAAATTTCTTTCGTCTGTACCTTTCGTCTGTGGGTTTCGTCTGTGAGTTCAAAGCTTGTTCATACGGAACAATGTTTATCTTGAAAGATTGATTTTAATATATAAACGTTAAAGTATATTTATCCCCGTTAGTTAACTAGCAAATAAAATAAATGCACAGATATTTTTATACTGGTTTGTCTATACAAGACTACGTCCAGTTACCCAGCAACCACTGAGTTTTCACTACAAACTGTGAAATGATTTACAAGTATTCTTTGAACCCGGCCAGCACGGCTATTACGGTATATTCTTTGATCCCGGCGCTTCAAAGGCTAAACCAACAAGGTGTTCTTTGAACCCACCTCCACAAAGCTAATACAAAGGTATTCTTTGAAACACGAGCCTCCTCGAGGCTAAAATGCCACACAATGTGGACTTTTTAAGAGATGTAGAAAAACAAAGTTTTTCCTCCTGCAGAGAGAGTGTTTTCAATAATGAGCTTAGCGATGAGCGAATTCTTAAAGATAGCAGATAAGCGTATTCGCCAACCGATTCTTAATTTGTGAAGTCCTTTTATAGGCATCCTCTTCAAATAGTCGTTAGACTCATTTGAATGTCGTTGAGAGTCGTTGAGAAATCTTTAGAGCTTTTCCAAAAAGGTTGTCAGTTGTACTTGATTGATTGATGAGAATTGCAGCGGATATAGCGGACTAGGTTGTGCGCGCAGTACTTTTTCTGACTTGTACAGAGATGTGACAAAAGGTGAAGACCTTTTTGATTTTGGAGTGTAAGCACAAATCCCTATACTGATCTTGGATGCTTCTCTTGAGTACTTCTTCGATTTGATAACTTTGGTGCGAGACTCCAATCTTGACTTCACTTTTGGATAGACGAAATGTGTAATCGTTGAAGTTGTTTCGTCTCATCCTTTCGTCTTAAGGCTTCACTCTTGAAAGACGGAGACTTTAGCTTTTCTGGCAGCATGCAAAATCTTCAAGTGCTCACTAGCATGCTTAAAGCACATAACATGTGATCTCTTACCCAAACAACAATGAATTTTTCAAGAACAAGTGGTAATGTTCAAGAATGTACCAAATAAAGTTATCCATGTTCTTAACAAAACACCCAAATCATTGAAGAACTCTAGCATACAAGTCATATAATGCACTCAGTAGGCTAGATGATAGGCTAGCATGCAAGAACTTCTAATATATGATCTAAGCTTAATGGAAACTTAGAACAAGGATGCATTCATGGTTGTTCAAAACTGGAATTCAAAGAAAACAGGATACTTTCCACTTTACAAACCAAGATCTAAGGCAACAAGTACAAAAATTGCTACAATACCAAGCATAGCTTCCGGATCGCAAGGTAATGCATGTGAATTTATGAATTGATATTACATCAAGGCGTTAAAACAAAAGCTGAATAAGGATATCAATGGCTGCCAAATACTGTAATACTAAGAAAAAAAATAAAAGAACTCCACGGATTAACCAATTTCAAAGCCAAACAAGCATGAAATTCAAGAATCTTGGCAAGATAACCCTAGAACAAGTAATCATGCATGAATATGTAAACTTCTCTTCTTCCTCATGGACATGAACATGCAACAACTTAAACAAAGCTCTAACAATGTTTAACAATGGTGGCACACACAAAAATTAAGAGAAGCTTCATGGTTTTACAAGAGAAAACCATGTAACCATGCAACAAACTTCATGGCAACTATGGAAGATCAATGATGCAACAAGAATTCAACTTTTCATGTGATTTTCTCAAAGAAACATGCATGGACAGCAAGTTATACTCATATAAAATGCAGTAACAAAAATTGAAATGTCATGTAAGACAATCAAACAAGGTACTCATGGCATGCATGAAAATCAACAAA
>JALJEV010000256.1:0-147432 GCA_026586105.1 Hylodesmum podocarpum
TTCATAGAAATATTTTTTCTAGGTTCGGGGTACCTAGAGCTTTCATCACCGATGGTGGAAGCCATTTCTGCAATAAAAATTTAGAAAGAGTTCTCAAGAGATCTAGGGTGAAGCACAAAATTTCAACACCATATCACCTCAAACCGGTGGGCGCGAGAGATAGTTAATAGGAGATTAAGAAAATTTTAGAGCGAACTATGAACTGTCCCCAAAGATTGGTCGAAAAAGACTAAATGATGCTCTTTGGATATAGGACAGCTTATAAAACTCCCATTGGCATGACACCATTCCGGTTGGTATGGAAAGGCATGCCACTTGCCCGTTGAGCAAGAACACGGGGCATACTAGGCCCTTGAAGTATCGAACTACGATTCCACTTCGGGTGGTGAAAAGAGACTTGACCGGCTCCATGAGTTGGAAGAATTAAGACTTCAAGCATATGAGAATGCCAAGATCTATAAAGAAAGAACCAAATTATGGCATGATCGTAAGCTTAGAAGAAGAGAGTTTCACCGGACAACTAGTTTTGCTTTACAATTCTAGGCTAAGGTTGTTCAGGAAAACTCAAATCTAGATGGTCTGGTCCCTTTCTTTGTAAAAGAAGTATTTCCCCATGGTGCTATTACGTTGGAAGACCTTGATAAATCTAGGGAATTTAAAGTGAAGAATCAAAGGGTGAAACCTTACTTGGGAGACAAGGTAGAGAAAGAGAAGGTCTCTATTGATCTTCAGGACCCTCTTGACAAGGTCAAAGTTACACGTCAAGCTAATGACGTTAAAGAAGCGCTTCGTGGGAGGCAACCCATGCGAGTAGGAAAAGCTGTAGATAGTCTTTTTGTTGATTGATTTGATTGTCAATTCTTTAGAGTTTGTGTTTTAATTGCATACTTGTCAATAATAAAAATAAAACTTGAAGTAGATAGAAATTTAGTGTTGAATTAATAAGTAATAAGAGAAGGATAGGAGATGTAGTAATATTGTTGGGAACTTTTTTTAGGCTCCATGACTTAGAGTGTGTGCACAAGCTTGAGTGAAGTCAAGAGGAAGGTGCAATTTAGCCTCCCCTGCTGTCAAACCACGCCAAGGAGCAATTGAGTTAGGAGCAAGGCGCAACTCATTGACACTCTCTGTCAAGATGCGCCCAAGCGCACTTATGTGTGAAGGTGGGGCGCAAAAACACATGCTCCTCTGTTAAAACACGCCCCAGCGCAAAATTCACTTAAGAGGGGGGCGCAAATCACCCTCACTCTCTGCCAAAACGCGCCCCGGCGCAAAAGTTTGGAGAGGCGAGGCGCAAATGAGTGATGCCCTCTGCCAAGATGCGCCTCGGCGTAAATCAATGGAGGGGCGAGGCGCAAATGCATATAACTTGCTAAACAAATGCGCCGCGACACAATTCCTTTAAGTAGCGAGGCGCAAAACTTGCGCCAAGGCACAAAAAGGGGCGCGCGCCATTGCATTCACAATTGAGCTATCTTCCATCACTTGGTGCTTGTAACTCTCAAGAGAGTAATCCCACTCTTCATCAATTCTCACTCCCACCTTCTCACATTACAAATAACTTTGAACTAACATCTTTATCTTCTTCATCTCTACTCTTCATCTCCATCCACATTGTTCAAACTTGCAAGATTTTTATCTTTGTGCATTCAAAATCTCTCAAGCTCATACAAGGTACGCCCATTTAACCATTGACTATTAATTGTTTCCTTCATTCTCTAAGCTCCAATTGCATTTCTTTAACATGAATCATTGGATTGGGGGTTCAATTTTATCTTGTGCGAACCCTAGTATGCCATGTGTGAGTGTTGAGTTGCTTATTTTTATGATGTTGCTTGGCCTTGTTTTGATGTTTTTAGAGAAATATGATTGATTGTGTGTAAGGAAATAATGGTAATTGCCTTGGGGGTTCATTTGGCAAAGCAATTAGAAAGAGTTGTTCCATGCTCATTCATGATTACATGGTGTTTGATAAAATGCCTCAATGAATTTTTTAGTGTGTTTTAAGTGAGTAATCTTAGTGAGCATGACCATATGATACTTGCTTATGTATTCCCCTTAGCAATGCCAATTTGATTTCTCTTTTCATTGCAATCTCGTGATGACATTACATGCTGATGTAGGTGCTCCTAGGAGAGGCTCCAAGAAGCTCCAACGTTTGCCCCAATCTAGTCTCCAACTAGCTCCACGGGTGAACCAAGACAAGTCTCGGCCAAAGGGTAAAGAGTGGTGTTTAACCGAAGAAGAAGAAAAAGGAAAAAGTGGGGAAGAAAGGGATGGTGGGTGGCGCCAAGGGTGAACCTATAAGCCTAGGATGGAACCGCCACAATGGTTGTAGAGAGCCATTGATAAGATTCAAAGAATGTTCCCTAAGGAACAAGAGAAGAGAAACCTCTCAAAGATGCACAAAGCTATCATTCAAATTTGCCAAAAGATCCCCACAAAGTGCCACGGCCTATGCTTATATAGGACTCAATCCTTGGCTCCCAAGCAACCCTTAACCACGGTTTGGGAGCTCCTAACCAAGGTTAGGGCTGCACCAATCCGTGGGCTTCCTTGCAAGCCAAGTAACCAAGGTAGTTAAGTTGGTTACTTGGTTGTTAGGAAGTCACATGGCCTTCACATGGGTGCAGATGGGTTTGTCTCCCCTTGTAGCCCATGTGATGTGCCATGTCATCAATCCTAGGCACCTTCTACTCAAGGGTGGAGATCCTTGATTAAGAGTTGGCATGGATCCACTCTTAAGCAAGGGCTCTTCCTAGTGTAGCAAGTGTTTCAAGGCCCACACTAGTCTTTTGAGAAAAGATGGTTTTAGAAAATCTTGTGTGGCCTTGAGTTCGGATGGCAAGCTAAATGGAAACCGAGGCTTGACCCCTACAAGCCCGTGGGCTTAGCCCAAGTCAATCCTAAAGCTATTACATCATAGAACAATGTTCAAAGTGGTTTACAAGTAGATTACAAGTAAATAGTCCTATGCTAGTTTCATGGTCTTGAAGTCTCTCCACCTCTTCCTCTAGCCTCCTTTGCATGCTTCTAGTAACTCTCCTAGATGTTCCTACATCAAACCCTCCTTCTTTGCTTGAACTTGTCCCCAAGTTGATGTCATCATCGGAACCTACATTACACAAAGAAAGATTAGAAACATTGAAAGAGTTACTACCCCCATACTTACTTGGAAGGTCTAGCTTGTAGGCGTTTGGGCCCAATTTCTCCAAGATCTTGAAGGGTCCATCTCCTCTAGGAAGAAGCTTGGAACTCCTCAAGGTAGGGAACCGTTCCTTCCTCAAGTGTACCCAACCCATGTCCCCTACTTTGAACTCAATAGCTCTATGGTGTTTGTTGTAGGCTTTCGCTATTTGCTCATTCTTCTTTTCTATCTTCTCCTTTACTTGAGTGTGTAACTCTTGGATCTTTCTAGCCCTCTGATAACCACTGTCGAATGACTATCAAAAGCTAGATTTATCCCCAATTAAACTTGTAATATAGAGGAATCAACCTAGGTCATCTCTCAGAAGACATACATACGTTCAATTCGGAATTGCTCACTATTAGGAGGGGGATTTTCATTGAACAATTCAACAAAACTAAACAAAAGTGTAATTATGAAACGAAAAGCTAAAGACAAAGCAGAGAAATGTAAATTGAAATAGTGAATTGCGTAAAAGATAAGAGCAGAAAAGGAACAAGGAACACTTACCATAAACGCGAAGAGAATTAGAAATTGAAAGTAGAGCAGAGAAATGCAAATCGAAGCAAGGAATTAAGCAAATTGAAACAATGAATTAAGCAGAAGAGAATTGCAGAAAAGGAATCAAGTGCAGTAGCATAAAGCGTGAAAACCTAAACAATCAAGAACAAAATTATAGAGCGTAAATGTAAATTGAACCAGAGATCTATCGCTGAATTGAAGAAGAATCAAAATCGAAGAACTGAATTCAATTATTGCAGTAGCTACAGTTGTGAGGAGAGATTGAATACATGAACATTGAAATCTAAGAAGAAAAGAGTGAGTAGAAGAGAGAACAGCGAAGAGAGAAGAGAGAATTGTGCAATCGCACAACTCAAACTTGCACAAGAAGCTAGAAAACAGAATTATCCAAGTTGTTTTTGAATTCACGCCCAAACATACTTATATAGAAGATGAAACGCGCCCCTCATTAAGCTATTTCGCACCCTGGCACACTTGTGAAGCAAAGGAAACAGTGAAACGCGCCCCTGGATGGCATTGGACGCGCTCTGGCGCGTTTTTGCCGCAAGCAGGTGTAAAATGCGCCCCCCTGGGGCGTTTTTGCCGCAAGCAGGAGCAAAACGCGCCCCCTGGCGCGCCCTGGCGCGTTTTTGCCGCAAGCAGGAGCAAAATGCGCCCCCCTGGCGCGCCCTGGCGCGCTTGGGCCTTCAGATTCGCGCCTAGGCGCAACTGCTTTGAGTACTTTCACTAAAATGGGCATAACTTCTTCCACATATATCATTTTGAGCTCTGGTTTTTTGCAAATGACAGAGGTTTGATAGAGCTACAACTCTCATGAAGACACGAAGAGCCAATTCGGAGTGCAAATTGAGTGAAAGCTGGGCTCAAATGGAGATGCTCCCTTGACTTGAGCTTCAACTTCTCTTCCTCTTGCTGACTTGCACTCTAAGTCCTCATCTCAGATCTTGGGTCTTCCAATCCAGGCTTCCATTCTAGCATTCAATCTCCTCCTTGCTCCTATCTCTTCTTCATTCCTCATAGTTCTAGAAGTGACTGCACAAGAATCAATATAGAAACATAAGAACTTATGGAATTTTAACTATTGTTTATTACTACTACTAAAATATACCTCTAACACAATATCTAAGATAAACTACCAAAATATGACACATATAACAGCTAATTGAACCGAAAACAAAGTAAAGAAAATGTATATAAAATGGATTATCAAATACCCCCACACTTATTCTTTTGCACTCCGGGGCAAAACTTACTAAATGAAGAATTGATGCTATGTGAACTGAACCAATTCGGTTGAGCCACGAGATGCATATAAAGAGAAAGGGACAAAATTCAGAGCATCAAGATCAACAACGATTCATGAATCTAATGTGCATCCAGAACAAACAATTTGATAAGTTGAGTTAAAGAATGAATTCAAAGTGATAGAACCTCACAAGTCAGTGTTTCCTCTTGACTCTCAAGTGTTTTAGGCTTGTATTTGCACTCAGACACATCATGCAAGCTAGCACTACCAGATTTTTACAAGCCTCTAATTTCAATAACTTGAGACACATGCAATTAAAGATCAAAAGGTCTTTATTAAGCTTGTAATGGGGCCAAGGTGAAGGTGGGATAAGAGAGGGATTATTTAGGCTAATAACCAAGAGAAAAGAGGAGCAATGGGGAATAAATCTAATAAGCATGAAGATTACCCTCCTAGCATTTACCTCTTTTTGGCATCCTACTTATTTCCATCCTGGATTTTCATTTCCTTCTTTTTCTCTTTTTTTTTCTTTCTTTTGCTTTCTTTTTTTTTTCTAGATTTCCTTCTTTGCAGCTTTTGGTATTTCCTTCTTTGTATCTTTTTCTATATATATATACATATACATATATTTTTCCGTATACTTGTTTTCTTCTGCATAACTAATACCAATTCATTCACCATCTCACATACCAGACTTGTTTTGAAAGGTCTTACCCCCACACTTATTTAGAACTTATTCCCAAAACAATTCCAAAGCTCCTTTAGTCCCTAAGGTTAGGGGACATCATTGTTTTTCATTTTTCGGCTTGTAATGAGCTTAAGATTGAAGAGAGGGAAATAAAGGCTCAAAAGGGGATAACAAGGGACAGATATGTAAAGTAGGCTCATTTGGCTAGTGGCTTAAGAAGAAAATTGCCTAAATCATTTCAATAATGCATGTGATCAAGAAATATCAGCAAGAGTCAAGGAAAAATCTAGAGCAACTAACAAGATGAGTGTAATCACACAAGAAAGAAATTTTGAAGGGAAAATGGTTCCTTCATATAAGGCTCAAACTCTCACAAGTTTTATTTTCTATTACAAATCATCCAAACTTCAGTTTCAGGCCAATTGCAAATCAAGGATGCACAAATAGGTCATAAGAAAATTGAACATCTGTCAACTAAAAATGTTTGTAACTTTCGTAATTTATACACCTATGACTTCAAAGAAAAAGGGTATGTTTCACATTTACCATTATTTTATTTTTTTTTATTTTTTATTTTTTTTTATATATTTTTTCTTTCAACCATCAAACAGAGCAAAACAGAACAGAAAACATAATAGCAAAATATTCACACAATCCCCCCCCCCCCCCACACTTGAAATTTGCATTGTCCTCAATGTAACATAAAGTGCATTTATGAATTCAATTGCAATTAACATCAGAAGGGGGATAGAAAAACTCCCTCAGGCAATCAAAGCGGCAAAGTGGGTGCAAGTGGTACCAACTCCCGCTCTAGGTTGTTCAATGGTGCTTTCTTGATTATGCTTCAGTTGCCCATTCACCATGAATTTGCCCTTGGTACCTACCAGAACAAACATCCACCAGGATCAAATATCATCCAATCACCTGCAATAATATGTAAGTCATTATTGATTAGTGCAGATGATTGGTGGTATAGATATGTTTTGTGATTAGTGCATGGTGGTGGTAGGAATAATTTGAATGCCATAATCATAATCTTCCATTTATTCATTTTAATATGGGCATCCAATTTGAACAATTTAAATGTTTCACTTAATCTAAAGCACGAATTAAAGCACATGGAATATTTAACATCAATATCAACAACACCGTTTAAAAGATAGAGCAAAGGGTTAGAATATTTCAAAATGTCATGGTCATCCTCTACTCCATTTTCGATGTGTGTAGACATTGGTTCGCCAATATGTGTAGGAGTTTGCATTTGGGCCTCCATTGATGACTTCTCTAATGACCTACAAGAATATGTAACATCATAAGAGCAAAAGGCATTAGGAACAACTAAGAGGTTTAAATTATCAAACTCAATTATAGTCCATGCTTTAATTCTATAGGTATCTAAAGTGAAGCAATTAATGTTGTTCATATTTTTGCAAGGAGAAAGAGTATTAAATGGTAAAGAAATCTTCTCTAGTGGTTCCTCTGATTTCCTGGATGTTTCACTCTTTCCTCAATGTTCGCTCCAAGGAAACTTTATGGCCAATTCTCCACTAGGTATCAAGACATGAGGATTTTTGTAGAGAGGAGGGTCACAAACAGCTTCACCGTGTGCTTTAATTTCTTTCTTTTCTACATAAACATCTTCACACAAGAAGTTGTTATCTTGTGTTTCTTCCTCAGGACTCACTCCTACATCACCTATAAAAACAGAATCAACATAAACAAAGGAAGGATTAGTATAAAGAATTAAGCCATCACATGTTTCCTTCTCTTGTTTATCTGTCACTTTTTTTTCCATGTCTTGTTCTTTCAAATCTTGTTCTTGCAACTCTTTCTCTTTAGCTACAACCTCCATGGTAATTGTCTTCTCTGGTTGTGCAGTGGAAGGTAACAATGGCTTGTTCGCTGCAATGTCAGTGGATGCAAGAACATGTAGACCAAAATCTGCAGCCTGCAAATTAAAATCTGCATCTGCAATGGCAGTATTAATCTCTGCACATATGGTACAAACAGTGGCATCATCATTACAGCAACAGCTAGCCAAATTTGTTAGACTTGAAGCTTGAAGAATGCTGTTGTGTCTCTCTTATGTGTTTTGGTTTTGATGAATGTATTTTCGGTTTTCCATAGATGAAGTGTAAGTAGGATATATCTATGTATTGATTGTTGTGTATAGGCATTGAGTTCTTTGTGTTGAGGCCCCAGAGATGTTTTAAACTTGTGTATGGTTGATCAAGTGACTAATGTTTGATTTCCAATTGTGAAAAACAGCTTTGAAAATTCTGGAAATCCATTTTTCACTGATGTAATCGATTACAGGCTTGATGTAATCGATTACATTGATCTTCCCCTCTGGTGTAATCGATTACATGGGTAATGTAATCGATTACATGTTTTTGGCCCTCTGGTGTAATCGATTACATCATTCATGTAATCGATTACATGGCTCGGAATATCGATGTAATCGATTACATCTCGTTGTAATCGATTACATGCTGGAAAATTCAAATTGGAGGGTTCTAACGGCTAGTGTAATCGATTACATTCATTTGGGATCAATTACATTGGCCGTTGTAGGCCGATTTTGCACGTTTTCTCCCTCCAAATTTGTTCTATAAGTATATCCTTGATGAAACATATGAAAGTGCTGAAAAACCTAGCTTCTTGAATCAACTCTTACACTTTCATATGCTCTTTACATAGAGTTCATCAAAGTTTTCAATGACAAAGGAAACTTGATTCATTCTGTGATTGGGTGGATTTCATAGTGTTCATTTGTGATCGGATTCTGCACTTGAGGTGTATTCTTTCTGATCTTTGTATTTTCCAATTCTGGGTTGTTGCTTTAGGAGAGGTCTCTCTAGATAGAGCATTGTGTTTGAGAAGTGATTCTCAAAGTTTTGATCTTGGAGGTGCCAAGGTCGGAAAGTTGTTCTTGAGGTTGAAAAACAGTTTTGGTGTTTTGATTTTGTTTGTATTGCTTGTTGCGAGTGAATGTAAAAGGATACAAAAGGAATCATTTGATAGTGGAAAACCAATCGCAATGAGTTGTTGGGTTGGGATTTAGCGTAATTGATTAGCGAACAAGTATATCATTGCACTCATCTTCTTCCTTACTCTCTTTACAGTTTTCACTATATTGTTATTGATCATATTCTGCTCTGTATTTGGAAACTGTATTGATAATCAACTCATTAATTGGTTTGGAATAGAATCAGTAATTGAACTTGTAATTGAATCTGTAATTGAAAGATAATTGATAGGTAATCAAGATTAACTTTCGGTTGAATTAAAAGGAATTAGAAACACGCGAATTTGGGGTAAAGTTTAACAAGAATCTATTCACCCCCCCCTCTAGATTCACACATAGAGACCAACAATTGGTATCAGAGCTACTTCTAGTAAGTTGCTCTAGAATTTGATCCATAATGGCCAGTAATCAATTACCATTTGCTGAAGGTGCCTCTATTAATAGACCTCATCTATTTTGTGGTGATAACTATCCTTTTTGGAAAGTTAGGATGAAAATTTTTATGGAGTCTATTCATAGAAGTATTTGGCAAGCAGTTATAACTGATTTCAAATTCCCACATATATAGTTGATGGAAATGAATTAGAAAAACCATTTGAGAAGTGGGAACCAGAAGAAATTAGGAGAGCAGAAAATGATGCTAAAGCTTTAAATATCATACATTCTGCTTTAAACTCTGATGAATTTTTTAGAATTTCAGCTTGTAGCACAGCCAAAGAAGCGTGGGATCTAATAAGGGTCACACATGAAGGTACCGCTGAAGTACGAAGGGCAAGGAAGAATACCTTGATCCAAGAGTACGAAACATTTAGAATGGCACAAGGCGAGTCCATAATGGATATGCGAAACGATTCACACACACATTGTGAATCATCTTAAAGGACTTGGTAAGATATTCGTTGAAGAAGAAGTCAACGTAAAGGTGCTGAAATCCTTAAGCAGAAAATGGCAACCAACTGTCACAGCAATCACTGAATCAAAGAACTTAGCATTGATGACCAGTGCAGAGTTATTTGGTAAGCTGAGGGAATACGAAATGGATATGTCCCGTATTGCTGATGAAGAACAAAAAGATAAGAAAGCCAAAGGGCTAGCACTAAAAATGGAAGACACAGCTAGTGAGAGTGATGCATCATCAAGCTGTGGAAATGAGTCTGAGCAAGAAATGAATCTCATGGTCAGAAAGTTCAAAAGGTTCATGAAGAAGAACAGTAACAAAAGGAGATTCAACAATGCTAGAAAAGGCTCATCTTCAAAGGTCACATGCTATGAATGTGGCAAGGCTGGACACTATAGATCAGAGTGTCCTAACTTGAAGAAATCAAACAGCAGTGAGCCTAGAAGAGTGGAGCAAGAAGAAAAACCCAAGAAGGACCGGTATTGGAAGAAAAAGGCCTACATTGCTTGGGAAGAAAATGACTGCTCATCCTTCAGTGAAAGCGAAAATGAGGAAGCCAACTTATGTCTTATGGCTAAACCAGATTCGGATAATGAGGTAAGTGATTCTGACTCTTCTAAAAATGATAATGATTATGATGAACTATATACTGCTTTTTGTGAGTTATTTAAAGAAGCGAGAAAAAAATTTGAAAAACTAAGTAAGGTTTTGAAAAAGAGTTGCAGTTAGATTTAGAAAATGAAATTTCTGTTTTGAAAACCAATATTCAAGAATTGAAAGAAGAAAATGATAAGTTGAAATTGCCCTGCTCAAAGTGTAAATCTTTTACTGCCCCTTTAAAAAGGAATAAAAAGAAGTTCCATACATTTAAACAAACTAGCAAGTATAGAAACTTCTCATGCAGTTATTGTATGCAATCTGGACATAATCATTATAACTGCATGATTAGAAAGAAAGGCTTGGATAATGGATTGTTTAAATGGATAAAGAAAGATAGTCACAGTTCTAACATGAAAGGACCCAACAAGATTTGGGTACCAAAAACCAAATGATAACTTTCTTTGTGTAGGTGTGCTTGAGAGCCAAACACTCAACATGGTATTTGGATAGTGGCTGCTCAAGACATATAACGGGTGACAAGAGTAACTTTATCTCCTTTAAATCCAAAGAATCTGGTTCAGTAGTATATGGAGATAATAACAAAGGCAAAATTCTGGGTATTGGTGATGTTGGAGACAAATCCAACTCCGTGATTGAAGATGTACTGCTTGTAGAAGGTTTGAAGTTCAATCTTCTAAGTATTAGCCAATTGTGCGACAAAGGCTATCAAGTTTCATTCGACAAAGGCTGCTGCAAGATCAATAACAGCGAATCGAATGAGGTATTGATGGTAGGTAAGAGAAGAGGTAACATCTATATACTTGAACTTGATCACTCATCATCATATCATGCATGTCTTACATCTAATGATGATCTATCTTGGCTTTGGCATAGGCGTATAGACATATTGATGTTCATCAACTTAATAAAATCTGTCATCTAAGAACTTAGTAGAAGGACTACCTGAATTAAAATTCAAAAGAGAAGGCCTATGTGTCAGAAAGGCAAGCAATCTAGAAACTCTTTCAAATCTAAAAATGTTGTTTCAACTTCTAGACCGCTTGAATTGCTGCACATGGATCTCTTTGGTCCATCTAGAACTGCTAGTTTAGGTGGAAATCTATATGGATTAGTTGTTGTAGATGACTACTCTCGTTTTGCTTGGGTTGCTTTTATACCAAGTAAAGACACCACTTTCAAAGTTTTCAAAATACTTGCTAAAAAAGATTCAAAGCGAAAAAAGATTTGAAAATCAAGTCCATTAGAAGTGATCATGGAGGGAATTTGAAAATGAACATTTTGAAAAGTTTTGCGAAAAATATGGAATCGATCACAATTTTTCCGCTCCAAGAACTCCACAACAAAATGGGGTTGTTGAGAGGAAAAACAGATCTTTAGTAGAACTAGCAAGAACTATGTTGAATGAAAGTGATTTGCCTAAATATTTTTTGGTGATGCGGTTTTCCTGCGTCTATGTTCTAAATAGAATTGTGATTCGACCTCTTTTAAAGAAAACCCCCTATGAACTCTATAAAGGCAAGAAACCCAATATCTCTCATTTTCGGGTATTTGGGTGTAAGTGTTTTGTTTTGAATAATAGCAAAGAGCCTCTTGGTAAGTTTGATGCCAAGGTGATGAGGTGTGTTTATTGGGTATTCATCATCAAGTAAAGCATATAGAGTTTTTAATAAAAGGAGAATGTGCATTGAGGAATCTGTGCATGTCAAGTTTGATGAAACTAACAATCCCCAAAAGGGAAGTGTGTTTGTTGATGATGATGAGCATGTAGGTGAAGAAAGCACTAGCAAAGAAAAAGCAAGAGCCACCAACCACTTCTCATGATCTTCCAAAAGAATGGAGGAAACCAAGAGATTTATCTCTTGACAACATCATTGGTGACATCCATAAGGGAGTAACTACTAGATCTACTCATAACATGTTTCTGTGATGATTATGCATTTGTATCTCAATTTGAACCTTCTTGTGTTGATGATGCTATAAATGATGAATATTGGATGAGTGCTATGCAAGAAGAATTGAATCAGTTTAAAAGGAATAACGTATGGGAGTTAGTACCTTTTAAAAGAGATATGAATGTAATTGGAACAAAATGGGTGTTTAAGAATAAGTTAGATGAGAATGGAGTTGTGGTTAGGAATAAGGCTAGACTAGTAGCTAAGGGATATAATCAACAAGAAGGAATAGATTTTGGTGAAACATATGCCCCTGTTGCTAGACTAGAAGCTGTTAGAGTTTTACTTGCTTTTGCTGCATACATGATTTCAAGTTGTTTCAAATGGATGTTAAAAGTGCTTTCTTGAATGGCTATATCAATGAAGAAGTTTTTGTTTCACAACCTCCTGGATTCACCGATTTGAGATACCCTAAGCATGTGTACAAACTGAAAAAAGGCCCTCATGGCCTAAAACAAGCCCCTAGACAATGGTATGAAAAGGTGAGTAAGTTTTTGTTGTCAAAAGGGTTAATGAGAGGTAATGTTGATAAGACTCTCTTCATAAGGAGAAAGTCAAACTGTATTTTGTTGGTTCAAGTTTACGTTGATGATATCATTTTTGGATCAACTAACAAATCTCTGTGTGAAGAGTTTGTGAATAGCATGCGGGGAGTTTGACATGTCTATGATGGGAGAACTCAAATTCTTCCTAGGATTGCAAGTCAAACAAGCGAAAGATGGAATCTTCATACATCAAGCAAAGTACACCAAGGAATTGTTGAAGAAATTCGACATGGAGAGTTGTAAGATCTCAAACATTCCTATGTCAACTAATCTCTACTTGGATAATGATGCTTTTGGACAAAGTGTAGACCAATCAAGATATAGAGGGATCATTGGATCACTCTTGTACCTCAAACAAGTAGGCAGGACATCATGTTCGTGTGTGTGTGTTTGTGCAAGATTCCAATGCACCAAAGGAATCACACATGGCAATTTAATGAAGAAAATCTTGAAGTATCTCAAAGGAACTACGAACTGTGGTTTGTGGTATCCAAAAGGTACGTATCCCACATTGGTTGGTTTTAGTGATCTTGACTTTTCTTGGTTGTAAAACTGATAGGAAAAGCACAAGTGGTGTGTGTCATTTGTTTGGAGGAAGCTTGGTCTCATGGTATAGCAAGAAGCAAGCCTGTGTAGCTCTTTTTCAGAGGCGAGTATGTAGGCTGCAGGTAGTTGTTGTGCTCGGACCATTTGGTGAAGCAACAAGCTGGAGGATTTTGGACTTAAGCTTGATCATATTCCAATCAAGTGTGACAACACAAGTGCCATCAGTATCACAAAGAACCCGGTCTTACACTCAAGAACGAAGCACATTGAGGTGCGTCATCACTTCATTAGAGATCATGTTGAGAAGGGAGATGTTGAGGTGGAATTCATTGACACAGAGAATCAACTCGCGGATATCTTCACCAAACCTCTGCCCAAGGAGAGGTTCTTCAAACTTAGAACCAATCTTGGTATTCTAAGTGAAGAACATCTCACATAAAGTGTTGTAAGTATGTTAGTTTAATCATTCATTTGTGCTTAAACTTGATATGAATTCATTGCATAATATGATCTTGACCATTTCTAAGTTCAAAATATGTAGAATCAAATGTTTTTCAACCATCCTATATGTGAAATTCATTAACATTGTAGTACAAAGTTCATTTTCAACTTGTTTTTGATTTTCTATAGGATGTAATCGATTACAGCATGTATGTAATCGATTACAATAGGTTTTGGCTCTGATGTAATCGATTACAACAACAATGTAATCGATTACAGGTGTGTGAGGTTCTGATGTAATCGATTACAGGACCAATGTAATCGATTACAGGGTGTTCTGTTTCTGATGTAATCGATTACATCATGTATGTAATCGATTACACCCTTCTTTGAAGGGTTTTTACAGCTTTGTTTTGAGGTTCTGGGCTTTGTGTTTTGTGTTCTTGGAAGCCCATTGATCTTGTGAATCTATTAGAAGTGTTCCCTAGGGTTTTAGCTCTCACTTACATTCACATTCTCAAAACACTAAAAATCCCAAGAGCCACCATTGGTATTAGTTCTCTCTCTCGTACCACCACCATTCTTCACCCTCTTCATCTTCAACCTTCGTTCTTCATCTTCTCTTTCACTAATCTTCAACCATGGACGGACAAGGAAGCAGTAAAAGGATGAAAGCTAGAGCTAGCTGTTGACTTTTAAATGTGCGTGTGTGTCAATCTTTCGGCAAGTGTACCGGTCGTCAAAAGTTTAGAAAAATAAGAATAAGGGTTGTCGAACCACAAAGACTAGTTGTGAATTATCGAATGCTTAATATGCTTGCTATTAGGACTAACAATTGAGTAAATCATGTGTGTAAACTAAGTAATTATGCAAAAGAGAATCAATGCTGTAAAATGAATGATTAAGAGCAGTAAATGTTTAAGTTTCAGAAATGAAAACAGTTAGGGAATAGGTTCATTCAATTCCTTCCTTCATGTAACTAAGTCTTATATCAATTCAATGTAAATCAATCAATCGGAGACTAGAATTTGTGATACCTTAGACTAAACCTATTCCTAGGTCTTTAGTCACTTTGAATGACTTCTATAATCTCTAATCCCTTAGGTGAAAATAGAAATACATTCAAGAAGCGAAACAGATAAATTCACAATGTCTCATAACATGCAAGTTCTATTCCTAGACTCATGCACTGTTATAATGATGCAATTCCTCTCCTAATTCAACTATCAATCTTCTGAAGGCATAATTGAAATGAGAAACAAAAACTCAAGGTATAGTTCAGTCAATTTCAAGCAGTTAATATTCCTATCACTATTTGAACTTCATGAATCAAACCTCGAGAAATTGCAATTAAGTAGGACAAGCTCAATCAATTAATCCGAAATTACAATTGAAACAGCATAGAACTTCGTTACAAGTGTTCTGGAATTGAAATCCCCTTCCCTAACCTAAGAATTTAGCCTAACATGGAAATAGAAAAAGAAAGAACAAAAATAGAAATCAAAACCGAGAGAAGCTCCATGAATCCTTAGATCTTGCTTCCACAAGCTCTAATTCTTCAAGAATTCTCTTGATTTGATGGAGAGGGATGGAGAACGAAGGTGGAGAAGAGAAGGAAAGAAGAGAGAAAAACGAGAGAAGTGTGCCGAAGAAGCTAACAGAAAACTGAATTATGAAGTATATCCAAAAGTTCTTAAGTTTCGCGCCCACGCATGATTATATAGACGATGAAACGCGCCTCTCATTAACCATTTCAGGGCGCCTTGGCGCTTTGTAAAACAAGTTTTGAACGGAGAACGCGCCACCCACTTAAGATGGCGCGCTGCGCGTTTTGCGTGCAGATGTGATCGGCGTGTTCTTCGCGCTCATTGTATAACTCTGTCTTGAATTTGGTATCGCCTCGTTTGGAACTTGGTGTCATGTCGTCTTGGCTTGATGTATCGTTGTGGGCTTGGTATCGTCTGTATTGAGCTTGATGTATCGTCGTATTTTCTTGGTCGTCTGTCTTTGGACCTTCTTGTATCTTGGTGTCGTCTGTCTTTAGTCTTTGGTATCGTATCGAACTTGGTATCGTCTGTCTTGGGTGTATCGTCTGTATTGAGCTACGGACGAAAATATCAATACGGAGATTAAGACAAAACAAGTACTGAGACGGATAACAACTTAAAAGAAGTAAACATAGACAAAACACTCATTCTTGGCGTTAGCACGGACGACACTCATCCGAAAATAAATGGAACAACACAGACGGAACACTTCACTTCTTTAGACGAAACTACTTCCATCGACGAAACAAACTCGGTGAAGCAAGTTCGGGATAGAAACTCTTAGCGAGGACGAGACTACTTCATCGACGGAACAAACTCGGGTGGAGTACGCACGACGAAGCAACTTGGAAGAGGCGGAGCACGAACGAAACTAATCTTCATTGCGTCTTGATCCCTTCGTCCCGAGCTTTCTAAGGTACGAAACGCGCCCTGTATTGAGTGAAATCGCGCCCTGGCGCGATTGAATAAGTGAGGCTGGCATGAGCGCGCCCCTGAGCGCGCCTTAGCGCGTTTTCGCCGCAAGCAGAGTGTGAAGGCGCCTCATGAGTGCGCCCTGGCGCGTTTCTTCGAGACGATAAACAATTCTTGGCTTGCTCTACTCTCTTGGTTTGAGCTTCGTTCAAGTATTGGATCCACTCCTTGTTGCTTATCTCTTCTTCAATCCTTCATTGAACCTAAAAATTAACAACAGAAGAATTAAAATGACTTAAAACTCAAGAAAAACTTGCAAAACTCACAAAACACTCACTCAAGAACTAACACTAAGCAATTATGATATTTTTACTGTTTTCTTGACTAAATTATAGCTAAACCTAGTGAAAATAGATGGGAATGAGCTTAAAACACCTAGAAAAACATGTATAATCTAGCACTTATCACAACCCCAAACTTAAAGCTTTGCTTGTCCTCAAGCAAACATAGAATCCATCATTACAAGGGTCAATAAGCATGGTATAACACTAAGCTCAATCACCCCCTTTGAAAATGCCTTATGCAGTTCTTAACTCCTTAAGCCAACTCAATTTATCTATGAAAGTTGGACATGCACTCAAAATGTTATCAAGCACTGCACAATTCATCAAGCATAGGCAAACAACATAGATTGGCATGAGAAAATGTACTTTAGTCAACATCAACAAAGTCCTCTCCAGTTAAGTGTTTGCCCTCAATCTCTCAAGTGATTAGGCTTGTGTTTCTCTCAATGTTACCAATTAGAACGTCAGTTACCATAGGCTTGCAATAGCTCTAAATCTCCACTTGCCTTCAAGTAGAAATTGGACAATCAAAAGGTCTTTTCGGGGTTGTAATGGGGCTTAGGTAAAGGTGGGTTAAAAGAAAAGGTTATTAGGCTACATATTCAAAGGAACTTAAGGAGTAAAAGTTAGGACCTATATGATATGCATGAATTAATATGGTGAGACGAAAGAAAAAAAAATGATGGAAACAAGAATAAACGAAAGAAAAAAATGATGGACGGACGAAAGACTAACAACCCATAACAAAACCACTTGTTTTCTTTTCTTGCTTTATTTCTTTTGCTCTTTAAACTGCATTTTCTTCTGTTTCCTTTTCTTTTTTTTCTTTTGTTTTTCTTTATTTTTCACTGTATCCCATCGTGCCAGTATCGTCTGAGCCTTTAGTCTGATGATTTCGTCTGTAGGCTTACAAGTGATACCCACAGACGATACTCCACAGACGATACCTACAAAGACCAATGAGACACTATGTTCTATTTTCTTCCTTTGTTTCTTTTCTTTCTTTTTCCTTTCTTTTCAATTTTTCTTGTTTTTCTCTTTATTTTTCTTGAGTGGTATCACTAATTGCCAGTTCATGAAGACGAAAAATAAACTTTTTGTATGGTATGCATGAAAAGTCGAGAGAATGCAATTATAACAACTATATGTTAGTCACAAAAATTTCACCAATATCTAGACCCAACAATATCCAAGTCAACCCCAAACTTCAAAAACTTAGAAACTTGACTTGTCCTCAAGTCAGCAACACATGCACCCCAAAATTTCAACCCCAAACTTAATCTTGAATCCTATCGTCTAAGCAAAGAAACCAATACTCTTTAAGTTCCAGTGATGGGATCATTGGTTTTTCACTTAATTAGGCTTGTAATGAGCTTAAGTATTCAAGAAAGAAAGGGTTTATTCGGGCTCGGGGCTAGCAATGGATAATGTTATGGTTAAGGCTTATTTTGGCTCAAGGCTTACAAGAAAGAAATGCCTTTATCATTTATGTTCAATCTAAATGTATGCAATTTTGACCAAGGGCTAGAGCAAGTTCTGGAACAAACACATCACATGGTAAAACACTCAAGAATGAATCATGTTGGAGGCACAAATTCTTATCCAGGATTAATCATTGCCTAACATTGCTAAGTTCATCAATCATGTCACAATCTAGAAAGTTGTCATGCTCAAATTCTCATACAAAGACTCTTCAAACATTTGAGAAACATGCAACTTTGTCATAGAATTTCAAATTGAACCTAAGTGCCAAAAATTACACAGTTCATTCTACTGGACTACCAAGTCAATGTTATACAAGTGCAATTAACCCTCATAAGATGGTCTAACAAAACAGGGCATATACTCTAAACAAACATAAATTGATAGTTGACATCAAAGGAGTATAAGAGTGCTCCCTGTTGAAGACTTAGTCAAAATGCTCAAGGTTCTGAACCAAGTGCCAAAATTTTCCATGATTCTCCAAAGCAATGCTTCAAAGATCTAATCAATTTTCACAAACAACACAAACTAACAAACAAGTAAAATAATAATCAAATTATATTCAACTAAAAGTCAATTAAAAATCAACTACAGTATCATGAACTAAAGAGACAGTAAAATAGTCTAGTTAAGCTACATTAACCAAAAACTTAAAACTTAGACAGAAATATAAAGCTAAAACATCAATCCTCATCTTCTGTCTCATCCTCTTCTTCCTCGCTTTCCTCAATATTTTCCTCTACGTCTTCATTATAACCACCATTAACCTTTTCACCATCATCATCTTGTCCTTCATTCGATGTTTCACTTTCATAGTCCTCAGAAAACTCTTCAAACCTCATTAACTCTTCAAACATTTCACTTTGAGTGGTTTGAATGGCGTCAACTTCTCTCTTGGCGATTCATTTGGGCGACTAAACTTCTTATGAGAGGCTCAAGTGCAATGCAAATTTTATTGGACTCGTGAATCCTTCTAATATTTTCTTGAACTACCTTCGATGTCTCAATAACTTTTGCGATCTCTGCAGCCAGAGAATCGGAGCTTCGCCATTGGAGCTTTACCTTTGGATTGTGATGTAGCTTTACCGCTAGAAGTGGACGGTGCTTCGGTGTGGCTTTGGCTGTCTTGGACTCTCCTTTGGTGAATTTCACATCAGTGTGGCACCCGGTCTCATAGGGATCAAACCTCGGTTGAAACTCCAGCCTCAATACACAGCTGAGTGATGATGCTTGCATAAGACAGGGATCCCTGTTTTTGCAAGTGCAGTGTGTGAATCTCATTGGCCATAGTCAGACCCACATTAAGATATTCACCCTTCATTATACTATACAGGCACCAAACTCTCTTCTTTGTGATGGAAGATCTCTTTGAATTGGTAAAAGAATCCCATAGACAAAAGCCCACCGATTTTTGCCTTGAAAGCATAATGATGAAGCTTTGACATGCGTAACTCCATTATTGTGCCATAAGCTATCCTTCCAAGCTCCCTTACCTTCACATAATAACTCATCTACCATGCTTGGTTCGGCTTTTTTATCGGCTCTATCTTGGAAGATACAATCCCTTCCTTCCGAGAAAGGGATTAATAACAGTCGGTTGATGGCTTGAGGTGAGAAAGAAATCTGTTTTCCCCGGACATAAGATGCATAGCGCTCTTCTTCATCATCACTTGTTATATTAGCATAGAACTCTAGCACTAGCTCTTGATATGCTGGGAAATTGATGTTGGCTAGTCCAGTCCACTTTCTTCCAGAAATCTCATTGCAAACTTCTTTGTAACTAGCACGTTGAGAAGCATCCCCAATTCTTTCATCAGTGTATAGGCTCGGACTCATGTTGAATTTCCGCTCTACTAGTACCGCACGTCTATGCAACGGGAGGCAAAGGCCTCTCGCATGCTCCGTGATCTAAATCTGTGAGTATCATATTCGAATTTCTGGAGTGACCTTGGCTTTCTTTGTGGTCTTCTTCTTCTCTTGGCTCTGTCCTTTGATAGCTTTATTTTTGGTTCTTGGTTGCCTTGAAGAAGAACCAGTTGGTTGATTACTTGAAGACATAATTTTGCAACAATTGAACCTACACAATACAAAGTATATATGAGAGAAACATGCAAGCACTTAACTAACAATTATCACCAATAAGGGTGTAACATCCCAAAACTTAAATATAGTTTAGAGAGGTTTTTAGGAACTTAAATGGAAATATAAAAATAATTAAAAATTATGAATTTTTGAAATTCATGCTAGTAAATAGTAAATTCTAGTAGTAAATAGTAAATTCATTGAAGCAAATAGTTAATTAAACACTAAGTGAACAAATAGTAAATTTCTTTGCAAATAGTAAAATTGCATCTGTGACAAATAGTAAATTGCATTGGTAAATAATAAAATTATTGTGGTAAATAGTAAAATTACTATGGTAAATAGTAAATTTACATTGGTAAAAAGTAAAATTAAATAGTAAATAATAAAATCATGAGGTAAATAGTAAAATCACTAAGGTAAATAGTAAAATTATCATGATAGTAGAATATTCATGGAATCTATTGCATAACCTTGGAATATTATTGGATTTTACATGGAATATTCTATATTCTATAGAATTTACTCAACACTTCTACAAAAAACACTTTGGGAATTCTATAAATACAAGGGATTTAGATGAGAAAACAAACCAAAGAACATTTCTATATTCTCTCAAACTCTCTTAGGAAGAAATATCTCTAAAAGAGGAGCAAGTAAAAGAGGAATTGAAGTATAGGAAAACCTTTTAGAGGAAGAGTATAGGAAATTTGAGAGAAAGTTAAGGGAAAATATCTTATCCTAGAATTCTATTCTTTTTTTGTTGTTACTTTCATTATATTTCTTTAGTTTTTCGGATACTAAGGTGCAAAGATAATTCTTAGTATGCAAACCATGGTTGCGGTTTTGTGATCTTCCGAGGAACATGAATTATTCTTGTTACGAGGAAAAGTGTGGTATTGTTTATTGGTTCTTGATGTTTCCTTGATAATTCTTGGTGTTTCTTGTTTCTTGATTTCTTGATTTATTGGTGTTTATTGGTGTTTCTTGGTGTTGATTTCATATCGAAATATGTCAGGGTTTTGAGTTGGATATGAATAAGTGGTGACATGCATGATTGCATTGAAATGAGTATGGACTTGAATTGTTTAATGACCGATTGAAAATGCCTAGTGGAGAGGCAACATTCTAAGATTGCTTGGTGAATGGGCAATGCTTAGAATGAGGTGAGATAAAGATGACATGGTGGAAAGGTCGATATTTGAGATATGATGAAGGTCATTATACAATTCAAGGTCCAAGAGCATGTTGCATGATGATTGGATAGTAGTAGACCAAGTTAAGTTACGGATTGTGTGAGTGGAATACCGTGGACTAGAGGGGGTTCTCTTGGTGGGGAAATTGCCCCTGCTCATGATGATCACATGTTGGGGAGGAGGTCGCTTGGATTTCGAGGGAACTCGACATTGGATGTCTACCACTTGGTGGGTCGGAGGATGTGAGGACCAGATGCCCCAGGCTATTTTCGTGGATGGCACCACATTGCATGTTGAGTAAATAGGAAAGTACAAGTGAGGATACATGCATCATATAGGAATAAGAGCATGCAATAGTGATTATGTGTTTTGATTGAATACATGATTATTGTGATAAATTGGAAGATTCGTTTTATGGTTGATTGGTGGTTTTACCTTGTGAATTGAATTAATGGTTTGGACACAGGTTTTATATCAATAAATTACTATTTTTAAAGAAATTGAAGAATATTAAAGAATATTGGTTTTATGAATATTTTTCCTTATTTTCAAAAGTTTTACTATAATTAAAATTATTTGAGGATTAAGGAAAGCTCACCCTTGCAATTCTATTTTTACAGATTTGCAGGATTGAGAAGTTGTCACTGTTTTGCACTGGTTGTTGCTACTATCTTGTTGTGAAGATGCTTGTTATGTTTTGCGTGTAGAAGTGTTGAGTAAATGTTCTAAGGTAGCAGAAAGGTAGTTATGTAAAATAATAATAGGACAAAGTTATGTAATCTGGTTGTAATGAACTTTAAAACTTATGTAATAAAAGTGTTGTTTTCTAAATCTCTCTTTTATCTACTATATCATTAACCACTTTAAATTACAAAATATAAGTAAAATAAGTAAATAAGAGGGGGTGTTACAAGGGGGTGTTACAAAGGGCATGCATCTCCATCAAAATTATAGTGTGGTTCGATGGATCTTAGATGGAAATTGCCAAAGGAAATGCAAAAGCAATTACAATATGGTCATGCTTACTAGTGATGTGCATCTAGAGCATACTCAAAACTTCATTGAAGCATTTTAATAAACACTAAGTGAACATGAATGGGCATATCATATTTCTTTCCAATTGCTTCACACCATGCATCTCCGTGACAATTATCATCATACATTCACAAGCAATCAATGTTATTCATCAACAATCATTAAAACAAGGCCATGCAACAACATTCAATTGAGCCATAATCAATTCGCACAAAAGGGGGTTAGGGTTTCGAACCAACGATTCTTGAACCCTCATCTCAAATACTCATGTGAATCATGCAATTGAAGCTTAGACAATGAAGAAAACAAGTTAAAATCAATGGATTGGAACACATACCTTGTTTAGGCCGAATGAGCTATGAGAACACCAAATGAGAATTCTTGAAAATTATCAACAAACAAAATGAAAATCTATGGTGGAAAGGGTGCAGGATCAATTCAAAACTACTTGTAATTGTGGAGTGGTGAGGTTGAAAATTGATTGGGATAGGGATTGAACTCTTGAGAACTCACAAGCACATGGAAGAAGATGAAGAACAAGTGAACGCGCTTCTCTTTGTGCCAAGGCGCAAGCTCGCCCTCTATTTGTGCCAAGGCGCGAGAAATGCGCCACCCTTTAATTGAAAAAGCGCCAGGGCGCGTTTTTACCGAACTCCATTTGCAGAATGCGCCACTCTCATCAAAAAACGCGCCGGGCGCGTTTTTTTGCACCGGTTATATGTAAAACGCGCCCTCGAAATATAATGGCGGCGCGCGTTTAGGCCGCAACCAAATCTTCAAACGCGCTCTTCTTCTTGCGAGATGCAGTCACGAGGCGCGTTTTTACCTTAGCGGTATAAACGCGCTACCTTGTTTCCTCAAATTGCGCCAAGGCGCAATTCACTACTTCCATTTGCTTGTGCTAAATATGATGGGCGTGTGTCACTGTGTTTTGGTCAATTCTTCATGCACTATTGTGGGCTAAGGAGAAAACTGATGACTTGCACCTTGATTCCACTTAGGCAAACAGTCTAAGTTCTTTTGACTCTTAACATATCTATTTTCTGCACAATAAACCTATCACACCTAAGCATGCCTTAAGATCCCACAACTTTCCCATTCATGCTATTACATCTCACCCCTCTTATTTCTATCATTCAAATCAATGCAATTTCAATTGTTATTCATATATCTACTTGTGTATCTATCAACACAGAATCAGATTTATTATACTAGCCCATGTATTTATACTTCTACTCTAATCATCACATTCTCTTTTCTTTTTGCTTTTCTAACTCTTAAACTATTTACAAGAGTCTCACAACAAGAAGTTATAGAAAACTTCTTTCAATTGGATGGGTTGCCTCCCACCAAGCGCTTCTTTAATGTCATTAGCTTGACATGTAACTTGACCCTATCAAGGAGGGTCATGCAGTGCAACAGAGACCTTATCCTTCTCAAAAGCATCTCCCAAGTAAGGTTTTACTCTCTGGCAGTTTACTTTGAACTCTCTGGATTTATCAAGGTCTTCTAAAGTGATTGCACCATGTGGAAATACTTGTTTAACAGCAAATGGACCAGACCATCTAGACTTTAATTTTCCTGGAAACAACCTTAATCTAGAATTATAAAGTAACACCAATTGTCCAGGGTAAAACTCTCTCCTTCTAAGCTTACGATCATGCCATAACTTTGCTCTTTCTTTGTAAATCTTGGCATTTTCGTATGCTTGAAGTCTGAGTTCATCCAACTCATGGAGTTGGTATAGTCTCTTCTCAAGGCCTGATTGAGAGTCAGAATTGAAATATTTCAAGGCCCAATATGCCTTGTGCTCTTGCTCTACAGGCAAGTGGCATGCCTTTCCATAGACCATTTGAAATGGTGTCATGCCAATGGGAGTCTTATAAGCTGTCCTATATGCCCAAAGAGCATCATTTAGTCTTTTAGACCAATCTTTTCTGGACAGATTTACGAGTTTCTCTAAAATCTTCTTAATCTCCCTATTTACTAGTTCAGCTTGCCCACTGGTTTGGGGGTGATATGGTGTTGCGATCTTGTGCTTCACCCCCAACCTCTTAAGGACTCTCTCCATATGCTTATTGCAAAAATGGCTTCCACCATCAGTAATGAAAGCTCTAGGGACCCCAAATCTACTAAAGATGTTTCTGTGAATAAAGGTATCTACAATCCTAGAGTCATTGGTTGGGGCAGAAATGGCTTCCACCCATTTGGACACATAGTCTACAGCTACTAGGATGTATGTGTGGGAGAAAGAGGGAGGAAATGGTCCCATGAAGTCCATCCCCCATACATCGAATACCTCTATTTCTAATATGTTATTCAATGGTCCCTCATCTCTTTTTGAAATATTTCCACTTCTTTGGCATCTGTCACAGGACTGCACAAAAACTTTTGCGTCTTTAAAAATAGATGGCCAATATAAACCACATTGCAAAACCTTTTTAGCTGTCCTTTCCCCATTAAAATGGCCTCCACTAGGGGAATTGTGACAATGCCAAAGGACAGAGTTGACCTCTTCCTCCGGTATACATCTCCTAAGGAGTCCATCTATACCCCACTTAAACAGAAATGGCTCATCCCATACATAATATTTTGCATCAGAAAACAGTTTTTTTCTTTGTTGATGGGATAAGCCAGGGGGGATATAGTTGGATACCTTAAAGTTCGCGATATCGCTGAACCAAGGAGCATCATTAACAGCAAAGAGTGTCTCATCAGGGAAGGTTTCAACTATAGGGATATCACTACCTTCTATTTCAGCATGAGGCAACCTTGAAAGGTGATCTGCCACTAGGTTCTCTCTGCCTTTTTTTGTCTCTTATCTCAATGTCAAATTCTTGCAGAAGGAGAACCCAACGGATCAACCTTGGTTTACTCTCATGCTTCATTAAAAGGTATTTCAAGGCAGCATGGTCAGTGTACACTATGATTTTTGAACCAATGAGATAAGACCTAAACTTGTTGAGAGCAAATACTATGGCTAGCAATTCTTTTTCTGTAGTTGAATAATTAATTTGCGCACTATCAAGCACTCTGCTAGCATAGTAAATTACTCTTACAAGTTTGTCCTTCCTTTGTCCTAATACTGCCCCTATTGCATAATCACTAGCATCACACATCAATTCAAAAGGTAAACTCCAATCTGGAGCAGTGATGATAGGGGCTGTTATTAGCTTCTCTTTTAGAGTCTCAAAGGCCTTCAAACAGTTTTCATCAAAATTAAAACTCACTTCCTTTACAAGCAAGTCACACAATGGTTTAGAAATTTTTGAAAAATCTTGGATGAATCTTCTATAAAAACCAGCATGACCTAAGAAACTCCTCACCCCTTTCACATTCACTGGTGGAGGTAGTTTCTCTATCACTTCTATTTTTGCCTTGTCCACTTCTATACCATTCATAGAGATTTTGTGTCCTAAAACGATGCCTTCTTTAACCATAAAATGGCACTTTTCCCAGTTCAAAACCAGATTTGTTTCTTGGCATCGTTTCAGTACAAAAGCTAAATTTTCTAAACAGTTATCGAAAGTGGAACCAAAGACAGAAAAATCATCCATGAATATTTCAATGAATTTCTCAACCATATCTCCAAAAATGGCCATCATGCATCTTTGAAAGGTAGCTGGTGCATTACATAGTCCAAATGGCATTCTCCGGTAGGCAAAAACTCCATAAGGACACGTAAAAGCAGTTTTCTCTTGGTCCTTAGGATCTACTACAATCTGGTTATAACTAGAGTAGCCATCTAGAAAACAGTAATAAGCATGACCAGCTAGCCTTTCAAGCATTTGGTCCATAAAAGGTAAAGGGAAGTGGTCTTTCCTAGTAGACTCATTTAACCTTCTATAATCAATACACATCCTCCATCCAGTCACTGTCCTGGTGGGGATCAATTCGTTTTTCTCATTCGCAATCACAGTCATGCCCCCTTTCTTGGGAACTACTTGTACTGGACTTATCCAAGAACTATCCGAAATGGGATAAATAATGCCAGCATCAAGTAGTTTGAGGACTTCCTTGTGTACAACCTCTTTCATAGTAGGATTTAAACGTCTTTGAGGTTGTATCACAGGTTTGAAATTGTCCTCAAGCAAGATTTTGTGCATGCAAAATGAGGGGCTTATTCCCTTCAAATCAAATCGCCACCCAATAGATTTATGCTTTTTCAGAACTTTAAGCAAACTGTCCTCTTCATTTTTATTCAAAAAATTGCTAATAATCACCGGGAAGGTGTCATTCTCTTCAAGAAAAGCATATTTAAGATGAGAGGGCAGTTGCTTAAGTTCGTTCTTAGGTGCAGTCTCTGTTTTATCAACCAATTCAGCTGTTTCATCCACTGCTTCAATACATGATGGTGATGATGTGTTGGTTTCCATAGCAGCAATGAATTCTTCAACTTCATATTGTTCATTTTCAAAACTGGAAGTATCAAAATCTTCCTCCTCTTTTATGAAGTCAAAAATTTCATTTTCATAAACATTTTCTGCTATAGGATTCAACACATCAATCATCATGCATTGGGACTTATCAGTTGGAAATTTCATAGCATCAAATATATTAAAGGATACCTTTTCTTCATCTACTCTTAGGATGAGTTCACCTTGTGCTACATCAATCAAGACTCTGCCGGTGGCTAGGAATGGTCTTCCTAGGATGATTGGCACTTCTTCATCAGCCTCCATATCCAACACCACAAAGTCAGCAGGAAATACAAATTTGTCCACCTTCACCAAGAGATCTTCTACTACTCCATAGGGGCGTTTGGTGGATCTGTCCGCTAATTGTAGTGTCATCATTGTAGGCTGAATGTCTTGTATGTTCAATTTACGTAGTACGAAAGAGGCATCAAGTTTATCTTTGGCTCTAAATCAATCAATGCCTTACCAACTGGTACTTCCCCTATAGAACAAGGGATAGTGAAGGGGCCTGTATCTCTCAACTTTTGAGGCAATTTCCTCTGGATGATGGCATTGCATTCCTCTGTCATGGCCACTGTCTCATCATCCAAAAGCATTCTCTTGTTAGATAGAATTTCCTTCATGAATTTCGCATATGAAGGCATCTTCTGCAGAGCTTCAGAAAATGGAATATTAATCCTCAAACTTTTCAAGATATCGAAGAATTTGGCAAACTGCTTATCATCATTTGCCTTCTTCAGCCTTTGAGGATATGGAAGCTTGCAGTAAGGTGAGATGTGTTCATGCTGGCCAGCTTCTTCTAAAATCTGCTTCTTTGTCTTTCTTGGTGAATCTTTCTTTTCCATGAGGACTGCAGGTATAGGTGGCTGCCTAACTTTCTCTGCAGTATCTTCTTCTTCATCCACTTTATCACCCTTTAATTCTGAAGTTTTCTCTCCCAACACTCTACCACTCCTTGTGGTAATGGCTTTACACTGCTCCTTTGGGTTTACCACAGTATCACTTGGCAGATTCCCTTGGTTTCTTTCAGATAATTGCTTGGAAAGCTGGCCAATCTGTGATTCAAGGTTCCTAATTGAGGCTTCTTGATTGGTAAACATGGATTCAGTTCTCTGCATAAAGGACATAAACATGTTTTCCAGATTTGAGGGTCCTTCTCTAGGAACATTCATATTAGAAGTTGCTGGAGCATTCCTTGGTTGGTTAGGTTGGAATTTAGACTGGTTTGGATTGAAAGGTGTGTTTTGTGGTTGGTTTTGGTTATAGTACTGGTTAGATGAAGATGCTTGGTTTTGATGCTGATTGTAATTTTGATTGTATGGTGGATTTGGATTGAAAGGTGGTCTAGGATTCGAGTTGAAGGTTTGTTTGAAGTTTTGGTCATAAGAGGAAGGATTAGGTTGCGAGATAATTGTTGTTCCTATATGATGATTTGGATGGTTCCTATTGTGAGGGTTATAGCTGTTTGTGTTAGCATAAGCATTACCTTGAGGATTTCCCATATAGTTCACTTGAGCTTGATCCTCTACGATAGCTCCTAAGTGTCACAACATTCAACTGGATGTCCTCCCCCACAATATTCACAATTTATCGGAGGTGCTGGACCGCATTTAGTGGACCATTTGCAGTTGTTTCATTAATTGGTCCAATTTCTGAGTCATCAATTTATTCTGAGCCAGCAATGCATCATTGGCTCCAAGCTCCATCATTCCTCTTCTCTCCCCATAGAAATCACTAGGAGGAGCATCGTATCTGTTTGAAGCCATCGTCTCAATGATTGCTCTTGCTTCTTGCGCATCCTTTTCCTCAATGAACCTCAGAGAGGCATCTACTAGCAATCGGTATGTGATCGCAGTCCATTATAGAAGATGTGGATTTTGCTGCAAATCGAGAAACCATGGTGAGGACATCTTCTCAAGAAGGATTTGAATCTCCTCCATGCCTCACTTATGGACTCTCCATCCTTTTGCTTGAAACAAGAAATCTCAGCTCTGAAGTAGTTATATTTCTCAGGTGGAAAATATTGAGCCAAAAATGTGTTTACCAAGTCTTCCCAAGTAGTGAAGTATCCATATGGAAAACTCTGCAACCACATCTTTGCCTCACCTTTTAATGAAAACTCAAATAATCTCAGCCTAATGGCGTCATCCGGCACTCCATTCATTTTTATAGTTCCACAAATCTGCAAGAAATTGTGAACATGTTGATTTGGATCTTCCTCTTCTAGACCTCCAAATTGCTCTTGTCTGACTAATTGTGTAAGAGCAGGTTTTATCTCAAAGTTGTTGGCTGCCACAATTGGTGGTGCAATACTAGAACCGCAGCCCATTGCATTTGGTGTGTACAGCTCTTCCAATGTCATCCGCCTTGTGTTATCCATAGTTGCTGTTGAATTTTCTGGTGTAGTTGAGTCTTCTGGTATGGTCTCTTCTTTATTGCTTTTATTCTCTTTCAGATTTTTCCTGCAAAACCTCTCAATTTCTGGTTCAAACAAGAAGTTAGTTTCCTTAATTCTTCGCATAAACCACAAATCTGAAGGATACAGGAAATCTCAAACAAATCAAAAGAATGAAATAATTCAATGAAAAGCAAAAACAGAACACGTATACAAAACAAACAAAAAAAAATGTCCTAAGTAGCAAGCACGTCAAGACTATCGATATTCAACCAATAGTCCCCGGCAACGGCGCCATAAACTTGTTGACTTTTAAATGTGCGTGTGTGTCAATCTTTCGGCAAGTGTACCGGTCGTCAAAAGTTTAGAAAAATAAGAATAAGGGTTGTCGAACCACAGAGACTAGTTGTGAATTATCGAATGCTTAATATGCTTGCTATTAGGACTAACAATTGAGTAAATCATGTGTGTAAACTAAGTAATTATGCAAAAGAGAATCAATGCTGTAAAATGAATGATTAAGAGCAGTAAATGTTTAAGTTTCAGAAATGAAAACAGTTAGGGAATAGGTTCATTCAATTCCTTCCTTCATGTAACTAAGTCTTATATCAATTCAATGTAAATCAATCAATCGGAGACTAGAATTTGTGATACCTTAGACTAAACCTATTCCTAGGTCTTTAGTCACTTTGAATGACTTCTATAATCTCTAATCCCTTAGGTGAAAATAGAAATACATTCAAGAAGCGAAACAGATAAATTCACAATGTCTCATAACATGCAAGTTCTATTCCTAGACTCATTACCTTTGTTATAATGATGCAATTCCTCTCCTAATTCAACTATCAATCTTCCGAAGGCATAATTGAAATGAGAAACAAAAACTCAAGGTATAGTTCAGTCAATTTCAAGCAGTTAATATTCCTATCACTATTTGAACTTCATGAATCAAACCTCGAGAAATTGCAATTAAGTAGGACAAGCTCAATCAATTAATCCGAAATTACAATTGAAACAGCATAGAACTTCGTTACAAGTGTTCTGGAATTGAAATCCCCTTCCCTAACCTAAGAATTTAGCCTAACATGGAAATAGAAAAAGAAAGAACAAAAATAGAAATCAAAACCGAGAGAAGCTCCATGAATCCTTAGATCTTGCTTCCACAAGCTCTAATTCTTCAAGAATTCTCTTGATTTGATGGAGAGGGATGGAGAACGAAGGTGGAGAAGAGAAGGAAAGAAGAGAGAAAAACGAGAGAAGTGTGCCGAAGAAGCTAACAGAAAACTGAATTA
Organism: Hylodesmum podocarpum; assembly: GCA_026586105.1. NCBI lineage: Eukaryota > Viridiplantae > Streptophyta > Magnoliopsida > Fabales > Fabaceae > Hylodesmum > Hylodesmum podocarpum. The sequence continues at coordinate 30,378 of JALJEV010000256.1, forward strand.
TGAAGTCTATCCCCCAAAAGTTCTTAAGTTTCGCGCCCCACGCATGATTATATAGACGATGAAACGCGCCTCTCATTAACCATTTCGCGCCTTGGCGCGCTTGTAAAACAAGGGAAGCAGTGGAACGCGCCACCCACTTAAGATGGCCGCGCCCTGGCGCGTTTTGAGCGGAGAAACAGTATGAGCGCGCCCTTCTGCGCGCTTTGGCGCGTTCGTCCTACAATCGTCTGTCTTGAATTTGGTATCGTCTGTTCTGAACTTGGTGTTGTCTGTCTTAGCTTGATGTATCGTCTGTTGTGGGCTTGGTATCGTCTGTCTGAGCTTGATGTATCGTCTGTATTTTGTGTCGTCTGTCTTTGGACCTTCTTGTATCTTAGTGTCGTCTGTCTTTGGACCTTCTTGTATCGTCTGTCTGAACTTGGTATCGTCTGTCTTGGGTGTATCGTCTGTATTGAGCTACAGACGAAAATATCAATCTGGAGATTCAGACAAAACAAGTACAGACGGAACAACTTAGAAGAAGTAAACATAGACAAAACACTCATTCTTGGCGTTAGACGACACTCATCCGTAAGATGGAACAAGCACAGACGGAACACTTCACTTCTTTAGACGAAACTACTTCATCAGACGAAACAAACTCCGGTGTAGCAAGTTCAGACGAAACTCTTACTCTGGACGAGACTACTTCATCAGACGGAACAAACTCAGGTGGAGTACGCACAGACGAAGCAACTTGGAAGAGGCAGGCACAGACGAAGCAACTTCATTGCGTCTTGATCCCTTCGTCTGAGCTTTCCTAAGGTACGAAACGCGCCCTGTATTGAGTGAAATCGCGCCCTGGCGCGATTGAATAAGTGAGGATGGTATGAGCGCGCCCCTGAGCGCGCCTTAGCGTTTTGCCGCAAGCGAGTGTGAAGGCGCCTCATGAGTGCGCCCGCGCGCGTTTCTTCGACTTGGATGAAACAATTCTTGGCTTGCTCTACTCTCTTGGTTTGAGCTTCTGTTCAAGTATTGGATCCACTCCTTGTTGCTTATCTCTTCTTCAATCCTTCATTGAACCTAAAAATTAACAAAAGAAGAATTAAAATGACTTAAAACTCAAGAAAAACTTGCAAAACTCACAAAACACTCACTCAAGAACTAACACTAAGCAATTATGATATTTTTACTGTTTTCTTGACTAAATTATAGCTAAACCTAGTGAAAATAGATGGGAATGAGCTTAAAACACCTAGAAAAACATGTATAATCTAGCACTTATCACTAGCCGAGACATCCAAGAGGAAAGACGTACCAAGAAGAGACAAGAAACCTCTTCCAAAAGGAAGGCTTCTGAAGAATCTGTGCATCACAATCCATGGTTCACCACGAAGGAACAAGAAACTCGTTTCTTCACTAATTTCGCAAACAGGGAACTCGTACCCCCAAAGATTGTGGACTTAAGATGGCTGGACCATGAAGGATTTACCTTTCACTCCATGCTTAGAGATCAGAACTTGGAGAAATTCGTTGGGCTGAAGGGTTTCATATACCCTGATTTGGTAAGAGTATTCTATGCCAATATGAAAATTCATTCTGGTTCTAGGAGAGTGAAATCTGAGGTCAAGGGTGTGTCCATTGTTTTGACTCCTGATATGTTCTTTCAATATGCTTGGGATAATGATGATGGTATTATTCCCACTATGGAAAATCTGATGGAAGAGGGTTTTGAGCTTGAGAAAAATGCTTTCTATATGAGCTTGTTGAAGAATCCTGAGGCATGGGAAGCTGAAATGACAGCAAGAAGAGAAAGAGGTATGAGGAAGACCTTTGGCATTGGTGGTCTCAACATTGACGACCGTCTTCTTCATTATACAATATGCTGGGTTTTGGCTGCTAGGGGTACCAATCATGCACAGCTCATGGAAGAAGATTTGGTGTTGATGGCTGCTATGAAGAACGGTATTCAAGTGGATTGGGCTCGTGTTATGATGGAAAATATGGTCAAAGTTCAGAGGAAGCTTGAATACAAATGTCCTTATGGATTGTTCATCTCTCGTATCCTTGAGCATTGTCAGGTGGATGTTTCCAATGAAAGTCGCGAATTGGTGAAAGATATTCAGGTCATTGGACATATGGCATTAAAGAAGATGCATTTGGTGAAAACCCCAGCTGGATGGGTTTCAAGAGATGATGTGCAACCACAACAACAACGACCACAACAACAACAACAAGAAGAAGAAGAACAACAAAGAGAACAACAACCAGAAGAAGATTCTTCCTCCAATGATGATGAGGATTCAAGTTGGGGAGTACATCCTAAGTCTAGATTTGAGTCCATTGTCATTGATAGGCTGGATGAGATGGATAAGCGCCAAGATGATCTGGGAAAGCAGATTAAAGAATTAGAAAGGAATCAAAATCTGCGTTTCCTTGACATGAAATCATTGATGGAAACCATCATGGAGCGCCTCAACCAAGATGATGATGATGGTGATGATCAGTGACTCCTCTGCTGTATCTCTCTTTTTGGTTTGATATACCAAATAGGGGGAGAATAGTATAGATTATTCTAGTAAGGGGGAGTTGAGTTGAGAGTAGCTTTGATAGGTTGTTCCTGGTTTTGTTTAGTTGATATTGTTTAGGAGAATTTATGTTTTTGAAGTTTTTACTGTTTTATTGATTTCTGAACTATGTTAAGTGATTGTCCTTGATATTAAATAAAATTCGGTTTGTTTTATGATTCATTGGTCTTGATCTATATTTGTATTTGAATCATGTCATAAAACTTGAATGAATGGTTGATTAGTAGTGCATATGCGTATGGTATTTTCTGGAGATTTCTAACATATGCAGGACTTTCAAAGAACAACACATATCCTAAAAGCTCTAGGAAAACCTCATATGTGATTTGGTATATCAAAACCAAAAAGGGGGAGATTGTTAGACTTGAAGCTTGAAGAATGCTGTTGTGTCTCTCTTATGTGTTTTGGTTTTGATGAATGTATTTTCGGTTTTCCATAGATGAAGTGTAAGTAGGATATATCTATGTATTGATTGTTGTGTATAGGCATTGAGTTCTTTGTGTTGAGGCCCCAGAGATGTTTTAAACTTGTGTATGGTTGATCAAGTGACTAATGTTTGATTTCCAATTGTGAAAAACAGCTTTGAAAATTCTGGAAATCCATTTTTCACTGATGTAATCAATTACAGGCTTGATGTAATCGATTACATTGATCTTCCCCTCTGGTGTAATCGATTACATGGGTAATGTAATCGATTACATGTTTTTGGCCCTCTGGTGTAATCGATTACATCATTCATGTAATCGATTACATGGCCTGGGAATACTGATGTAATCGATTACATCTCGTTGTAATCGATTACATGCCTGGAAAATTCAAATTGGAGGGTTCTAACGGCTAGTGTAATCGATTACATTCATTTGGGATCAATTACATTGACCGTTGTAGCTCAGTTTTGCACGTTTTCTCCCTCCAAATTTGTTCTATAAGTATATCCTTGATGAAACATATGAAAGTGCTGAAAAACCTAGCTTCTTGAATCAACTCTTACACTTTCATATGCTCTTTACATAGAGTTCATCAAAGTTTTCAAAGACAAAGGGAAACTTGATTCATTCCTTTGATTGGGTGGATTTCATAGTGTTCATTTGTGATCAGATTCTGCACTTGAGGTGTATTCTTTACTGATCTTTGTATTTTCCAATTCTAGGTTGTTGCTCTAGGAGAGAGGTCTCTCTAGATATAGCATTGTGTTTGAGAAGTGATTCTCAAAGTTTTGATCTTGGAGGTGCCAAGGTCTGGAAAGTTCTGTTCTTCAGGTTGAAGAACAGTTTTGGGTGTTTTGATTTCTGTTTGTATTGCTTGTTGCAGAGTGAATGTAAAAGGATACAAAAGGAATCATTTGATAGTGGAAAACCAATCGCAACAGTTGTTGGGTTGGGATTGGACGTAGGCAGTTAGCCGAACCAGTATACATCGCTGTGCACTCATCTTCTTCCTTACTCTCTTTACAGTTTTCACTATATTGTTATTGATCATATTCTGGCTCGTATTTGGAAACTGTATTGATAATCAACTCATTAATTGGTTTGGAATAGAATCAGTAATTGAACTTGTAATTGAATCTGTAATTGAAAGGTAATTGATAGGTAATCAAGATTAACTTTCGGTTGAATTAAAAGGAATTAGAAACATGCGAATTTGGGGTAAAGTTTAACAAGAATCTATTCACCCCCCCCCTCTAGATTCACACATAGGGACCAACAAAATTAGTATTGAAAGTAGAAAAATTAGTCCAATCAGAACCAAATTCAGAGTTAAAATCTGTACAACTATTTACAAAATTATCAACTAAATCTGTGGAGAAAACAGAATGCTCTTCAGCAGGTAGTTTCATGCTTTCAAGTATATTGAACTTCACAATATCTTCTCCAAACTCCATAGACAACGTGCCAGAATGAACATCAATCTTGGTCCGTGCAGTAGGTTCCACCATTTGCTTACCTGACCCCAAAGTAATATCACTCACATTCTTATCCTTAACATTCATATCAGAGTCTTCTTGTGAGGGTAGATTGATGGATGTTTGAGGTTGGCCCAAATTAATTGTATCAGATAACTGACTCGTCTGAGTTCGAAGAGTCTGAAGAGCCTGAATATTCTCCTCAGTTACCTGCATATACTGCTTGATTAATTCTTGCAACGAAAGTTGCGGTTGGGCTGGTGGTGGTGCAACATGATGAAAATGTGATACATGATGGTTGGGTGCCTCCTGCCAATCTTGTCTCGGATGGAAAGTAGAGTGATCATATGAACTCTGATAGCTTTGATCTCCCCACCCGGAACTGTAGGAGTAAGGGTCATACTGCTGCTGAGGTATGTTATGAAAATTTCCTACTTCTGCAGTAGTAGGATAAGTAAAATATGCATCTTGCTGCAATAGTTCCCTAATAGTCCTATTATCCATGTTAGCTTAACCAAAATGTACCTGCCACAAATGAAAATACCCAAGGATGCACCAGAACAACAGAACAGAACAACAACTATTATATGGAATTATGGTTAGTCTATACAATTGTAATTTTTACAAACAATTTATATACATGAGAAATGGTAATTCCAAATCAAAAACAACTACTATTATATGGAATTATGGTTAGTCTATACAAATGTAATATTCACAAGCAGTTTATATACATGAAAAGTGGTAATTCCAAATCAAATGACGTATGTCCCCGGCAACGGCGCCATTTTTGATAACCACTGTCGAATGACTATCAAAAGCTAGATTTATCCCCAATTAAACTTGTAATATAGAGGAATCAACCTAGGTCATCTCTCAGAAGACATACATACGTTCAATTCGGAATTGCTCACTATTAGGAGGGGGATTTTCATTGAACAATTCAACAAAACTAAACAAAAGTGTAATTATGAAACGGAAAGCTAAAGACAAAGAAGAGAAATGTAAATTGAAATAGTGAATTGCGTAAAAGATAAGAGCAGAAAAGGAACAAGGAACACTTAGCATAAACGCGAAGAGAATTAGAAATTGAAAGTAGAGCAGAGAAATGCAAATCGAAGCAAGGAATTAAGCAAATTGAAACAATGAATTAAGCAGAAGAGAATTGCAGAAAAGGAATCAAGTGCAGTAGCATAAAGCGTGAAAACCTAAACAATCAAGAACAAAATTATAGAGCGTAAATGTAAATTGAACCAGAGATCTATCGCGGAATTGAAGAAGAATCAAAATCGAAGAACTGAATTCAATTATTGCAGTAGCTACAGTTGTGAGGAGAGATTGAATACATGAACATTGAAATCTAAGAAGAAAAGAGTGAGTAGAAGAGAGAACAGCGAAGAGAGAAGAGAGAATTGTGCAATCGCACAACTCAAACTTGCACAAGAAGCTAGAAAACAGAATTATCCAAGTTGTTTTTGAATTCGCGCCCAAACATGCTTATATAGAAGATGAAACGCGCCCCTCATTAAGCTATTTCGCGCCCTGGCACACTTGTGAAGCAAAGGAAACAGTGAAACGCGCCCCTGGATGGCATTGGACGCGCCTTGGCGCGTTTTTGCCGCAAGCAGGTGTAAAACGCGCCCCCCTGGCGCGCCCTGGCGCGTTTTTGCCCCAAGCAGGAGCAAAACGCGCCCCCCTGGCGCGCCCTGGCGCGTTTTTGCCGCAAGCAGGAGCAAAATGCGCCCCCCTGGCGCGCCCTGGCGCGCTTGGGCCTTCAGATTCGCGCCTAGGCGCAACTGCTTTGAGTACTTTCACTAAAATGGGCATAACTTCTTCCACAGATATCGTTTTGAGCTCTGGTTTTTTGCAAATGACAGAGGTTTGATAGAGTTACAACTCTCGTGAAGACACAAAGAGCCAATTCGGAGTGCAAATTGAGTGAAAGCTGGGCTCAAATGGAGATGCTCCCTTGACTTGAGCTTCAACTTCTCTTCCTCTTGCTGACTTGCACTCTAAGTCCTCATCTCAAATCTTGGGTCTTCCAATCCAGGCTTCCATTCTAGCATTCAATCTCCTCCCTGCTCCTATCTCTTCTTCATTCCTCATAGTTCTAGAAGTGACTGCACAAGAATCAATATAGAAACATAAGAACTTATGGAATTTTAACTATTGTTTATTACTACTACTAAAATATACCTCTAACACAATATCTAAGATAAACTACCAAAATATGACACATATAACAGCTAATTGAACCGAAAACAAAGTAAAGAAAATGTATATAAAATGGATTATCACCCTCTCTTGGCCACTTCTATTACAAGAAAACTCAATAGGCAAAGCCACTAGATCAAGTGGGGTGAGTGGGTTAAATCCATAAACAACTTGAAAAGGAGAAAACTTAGTAGTGGAATGTTCTACCCTATTATAGGCAAACTCAATATGTGGTAGCCAATCTTCCCAACTCTTAATGTTCTCACCAACAAAAGTCCTCAATAGTTGACCCAAAGTCCTATTGACAACTTCGGTTTGCCCATCCGTTTGAGGGTGGCAAGTTGTAGAGAAGAGAAGCTTGGTTCCAAGGCAACTCCAAAGGGTTCTCCAAAAGTGCCCAAGGAATTTTGAGTCTCGGTCACTCACAATTGTCTTGGGTACTCCATGGAGTCTCACTACTCAATAGTTGACCCAAAGTCCTATTGACAACTTCGGTTTGCCCATCCGTTTGAGGGTGGCAAGTTGTAGAGAAGAGAAGCTTGGTTCCAAGGCAACTCCAAAGGGTTCTCCAAAAGTGCCCAAGGAATTTTGAGTCTCGGTCACTCACAATTGTCTTGGGTACTCCATGGAGTCTCACTACTTCTTTGAAAAATAGCCTTGCAATATTTGAAGCGTCATCAACCTTCTTCCAAGCTATGAAGTGATCCATTTTTGAAAACCGGCATACAACTACAAAGATACTATCCATTCCTCTTTTGGACTTAGGAAGACCAAGGATAAAATCCATGGAGATTGATGGTCCCTTTGGGTGAATCTAGAGGGGGGGGTGAATAGATTCTAGTTCACTTTGGCCTATTTTTCGTGAGTTTCTAATTCCTTTTAATTCAAACAGAGTATACTCAAATTTATGCAGCAGAAATATCAAAGGAATTATTAATAACAAGTTTGTAATCAATTTTCAGTTTATACAATGTTTGTATCTACCCTTTCCAGTTTAAGTTGATTACCAAGTTAATTACTGAGTTAATTACCAATTCAGTTACCAAACAACTTGCAGAATTTAACAATGATAATAGCAGTGTAAGGTAAATAGTAATGAGTGTAAGGAAGAAGAAGAGTGCACAGTGATTTATACTGGTTCAGCCAACTGCCTACATCCAGTCCCAATCCAACAACTGTTGCAATTGGTTTTCCACTATCAAATGATCCCTTTTGTGTTCTTTTACATTCACTCTGCAACAAGCAACACAAAAACGAAATCAAAACACCCAAACCAGTTCTTTAACCCAAAGAACGTTCTTCCCGACCTTGGCACACCCAAGATCAAACCTTTGAGAAAACACTTCTCAAATACTCTTACTCTATCCGAGAGACCTCTCTCCTAGAGTAATAACCCAACAATCAAATTGACAAATAAAAGATCAGTTTAGAAAACACCGGAGTGTAGATTTCGATCACAATTTAATAGAACTTTGAATACCACCCAATCAGTAAAATGACTATTGTTGCCTTTTCTCAAAACTCTTTCAAGAGCTCTTGAAGTTCTTAGTGATTTCTCTTGAAGAAAATGATAAGCTCTCTTAGAGAGGATTTGAAAGTGTATAGGCTTTTCTGAAAATGAATTTCAAGTCTTTCAAGAGTATTTTCAAATCTGTACAAAAACTCTATCTATGTTTTTCAAAATGCCCTCCATTTATAGATGCAGATGGAGCCTCCATTGTTGACAATTTGATCTCCAAAATCAGAACGTTGGAGGAGCCTCAAATTGAACCGTTGGAGCCTCAAAAATTGACTTTTTATGGAGTTTAAAATTGATTAAAATAAGTGGGTAATCAAGTGGGATGTTAGAAAAATCATTTCAGGCAACTTTTAAACATTCTCTGCGGTGGTAATCGATTACAGATCGTGGTAATCGACATTCGCTGAGATGAAATTCATTCAGGTGATTTTTTTAGCATGGTAATCGATTCATGACCTTATGGTAATAGGATCGGTTCGTGTAATCGACACAACCTTATGGTAATCGATTACTCCATTGTAACTCTTAGATTTTGAAATGTTGGAGTTACTTTCGTCTGTTCTTTTACTTCCCAGGTCAGACGATGCAATTCTTCAGACTGAATGAGTAAACCTTGAAGTCTATCATCTGATGTATATCGTCTGATATCTATCGTCTGATATGTATCGTCTGATATATATCATCTGATATGTATCGTCTGATATATATCGTCTGATATGTATCGTCTGATATATATCATCTGATATGTATCGTCTGATATATATATCATCTGATATGTATCGTCTGATATGATCGTCTGATACTGTCGTCTGATACCTATCGTCTGATACCTATCGTCTGATATGTATCGTCTGATACCTATCGTCTGATATGTATCGTCTGATACCTATCGTCTGATATGTATCGTCTGATACCTATCGTCTGATGTATCGTCTGATGAATTTTCAAACAGAGAACAACACACACATTCCTATTCTAACCAATCAATACACATGAAAAACTCCTAAATACATTTATCTAAGAAAACCAAAATTACATTACATCAAAATCAAAAACACCAAGAGAGACACCAAAACCTCATCAAGCTTTAGTTCCAACAATCTCCCCCTTTTTGGTTTTGATGTACCAAATATCAACAAGGGTTTTCTTTGGAGTTTTTAGAATATGTGTTGATCTTCTAAAATTCCTGCAATTGATAGAAATAACCAAATACACAGTATATTGCAGTTTCACCATACATTCCATTATGTATCAGAGCAATATTATATAGAATTATTCATTCAGAGAATATAATATAGAACATGAATAAATTTCCAATCATAGATAAATGACCAATGCATTTGAAAATAAACCATAATCTGAAATTTATAACAGAAATTCAAATTGTTCATAAAGGTTGCAGAAAAATTAAAACAGAGCAAAAACAGAACATAGCTAAAACAGAACAGAGCTCAACATCAGACCACATCATCCTAATTCAACTACCTCCTAATTCAGCCATCTATTCAATTCTCCCCCTATCTAAAATAGCCTATAAATTCTCCCCCTATTTGGTATATCAATAATCAAAAAGGGAATCTATAGGAAGGGACTTCTACATGGAGTCGAAACGAGATTGAAGAGACCTCATCATCTCTTTGATTTCCATGAAGTGAGCATTGTGTGAAGCTTCCATATCGTCTATCCTTTTGTTGGTTGTAGCTTCAAGTTCACCCAGCCGATCAATCATGATGGATTCAAAACGGGACTTTGGAATGTACTCCCCCGCAGCTGAATCATCATCATCATCAGAGGGTGGATGAGGTTCTGCTTCTTCTGGTTGTTGTGGCTGTGCTTCATCCCTTGGAAACCATCCAGCATCAGTCTTTACTAATTTCATCATTTTTAAGGCTCTATCACCAATGATGTGGATGTGCTTGACAAGTTCTCTGTGTTCATTTGTGACATCAACTTGACAATACTCAAGTACTCTTGAGATGAACAAAGAGTAGGGACACTTGTTATCCATGAATCTCTTTGCCTTTAGCATGTTATCCATCACAACATAAGGCCAATCAATCTGAATCCTATTCTTCAGAGCAGAAATTATCACTAAATCTTCCTCAGTTAATTGAGCATGATTGGCTCCTCTTGCAGCCAATATCCAACAAATGGTGTAATGTAAAAGTCTATCATCAGCATTCAGCCCACCAATATTATATGTGATTTTCTTCCTATGCTCTTTTCTAGCAGCTTTTTCTGCTTCCCAAATTTGGGGATTTCTCAGCAAGCTCATATAAACAGAATCTTTGTTAAGATGGATTCCTTGTTCTTTCAATAATTCAAATGTGGGTCTAATACCCTCCTCTCTGAATCCAGCAATTTGAAAGAATAAATCTCTAGAGAAAATGATGGGTTTGCCTTTTACCTCAGACTCAAGCATTTCGGAATCGTCGTCTGGTCGGAGGTTGGAGTAGAATACTCTCACCAAATCAGGATAGATGTAACCCTTCAGACTAACGAACTTCTCAAGATTTTGTTCCCTGAGAAGCGTTTGAAATGTAAACCCTTCAGTATCCAGCCACACCGGATCCAAAATTTTTGCAGGTACAAGCTCCTTGCCTGCATATCTCCCATAGAAACGTTGTTCTTGGGCCTTAGAGGTGAACCATGGGTGAATGTGCTCTTCCATGGTTTCTTCCGAAGGGGTAGGATTCTTTCGTTTGGAGGATGATGCTCCCCTTTTGGAAGTATTTGTTGCTACAAAATCATCTCTTGGAACTCTCACTTTGATCCTTTTCCCTTTTCCTTGGTCTGCCATTGATGAAGTGAGGAAGAAGATGAAGAATTTTTTTTTTTTTTTTTAGAGAGAGATGAGAGAATTCTAGAGATAGAAAGGGGTTCTTAGGGTTTGGAAAGATGAGTTATGAAACCCAAATCTGAAAATCTCCTCTAATAAAACTTGAATCAAGACTAGATTCGTTGAACCTTGAATTGGATTTCCAGAATGAGGCCCATTAGCACTTGAAGTAAGCTCTCAGATGCAGTGGTAATCGATTACCATGGTATGGTAATCGATTACTGCCGAGAGTAATCAAAAGAGGGGCTCTTCTCTGACTCGTGGTAATCGATTACCATTAGGTGGTAATCGATTACTGCCGAGAGCAAATTAAAGATTTGCCTAAAACAGAGCATGGTAATCGATTACCAGTTTGTGGTAATCGATTACTGCCGTGAGTAATCTTAAAAAAATTTGATTTTTCAAATTCTGCAATTGTGTTGGTTATCTCTATTGAAAGCTATGAATTCATATCAATTTAAAACATTATGAATGATAAATCTAACCATGTTTAGGGAGTTCAATTGAGATGTTCTTCACTTAGTATACCAAGATTGGTTCTAAGTTTGAAGAATCTCTCCTTTGGCAAAGGTTTAGTGAAGATATCTGCAAGTTGATTCTCTGTATCAATAAACTCTACGTTGCAATCTCCTTTCTCAACATGATCTCTAATGAAATGATGTCTTACTTCTATATGCTTAGTTCTGGAATGTAGAACAGGGTTCTTAGTGATACTAATTGCACTTGTGTTATCACACTTGATGGGGATATGATCAAGCTTTAGTCCAAAATCCTCAAGTTGTTGCTTCAACCAAATGGTTTGAGCACAACAGCTACCAGCAGCAACATATTCTGCCTCTGCTGTTGACAAAGCAACACATGCTTGTTTTTTGCTATACCAAGAGACTAAGCATTCTCCAAATAAGTGACATACACCACTTGTGCTTTTTTTATCAGTTTTGCATCCAGCAAAATCTGCATCACTAAAACCAACCAAAGTAGAGGATGTTCCCTTAGGATACCACAAACCACAGTTTGTAGTTCCTTTGAGATATTTTAAAATTCTCTTAACAGCATTCATATGTGATTGCTTAGGTGCAGATTGAAATCTTGCACACACACAGACACTGAACATTATGTCAGGTCTGCTTGCTGTAAGATATAAAAGAGATCCTATAATCCCTCTATATTTGGTTTGGTCTACTCCTAATCCTGCAGCATCATTATCTAAGTAGAGATTAGTTGACATAGGGATATTAGAGCTTTTACAACTCTCCATGTCAAATTTCTTTAATAATTCCTTAGTGTATTTTGCTTGATGAATGAATATACCTTCTTTTAGTTGTTTGACTTGTAGTCCTAGGAAGAATTTGAGTTCTCCCATCATAGACATGTCAAACTCACCCTGCATGCTATCTACAAATTCTTCACACAGAGATGAATTGGTTGATCCAAAGATTATATCATCTGCATATACTTGAACCAATAAAATGTTGTTAGACCTCTTTTTAATAAAGAGAGTCTTGTCAACATTTCCTCTGTGATACCCTTTTGACAATAGAAATATACTAAGCCTTTCATACCATTGTCTAGGGGCTTGCTTAAGGCCATAGAGAGCCTTCTTAAGTTTATATACATGCTCAGGGTAGTTAAAGTCAGTAAATCCAGGAGGTTGTGAAACATAAACTTCCTCATTTATATAGCCATTCAGAAAAGCACTTTTAACATCCATTTGATATAATTTGAAATCATGAATGCAGGAAAAAGCAAGTAATACTCTCATGACTTCTAATCTAGCAACAGGGCATAAGTTTCTCCAAAATCTATACCTTCTTGTTGGTTATAACCCTTTGCCACTAGTCTAGCTTTATTTCTAACCACAATACCATTCTCATCTAGCTTATTTTTAAACACCCATTTTGTTCCAATTACATTCATATCTCTATTAAAAGGAACTAATTCCCAAACATCATTCCTTTTAAATTGATTTAATTCCTCATGCATTGCATTTATCCAGAATTCATCAAGAATAGCATCATCAACACAAGAGGGTTCAAATTGAGATACAAAAGCATAATCATCACAAAACATGTTATAGGAAGATCTAGTAGATACTCCCTTATGGATGTCTCCAATGATGTTGTCAAAAAAGAGGTTCCTTGGTTTCCTCCATTCTCTTGATTTATCTTGAGATGTGGTTGGTGGTTCTTGCTGTTCTTGAGGTTTGCTACTGCTTCCTTCACCTGTATCCTCCTCATCATCAACAATAACACTTCCCTTTTGGGGATTGTCAGTTTCATCAAACTTAACATGCCTGATTCCTCAATGCACATTCTTCTTTTATTATAAACTCTATATGCTTTACTAGTTGATGAATATCCAATAAACACAGCCTCATCTGCCTTGGCATCAAATTTACCAAGGTTTTCTTTGCCATTATTCAGAACAAAACATTTGCAGCCAAATACCTTGAAATGAGAGATATTAGGCTTTTTGTCCTTATAGAGTTCATAGGGGGTTTTCTTTAAAATGGGACGTATCACAATTCTATTTAGAACATAGCAAGCAGTGGAAACTGCATCAGCCCAAAAATATTTTGGTAAATTATTTTCATTTAACATTGTTCTAGCTAGTTCTACCAAAGATCTATTTTTCCTCTCAACAACACCAGTTTGTTGTGGAGTTCTTGGAGAGAGAAAAATTGTGATTGATTCCATATTTTTCAAAATTTTTCAAAATACTCATTTTCAAATTCACCTCCATGATCACTCCTAATGGACTTAATTTTCAAATCTTTTTCGTTTTGTATCCTTTTGGCAATGATTTTAAAAACTTTGAAGGCATTGTCTTTACTAGGTATAAATGCAATCCAAGTAAATCTAGAGTAGTCATCTGCTAATACTAATCCATATAGATTTCCACCTAAACTAGCAGTTCTAGAGGGTCCAAACAAATCCATGTGCAAAAGCTCAAGTGGTCTAGAAGTTGAAACAATATTTTTAGATTTAAAAGAGTTTCTAGATTGCTTGCCCCTTTTGACATGCATCACATAGGCCTTCTTTATTGAACTTTAAGTTAGGTAACCCTTCCACTAAGTTCTTAGATGACAGTTTATTAAGTTGATGAACATCAATATGTGCTATGCGTCTATGCCAAAGCCAAGATATATCATCATTTGATGTAAGGCATGCATGATATGATGATGAATGATTAAGTTCAAGGATGTAGATGTTATCATGTCTCTTACCAACCATTAATACCTCATTTGATTCACTGCTACAAATTTTGCAGCTTCCTTTATCAAATGACACATGATAACCTTTGTCACATAGTTGGCTAATACTCAGAAGATTGTACCTCAAACCTTCCACAAGCAATACATCTTCAATGACAGGATTTGATTTTTCTCCAACAGCACCAATACCCAAAATTTTCCCTTTATTATTATCTCCATATACTACCGATCCAGTTTCTTTTGATTTGAAGGAGATAAAATTACTCTTTGTCTGATCATATGTCTTGGCAGACCACTATCCAAATACCAAGTTGAGTGTTTGGCTCTCAAGCACACCTACTGAGAAAAAAGATATCATTTTGATTTTGGTACCCAAATCTTTTTGGGTCCATGAATGTTAGTGCAGTGATTATCTTTCCTAATCCATTTAAACAATCCATTAGAAATTCCTTTCTTCCTAATCATGCAATTATAAGATGTATGTCGAGTTTTTCATAGAATCGCATGGAAAAGTCTTATCATTGTTGGTTTGTTTAAATGTAGAGAACTTCTTTTTGTTAGTTTTGAAAGAGGCATCTACAGATTTACACTTTAAGCAAGGTAGTTTCAAATCATCATTTTCTTTTCTCAAAGTTTGAACATCAGTTTTTAAAACAGAAATTTCATTTTCTAAATCAGCATTTTTGTTTTTCAAAACTCTGTTCAACTTATCTAATTTTTCAGCTTCTTTCACAAGATCACAAAATGCATCATACAGCTCATCATAATCTTTTATAGATGAATCGGAATCACTTACCTCTTCATCATCTGAAGTTGGATTTGCCATAAGACACAAGTTTGTTTCTTCATTCTCACTTTCACTAGAGGATGAGGAGTCATTGTCTTCCCAAGCAATGTAGGCCTTTTTCTTTCTAAACTTCTCCTTCTTGGGTCTTTCCTCATGTTCAAATCTTCTAGGCTCACTGCTACTTTTCTTTATGTTTGGACATTCAGATTTGTAGTGTCCAGTTTTACCACATTCATAGCATGTGACCTTTGAAGATGAACCTTCAAACCTCTTGAAGCCTTTTCTGAAGTTGAATCTCTTTTTGTCATTGTTTTTCTTCATGAATCTTTTGAATTTTCTTACCATTAGATTCATGTTCTCTTATTCAGATTCACTTCCACAGCTTGATGTATCACTATCACTAGCTGTGTCCTCCATCTTGAGTGCTATGCCTTTGGCTTTCTTGTCCTTTGATTCTTCATCTGCAATACGAGACATATCCATCTCATATTCCCTTAGTTTACCAAATAGCTCTGCACTTGTGATTGCAGCAAGATTCTTAGACTCAGTTATGGCTGTCACGAGTTGATTGCCATTTTTGTTTAGAGACTTTAGAATCTTGACATTCACTTCCTCTTCTATGAAGCTTTTGCCAAGTCCCTTGAGATGATTGATGATATGGATAAATCGTTTCTGCATCTCCATTATGGACTCTCCTTGTAACATTCTGAAGGTTTCATACTCTTGGATCAAGGTGTTCTTCCTTGCCCTTCGTACTTCCGTTGTACCTTCATGTGTTACCATGATAAGCTCCCAAGCTTCTTTAGCTGTTGTACAAGCAGAAATTCTAAAGAATTCATCAGAGTTAAGAGTAGAATGTATAATATTTAAAGCTTTAGCATCATTCTCAGCTCTCTTAATTTCTTCTTGATCCCACTTATCAAATGGTTTTTCAACTACTTGTTCTTCTACTTTGTGTGTGGGGATTTTATAATCAGTTATAACTGCTTGCCAAATACTTCTATGTATAGACTCCATAAAAAATTTCATTCTAACTTTCCAAAATGGATAGTTATCTCCACAAAACAGAGGAGGTCTATTTATAGAGGCACCTTCAGCAAAAGGTAACACTGGCCATTGTGGATCAAATTCTAGAGCAACTTACTAGAAGTAGCTCTGATACCAATTGATGGTCCCTTTGGGTGAATCTAGAGGGGGGGGTGAATAGATTCTAGTTCACTTTTGCCTATTTTTCGTGAGTTTCTAATTTCTTTAAATTCAAACAGAGTATACTCAAATTTATGCAGCAGAAATATCAAAGGAATTATTAATAACAAGTTTGTAATCAATTTTCAGTTTATACAATGTTTGTATCTACCCTTTCCAGTTTAAGTTGATTACCAAGTTAATTACTGAGTTAATTACCAATTCAGTTACCAAACAACTTGCAGAATTTAACAATGATAATAGCAGTGTAAGGTAAATAGTAATGAGTGTAAGGAAGAAGAAGAGTGCACAGTGATTTATACTGGTTCAGCCAACTGCCTACATCCAGTCCCAATCCAACAACTGTTGCAATTGGTTTTCCACTATCAAATCATCCCTTTTGTGTTCTTTTACATTCACTCTGCAACAAGCAACACAAAAATGAAATCAAAACACCCAAACCAGTTCTTTAACCCAAAGAACCGTTCTTCCCTGACCTTGGCACACCCAAGATCAAACCTTTGAGAAAACACTTCTCAAATACTCTTACTCTATCCAGAGAGACCTCTCTCCTAGAGTAATAACCCAACAATCAAATTGACAAATAAAAGATCAGTTTAGAAAACACCTGGAGTGTAGATTCTGATCACAATTTAATAGAACTTTGAATACCACCCAATCAGTAAAATGACTATTGTTGCCTTTTCTCAAAACTCTTTCAAGAACTCTTGAAGTTCTTAGTGATTTCTCTTGAAGAAAATGATAAGCTCTCTTAGAGAGGATTTGAAAGTGTATAGGCTTTTCTGAAAATGAATTTCAAGTCTTTCAAGAGTATTTTCAAATCTGTACAAAAACTCTATCTATGTTTTTCAAAATGCCCTCCATTTATAGATGCAGATGGAGCCTCAATTGTTGACAATTTGATCTCCAAAATCAGAACGTTGGAGGAGCTTCAAATTGAACCGTTGGAGCCTCAAAAATTGACTTTTTATGGAGTTTAAAATTGATTAAAATAAGTGGGTAATCAAGTGGGATGTTAGAAAAATCATTTCAGGCAACTTTTAAACATTCTTCGGTGGTAATCGATTACGAGATCGTGGTAATCGATTCTTAGAGATGAAATTCATTCAGGTGATTTTTCAAGATGGTAATCGACTGACCTTATGGTAATCGATCGCTCGTGGTGTCGATTACAGCCTTATGGTAATCGATTACTCCATTGTAACTCTTAGATTTTGAAATGTTGGAGTTACTTTCGTCTGTTCTTTTACTTCCCAGGTCAGACGATGCAATTCTTCAGACTGAATGAGTAAACCTTGAAGTCTATCATCTGATGTATATCGTCTGATATCTATCGTCTGATATGTATCGTCTGATATATATCATCTGATATGTATCGTCTGATATTATCGTCTGATATGTATCGTCTGATATATATCATCTGATATGTATCGTCTGATATATATATCGTCTGATATGTATCGTCTGATATGTATCGTCTGATACTATCGTCTGATACTGTCGTCTGATACCTATCGTCTGATATGTATCGTCTGATACCTATCGTCTGATACCTATCGTCTGATGTATCGTCTGATGAATTTTCAAACAGAGAACAACACACACATTCCTATTCTAACCAATCAATACACATGAAAAACTCCTAAATACATTCATCTAAGAAAACCAAAATTACATTACATCAAAATCAAAAACACCAAGAGAGACACCAAAACCTCATCAAGCTTTAGTTCCAACAGAGATGTCCATCCAAGGAGTGGTAGCAATCAGAAGGGGTTGGTATAAGCCATTACGGGAGACCTTAGACTAGGCTTTGTTACAAGTGATGCACCTAGAAATGTGCTTTACTACTTGGACCCTCATGTGAGGCCAATAGAAGTTCTCTTGTAACATAGCCAATGTCTTATCCCTCCCAAAATGACCCATCAAACCTCCCTCATGGGTCTCAATCACCAATAAGTCCCTCAAGGAAGACTTAGGCACACACAATGCTTGGCCCTTGAATAGATACCTATCATGCCTAAAGTAGTCCTTGAATGCACCTTTGGTACTTGATTCCCAAATAAGACCGAAGTCTTCATCATGGGCATACATAGAGTTAATATGATCAAAACCATACATCTTACACTCAAGCATGTTAATCAAGGTCTGCCTTCTACTTAGAGCGTCGGCAACTATGTTACTAGACCCTTGCTTATACTTGACTATGTAAGGGACTTGTTCTATGTACTCTACCCATTTAGCATGTCTCTTATTTAATTTTCCTTGCCCTCTCAAATACTTTAAGGCCTCATGGTCGGTGTGAACTACAAACTCTTTAGGTAGTAAGTAATGTTGCCACACTTGGAAAGCCCTAACTAAAGCATACAACTCTTTATCATAGGTGGAGTAATTTAAGTGTCCCCCCTTTAACTTCTCACTAAAGTAAGCTATAGGGTGTTTCCCTTGCATTAAGACCGCACCTATTCCTATGTTGGATGCATCACATTCAAGTTCAAATGAAAGAGCAAAATTTTGTAAAGCAAGTATAGGTGAGTGTGTGAGTTTGTGTTTGAGCACCTTAAAGGCCTCCTCTTGAGAGGGCCCCCATGTAAACATAGTGTCCTTTTTTACAAGTTCATTCAATGGGCTAGCTATAGTACTAAAATCCTTTACAAACCTTCTATAGAAACTAGCTAGACCATGAAAGCTTCTTACCTCTTTCACACATGTTGGAGTTGGCCATTCCTTGATTGCTTGAATCTTGGCTTCATCAACCTCCACACCTTTTGCACTTACCACAAAGCCGAGGAAGATCACCTTCTCGGTTCCAAGTACAAACTTTTCTTTATTTGCATATAACTTTTCTTTCCTAAGTACTTCTAAGACAAGTCTCAAATGGATTACATGTTCTTGAGAAGACTTGCTATATACTAGGATATCATCAAAATAAACTACTACAAATTTTCCAAAAAATTCCCTCAAGACATGATTCATGAGTCTCATGAATGTGCTTGGAGCATTAGACAATCCAAAAGGCATTACTAGCCACTCATATAGTCCAAATTTAGTCTTAAAGGCGGTTTTCCACTCATCCCCCTCCTTCATTCGGATTTGGTGGTAACCACTCTTAAGATCTATTTTAGAAAATATGGTGGATCCATGTAATTCATCTAATAGATCATCTAACCTAGGGATAGGATGCCTATATCTAATAGTAATATTATTTACCGCTCGGCAATCCGTGCACATGCGCCATGTACCCTCCTTCTTAGGAACCAAGATGATGGGAGATGCACAAGGTGAGAGGCTTTCTTTGACCCATCCCTTCTTCAAGAGATCTTGTACTTGCCTTTCGATTTCGTGCGCTTCTTGTGGTGAGCTCCTATAGGATGGCTTGTTGGGCAATTGCGAACCCGGTATGAAATCGATGTGATGCTCTATTCCTCTTATAGGAGGCAACCCATGAGGTAGCTCCAAAGGGAAAACATCTTTGTACTCTTCAAGTACTTCTTCTATTTCCTTGGATTCATTCATACATGCATTTAATATCATCGGATTCGGTAAGCATAGAAACATAGACCTTCTAGCAAGGTACTCCCTTTTAATGTCCTTACAAGTAATAAGCAAAGTCCCTTTACAATTGTTTTTGTTATCTACTTTACACTTAGAATTATTTACACTACTTTGTACATGTTTCTTCTTGGCATGGCTCTCGGTCAAGGCTTTGGTGGGCTTGGAACTCTCGGCCATGTCTTGCTTTTCCTCTTGGACCCGTTTGATCTTCATCTTGATTTGGTCCTCACATACATCCTTTGGGGCTAAAGGCTTTAAGAGCACTTTTCTACCTTCAAATGTAAACAAGTAGGTGTTAGCAAGTCCATCATGAATAACATTTCTATCATATTGCCATGGCCTACCTAAAAGCATATGTGTAGCTTCCATGGGCACAACATCACATAGAATATTATCACAATACTTACCAATAGAAAAAGTGATCATACATTGCCTATCTACTTTTACTTCCCCATTTTCACTTAACCATTGCAACTTGTATGGTTTAGCATGAATTAAAGTTGGCAAGTTAAGTTTATTTACAAGTCTTTTACTAACTACATTAGTACATAAACCACCATCTATGATAAGGGAGCAAACATTGTCCTTTACCTTACATCTTGTATGGAAGATATTCTCCCTTTGAGTATCATCTAAGTTATGGTTCAATTTTAATAATCTTCTTACCATCAACAAATCCCCCTCTTCGGCCTCCTCACTAAAAGTAGAGTGGTTTTCACCTTGATCTTCTTTTTCACTTGACGACCCACTTGATTCTTCACTAGTAATCCCTCCATCTTGTCTCATCACCATTGCATTCTTGTTGGGACATTGAGATGCAATGTGGCCCATTCCTAAACACTTGAAACATTTGATGTTACTTGATTTTAAGGGTTGAGATGAAGAAACTACCTTTTTACCTTTGGTGAGCTCTCGGTTATTCTTCAAGGGAAGCTTAGGTGAATGATCCTTGTTGCTTTTACCTTTCCAAGTAGATGTAGTAATATTGGAGCCCCTTTTGAAGCTAGCTTTCCTCCTCAATTGGGACTCTACCCTCTCGGCCAAGTGGATGGCTTCCTCAAGGTTGGAGTATCTTTGTAATTCAAGGACATCTTGCACCTCTCTATTGAGTCCATGTACAAACCTTGCCATTGTAGCTTCTAGGCTTTCCTCAATTTGGGCTCTAATCATGGTAACTTCCAAATCTTTGTAGTAATCTTGCACACTCCTACTACCTTGCACAAGTCTTTGTAGCTTGTGATGCAAATCTCTCATATATGTGGGTGGCACAAATCTCTCTTTGAGTGCTTGCTTCAACCCTTCCCAAGTTGTGATTCTAGGCCTCAAGTACCCATTACCTCTTTCTTGTTGATGCCACCATACTAATGCATATTCTTCAAACTCAAGGGTGACCAAGTGCAGTTTTCTTTCCTCACTAAGCATAGGGTAGCTTCCAAGGATTTGATCTACTTTCATGACCCATTCTAGGTACACATCCGCACCCCCACTTCCATTGAACTTTGGGATGAATAACTTGAGATTTCTCTCATCAAACCGGTCCTCCTCATGCCAATATGGGTTGGTGTTGCCTCGGGTCCCTCTACCTCCAGCAGGTCCAGCCCCTCTTCCACCTCTCCTATCATTGACAAAAGGGTTCCCACCATGTGCCCCATGCCCAAAGAAAGCCCCACCATCACTCCCAATGGAACTCACGTGCCCCCTCCTCCTACTACTCCTTCTCTCACTTTCTCTTCCACTATCTTCATCATTTCCTCTTCTACCTCTCCTTCCTCCCTCTCTATTGTTTGTCCTCTCCCTGTCATGTGTCTCTTTTATCTCCCTCACACCCTCCTTAACACTTTCCCTCAAACTTATTTGGATCTCATTCATTCTTTCCATCATTTTGTCCATTAAAGCTTGGGTTCTTGGTGAGTGTTCATTACCCACACTTGGGGAACTTGCCATGGCTGCAAAGAAAGGTTAGTATACAGAAAATACAAAGGGAAATAAAACCTCACAAGCTCACTAAGTGTATCACTCAAGCAACTCGTGTATCACACAAAATTAGGCTTTTTCTCTAATGTTCTCTCTTGCCTTTTACCACTCTTTTTCTCTAATCTCTCTTAGTAAACTCTCTTCTAATCAATTATCAAGGTCTTATCATACCATCATGAAAGAAGAACAGCACCAAGACTAGGCTTAAGAGGCAAAGAAAGACAAAGTACTCTAAGACACAACCAAGGAATCCAAAGGAGACCAAGCAATGAAAAGCTCAAAAAAGAAATGATAGGCACTCAAATTGTGGAGAACTTTTAGGAGACAAAGGCTTATACTAGGGCAGCAAGATAGCGTCCAAAAGACCACAAGAAGATGTTACAACAGAGATGCAAACATGGTACATAATACTGGACAGCAAGCTCACACAAAGCAAAAGTCACCAAAAGTTTGTAAAAAACCGGAAACAAAAATCAGCAAAATTTGGAAACCGATTTTTCCTAGCTTACAAATGGATAAACTATCATGTGATCTAATGCCAAACCAATATACATCCAATATGTGCAGTACCAATACAGTTCCAGCAAGGTGTAAAAGATGGAAGAAAAATAAAATTACATGTAACTCATCAAAAGATACACAAATCACTAGGAAGCTCAAAACTAGAATTTTCACTAGAATGGTGTAGGCTCTTTCCTAGGTCCAATGGTGTTTCTCTTGTGTAACTCTTTTCTTTTTTTTTTCACTTCTTTGACTCTTTTCTTGTTGTAATATTTCTTTTCTTTTCCTTTCTATGGTTCTTGAATTTTTCTACTAGTTTTAGAACCACTACTATTCACCACTTGTTTTTCTTTTCACTTGTTTTTCTTTCTCTTCTCTTTTCTTTCTTTTGATTTTGATTCTTTTCTTTTGTAATTGGATGGCTGGACCGAAAACTTTAGGGAACTAAAAGCCTCTTCTAGGTTCAAATCCTAGCTTATCATAGCAATTACAAAGTCTAGCCCAAAATTACAAATCAAAGGTAAACTAAAAACTACTAAAAACTCAAAATCATGCAAGCATACACTAGTAATTGTTCCTAACACTTAGAAATCATGTGATACATGTAATTGAGCCTCAAGTGCAGTACAATCCAGCAAGCATACCATATAGTGCAGTAATGAATCAAGACTAAACAAAAATCCTAGAGGCATACATGAATCATAACTTGCATGGGAAAATCTAGATGATCATGTGAGTCAAAATTGCAAGCTAGAAACTCATGCATTCAAGAAACTCATGGATGAACATGCCAATATGAATCACGGCCTAATGCGGCAACCAAAAGAATCAAAGCATGCCCAACTCAAAACTAATGAATATGACAACTCAAGGAACTCAAAAGGCTACTCTATGGAAGAAAGACTCAAGAGATAAAGAAGACTCAAAATCAAGAAAAACAAGACTCAAGGAACTCAACTACTAACCGTGAAGATGACTCAAAGTGGAGACCACAAGCTCTTGATACCACTTGATGTAGGTGCTCCTAGGAAAGGCTCCAAGAAGCACCAACGTTTGCCCCAATCTAGTCTCCAACTAGCTCCACGGGTGAACCAAGACAAGTCTCGGCCAAAGGGTAAAGAGTGGTGTTTAACCGAAGAAGAAGAAAAAGGAAAAGGTGGGGAAGAAAGGGATGGTGGGTGGCGCCAAGGGTGAACCTATAAGCCTAGGATGGAACCGCCACAAAGGTTGTAGAGAGCCATTGATAACATTCAAAGAAAGTTCCCTAAGGAATAAGAGCAGAGAAACCTCTCAAAGATGCACAAAGCTATCATTCAAATTTGCCAAACGATCCCCACAAAGTGCCACGGCCTATGCTTATATAGGACTCAATCCTTGGCTCCCAAGCAACCCTTAACCACTGTTTGGGAGCTCCTAACCAAGGTTAGGGCTGCACCAATCCGTGGGCTTCCTTGCAAGCCAAGTAACCAAGGTAGTTAAGTTTGTTACTTGGTTGTTAGGAAGTCACATGGCCTTCACATGGGTGCACATGGGTTTGTCTCCCCTTGTAGCCCATGTGATGTGCCATGTCATCAATCCTAGGCACCTTCTACTCAAGGGTGGAGATCCTTGATTAAGAGTTGGCATGGATCCACTCTTAAGCAAGGGCTCCTCCTAGTGTAGCAAGTGTTTCAAGGCCCACACAAGTCTTTTGAGAAAAATTGGTTTTAGAAAATCTTGTGTGGCCTTGAGTTCGGATGGCAAGCTAAATGGAAACCGAGGCTTGACCCCTACAAGCCCGTGGGCTTAGCCCAAGTCAATCCTAAAGCTATTACATCATAGAACTATGTTCAAAGTGGTTTACAAGTAGATTACAAGTAAATAGTCCTATGCTAGTTTCATGGTCTTGAAGTCTCTCCACCTCTTCCTCTAGCCTCCTTTGCATGCTTCTAGTAATTCTCCTAGATGTTCCTACATCACATGCTCTTTATGGTGTTCTTTGTTATCTTGATGCAATCATAAATTTCTCTATTATTTTTGGTGGTAAAGGTTCATTTGCAAAAAGATAACCATGTCAACTGAAGAGACGCTAGCTTCATTTTCTTCAAGAGTACCCAGAACTAAGCATAGGGCCTCTAAATCACAATGCCAAGAGAAGAAAAAAGCTACAAAGAGGGGCAAAACTACCGCAACACAAGAACCGGAAGAACCCACTTTTGATTCACACAGATTTCGATCTTTGATGCATGAGGAGGCTTTTATGTCCTGGTTCGTATCACGTACAGTGTTAGTGGAGCGGAAGTTTAATTTAAGTCTGGGGCAATTCATAAATGAAGGGAATGATGAGTTGCCTAAGCCTTCCGTTTGTAAAGAAGTATGCAGGGAGATTGCGAGCAGGAAATGGAATAGATTGGCCAATTTAACGTTCCCGGCATATCAATACATTGTGTTAGAGTTCTACGCTAATTTGACCATGGGAGATAATGAGGAACTCTATTCATCTTATGTTCGCGGGAAGCATATTTCATTCTCACCACAGGCCATTAATTCATTGCTCTTGATTCCGTTCTCCGAGTCAAGGCGTTGTGCTTTTGAACACCGAGCTCCATGTAAGGCTGAGCCCAATATTGTAGATGAGGTATTATGTGAAGGACAAGGGGATTGGAAAGAAAGCGAATGGCGCAACAATGGTGTTAGACATTTGAAGACTTCATCCTTATGTCTTAAAGCTAAGATTTGGTGGGCATTTGTTGCTGGAATTTTGTTGCCAATTCAGCACAAATCTTCAATAACAAAGAAGCGAGTATGGTGTCTTTACACTCTGATGAATGAAGAGTATATTAATGTCGGTCTGACCATTGCAAAAGAGATTCGTGCACTCCACAAACAGAACAAGGGATCCTTGTCATATGCAGATATCATTACACAGCTATGTATTGATGCCGGAGTGTCATGTGATGGCTTAACTCCTATGAAGGCTGGATCGACCTTGGACTTAAACGTCACTCAAGGAGTAGCCAGAACCAGACCCATTCCAACAGCAAGTGCTTCTCAGGATCCCACCACCACAAAGATTTCAAAGGGTAAGGCTAAGATAGCTAGCACCTCTCATGATCCCAATACCTCTATTCCTTCTAGTTCTTCCAGTGCTTCGGATGCCAAACAAGAGAAGATATTGCGCCACCTGAGAGTGGTCCAAGAGAACATTCGCCCGGTTCATGACGGTACAAAGGCATGTATTGCAATGGAACCCCTGCTGAGAACTGTTGCTTCTCAACTGAATCTGCCAGTGGACGATTTGGTGCCTTTCCGAGCCTTCGATGCTGAATTCATAGAAGATTTGATGAAGTTCGAAGAATTTTCTGAAGATGAAGAGACGCAAGATGAGGATGAACAATCTGATGCTGATGAATGATGATGATTTGGTTTTGAAAAAATTCACATTACTGATAATTAGCTTATGTTCCTATTTTGTAGTTTTTATTGTCATTTTGATATTCTAGATACGATTATTGTATTTGTTAATTTTTGTGTTGTTATTTTGATATTCTAGATACTGGGCACTTATGGAAAATATGGAAAGGTGACACTTGCTGCGAGTTCTTTAGGCATCTACACTAGTCTTCAAAGGGGAGTATTCTTAACCTCTGTAGTTCTGATTGCTGATTAATTCTGTGTTCAAGAGATAACCCCTATTTTGAAGCATTGTTTAGTATTTTCCTGGAATAGCATTATCTTATAGTTTAAGTAAGGATAATATATGCAATTTGTGGCACTTAGGTTCAGCTTGATGTTTGATGACAAAGTTGCATGAGTTCTCAATGTTTGTAGGGAATTGTATAAGAATTCTAGCATGACAATGTTTCTAGATTGTGACATGACCAATGTAATTTAGTAATGTTATGCAATGATTAATCCTGGATAGCAATTGAGCCTTCAACTGTTTCAATTCTTGAGTGCTTTTTACCATTTAAAGTGTTCTGTTCTAGAACTTGCTTTAACTCTTGATCAAAATTGCTTTTTTTTTGTGTGATTGGACACAGATGATAAAGGCATATTTTTTCTTGTACCTCTGAGCCAAATAAGCTTTAACCTTAAAATTTTCCATTGCTAGTCCCTTTGAGCCTTAAGTACCCCTTTCTTTCTTGGAATTCAAACTCATTACAAACCTAAATAAGTGAAAAACCAAGTGTCCTACCATTGGAACTCTAAGAGTATTGGTTTCTCTACTAAGATGACAGGTTTTAGTTTTAAGTTTGGGGTTGCAATTTTGGGGTGTACATGTGGCTTGTGACTTAAGGACAAGTCAAAATTCTAAGTTTGGGGTTGGGTCATTCTAGTGCATGCATTCTCCTTTTTCATTCATACCATTCAAATTTTTCTTTCTCTCCTTGTTTTAGTAATTAGTGAGACCAACATAAAGAAAACAAAGTGCAAAAATAAAGAGAAAAAGAAATTTACAAGAAAGAAAAAGGAAGAAAAAGAAAATGCTAAAAATTCACAAGGAAAGAAATTTAGAAAGTGCAAAAGAAAGAAAAGGAAGAAAAAGAAAATATCAATTAAAAGCAAGAAGAAAAGAAATCTAGAAAGAAAAGAGAACAAGGTTGGTCTCATTAGTTGTTTATGTTGTTGTATTTTAATCATTGTTCTTGTCTTTAATTTTCCTTCTTTCCATCAGTATCTCATGCATATCATATAGGTTAAAACTTTTACTCTTTGAGTTCCTTTGGATTTTTAGCTAATTTCCTTCTCTTTTATCCTACCTTTACCTAAGCCCCATTACAACCTTGATAAGACCTTTTGAGTGTCCAACTCATACTTGAAGGCAGTGGAGATTTTGAGAGCCATTGCAAGCCTATGATAACATGACCTTTGATTGGTAACATTGAGAGAAAACACAAGCCTAAACACTTGAGAGATTGAGTGTAAACACCTGACTTGTGAGGACTGTTTTGATATTGCTAAGTTACATTCTGAGTGTCAATCTATGGTTAATTGCTTATGCTTGATGAATTGTATAGTTGCTTGACAATGTGTGAACACATGTTCAACTTTCATTGATGAATTGAGTTTGACTTAAGGAGTCAAGAATTGGATACTGCATTCTGAACAAGCTTTTGAGCTAATGCTACACCATAATTCTAGGTTTGCTTGAGGACAAGCAAAGATTTAAGTTTGGGGTTGTGATAAGTGCTAGATTAGACATGTTTTCCTAGGTGTTTTAAGTCCATTTTCATTCAATTTTAATAGGTTTAGTTATAGTTTAGGTAAGAAAATAATGAAAATACCATGTTTGTTTAATGTTAGCCCTTAATTTAGTGTTTTGTTAGTATTGGAAGTTTTTCTTTTGTTTTTAAGTCATTTTAATCCCTCTTTTGTTATTTTCCAGGTTCCAATAAGAGCAAGGAGTGGATTGAAGGCAAAAAGTGAAGCTTGGAATGAAAGCCCATGGATCCAAGATAAAGACTTGGAGTGCAAGCCATCAAGAAGAAGAGAAATGGAAGCTCAAGTCAAGAAAACACCAGCATTTGCGCCAGGGCGCAACACAGGACAAGCAAGGGGCGCAAATCAATCACCTCCACTGGAATTTTGCGTCAAGGCACAAGTTGAGGCGCAAAATCACCATTTCACTCCAGAAATTGCGCCTGGGCGCAATTCATGACCATCCAGGGGCGCAAATCTTGGCCCTTCTCGCAAGATGTGCTGCGGGGCGCAAGCGAGGCGCAAGGCGCCTTCCTTCACTTGGAGAGATGCGCGGCTAAAAACTTCTTGAAGTGGGGCGCAAATGTTGCAGTATAAATAGATCTTTGGGCGCGAAAATTGGGAGTTGATTTCATTCTTCTTCTACACGTTATCTCTCACGATTCTCTCTTCTCCTACCTCGTTCTCTCCTCATCCTCCACCAAACCAAGAAGATCTCTAAAGCTTGTGAGCTTGTGGAAGCAAGAATCAAGCATTCCTGGAATCAATCTTGTGTTTGAATTTCTTTTATCTTCTTTCATTCCTCATTTCCATGTTAGGCTAGATCTCTAGGTTAGGGATGGGGATTTTGATTCTGCAACTCTTGTAATGATTTCCTCATGTTAATTCACGTGTAATTTCTTTCAATTGATTGATCTCTTCTTGCTTATTGCTAATTCTTGAGGTTAATTCACGAAATTCAAATAGTTGATAGGGATATTAATGTTTGAATTGGACTGAACTGTTCCCTAGGGATTTGTATCTCATTTCAATTATACAATTGGAAGATTGATAGTTGAATTAGGAGAGGAAGTAGATCACTATAGCTATGCATGAGTCTAGGGATAGAACTTGTATGCTATGAGATGTTAGGAATTCATCTGTTTCGCTTTTTGAATTACTTTCTATCTTCATCTAAGGGATTAGAGATTATAGGAGCAATTCAAAGGGACTAAAGACCTAGGAATAGGATTAGTCTTCGGTATCACGAATTCTATCTCCACTTGATTGAATCTCTGTTGAACTGACATAGGAAGTATTGTTACTTGAGGAAAGAATTAAATGAACCGTTTCCCTAACCTTCTTCATTATTCTGTTTAGAAACTTAAACATTTACTTGCTTTCTTTAGATGTTTTACAGTGTACTGCTTATTTTTACATAGACACTTAGTTTCACACTAATGCTTAATTCACCGGTTCGTCTTAATAGTAAAGCATGTTAAGTAATTGGTAATTCATCAACTAGTCTCTGCGGTTCGAAAACCTTTACTCACTTTTTCTAAACTTGTAACGATCGGTACACTTGTCGTAGTGTGACTGAAATAAGTCAACAGGTAGCAGCCCCTACAGCGACAGATCCGGCAGTGCCCGCTCTAGTTGTGGTATCTCCGACAGGTGCAGCTCATCCAATGACAGCTCAGGAAGTAGCATCTGCAGTAGTATTACCTATACGGGTAGGAGCTCCTACAGCGACAGTTCCGGCAGTGCCCACTCTAGCTGCGGTATCTCCGACAGATGCAACTCGTCTTCTGCAGCTCGGGAAGTAGCATCTCCAGTAGTATTACCTGTAGTAGCATTTTTTGCAGGGGTAGCATCCCCGACAACGACAGCTCCGGTAGTGCCCGTTCTAGAAGCGGTATCTCCGACGGGTGCAGTTCGTCCACCGACAGCTCGGGCAGTAGCATCTCCAGTAGTATTACCCGCAGTAGTAGTTTCTGTAGGGGTAGCATCCCCGACAGCAAAAGCTCCGGCAGTGCCAGCTCTAGTAGCGGTATGTCCGACAGGTGTAGCTCGTCCAACGACAGCTCGGGAGGTAGCATCTCCAATAGTATTACCTGCAGTAGTAGTTTCTGTACGGGTAGCAGTGATAAGTGATAGATTATACATGTTTTCCTAGGTGTTTTCAGTCCATTTCCATCCATTTTCACTAGGTTTAGTTGTAGTTTAAACAAGAAAACATTGAAAATATTATGTTTGTTTAGTGTTAGTCTTTGATTTAGTGTTTTGTTAGTTTGATAAGATTTTCTTGTGTTTTTAAGTTATTTTATCCTCTTTTCTGTTAATTGTAGGTTGATTGAAGAGGAGATAGAAGCTTGGAAGGAAAGCCCATGAACTTAAGATGAAGACTTGGAGTGCAAGCCATCAAGAAGAAGAGAAATGGAAGCTCAAGTCAAGAAATCAAGGCAGGAAATCACGCCTAGGCGCATGCTGAGGCGCAATTGGGACCTCCTTGCTGTCAAAACGCGCCTAGGCACATGATGGGGCGCAAATTCATCCTCCTTCTCTGCCCAAACGGGCCTAGGCGCAAATGAAGACCAAGCAGAGGCGCAAAGGCGCGCCATGGCGCGAATTAAGGCGCAAATCTCCACCCCTTCTCTGTCCAAACGCGCCAGGGCGTGCACAGAGGCGCAAGGCAACCCACTTCACTGGATAAATGCGCTGCGGCGCAAATGGGTTAAGTGGAGGGAAAAATTCTTCACCTATATAAGGGTTTTTGGGCGCGAAATGAAAGAGAGAATTCATAATTCAATTGTTTTAGTTCCTTCCTCTGCACGCTTCTTGCGATTTCTCTCTTCTCCACCTTCGTTCTCCATCCTCCACCATCAAACCTAGAGATTTCTAAGCTTGTGAGCTTGTGGAAGCAAGAATCAAGCATTTATGGAGTCTCTCTTGTGTTTGATTTCTTTTTCTCTTCTTTCTTTTCTCATTTCCATGCTAGGCTAGATCTTTAGGTTAGGGATGGGGATTTTGATTCGAGAACTCTTGTAACAGATTTCTATGTTAATTCAAGTGTAATTTCAGTTAATTGATTGATCTCTTCCTGCTTATTGCTAATTCTTAAGGTTTAATTCATGAAGTTCAAATAGTGATAGGGATATTAATGTTTGGACTGAATTGAACTGTTCCTTGAGTGTTTGTATCTCGTTTCAATTATGCAATTGGAAGATTGATAGTTGAATTAGTAGAGGAAGTGTATCACTATAGTTATGCATGAGTCTAGGGATAGAACTTACATGCTATGAGATATTGTGAATTCATCTGTTTCGCTTCTTGAATGCACTTATGTTTTCACCTAAGGAATTAGGGATTATATTAGTCAGTCAAAGGGACTAAAGACCTAGGAATAGGATTAGTCCTCGGTATCACGAATTCTAGTCTCCAATTGATTGATCCTTATTGAATTGACATAGGAAACAGTTACTTGAGGGAAGGAATTGAATGAACCTATTCCCTAACTCCATTCAATATCTTTGAAACCTAAACATTTACTGCTTTTCCTTATTTGTTTACAGTAGATTGCTTACTTTTACATAGTTGCCTACTTTCACACAAAATGCTTAATTCATTGATTCGTCCTAATAGCAAAGCATGTTGAGTATTCGATACTTCATCAACTAGTCTCTGTGGTTCGACAACCTTAACTCACTTTTTCTAAACTTGTAACGACCGGTACACTTGCCGAAGTGTGACTAGAATAAAAGTCAACAAGCAGCCCCTACAACGACAGATCCAACAGTGCCCGCTCTAGTAGCGGTATATCCGACCGGTGCAGCTCGTCTAACGACAGCTCAGGAAGTGGCATCTCCAGTTGTATTATCTGCAGTAGTAGTTTCTGTACAGGTAGCAGCTCCTACAGCGACAGTTCCGGCAGTGCCCGCTCTAGCAGCGGTATCTCCGACAGATGCAACTCGTCTTCTACAGCTCGGGAAGTAGCATCTCCAGTAGTATTACCTGTAGTAGCATTTTTTGCAGGGGTTGCATCCCCGACAGCGACAGCTCCAGTAGTGCCTGCTCTAGCAGCGGTATCTCTGACAGATTCAACTCGTATTCTGCAGCTCGGGAAGTAGCATCTCCAGTAGTATTACCTGTAGTAGCATTTTTTGCAAGGGTAGCATCCCCGACGACGGCGACTCGTAGTTCAGCTCTAGCGCGGTATCTCCGGGTGCGGTTCGTCCACCAAGCGACTCGAGAATTAACATCTCAGTACTAGTTTATTAGGGGTAGCATCAGCAACAAAGCTACGACTATGCCGACTCTTGTAGCGGTATCACAAGGCGGGTCCTAGCTCGTCCAACGACAACTCGGGAAGTAGCATCTCCAATAGTATTACTGCCGGTAGTAGTTTAAATGCAGTGCTTGACCCCTGCCCGAGGGTGATCCGATAGTGCCGCTCGAAGTAGCGGTATATCCAAACAGGTGCGGCTTCGACGACGGCTCGAGGAAGTAGCATCTCGATAGTATTATGCAGGTGGAGTTTACGTACGGGTAGCGGCTCTACGCGACGATTCGCGGTGCCCGCTCTAACGAGGCGGTATCTCAAACGGATGCGGCTGTCCCTTAACGGCTCGGGAATAGCATCTCGGTGGCTATTACAGCCAGTAGCATTTTTGCGGGTAGCATCCCCGGCGAGCAAGCCTCGGTAGTGCTGCTCACTCGATGTGGTATCTCGACAGAGGAGATTCAACTCGTCTTCTGCAGCTCGGGAAGTAGCATCTCCAGTAGTATTACCTGTAGTAGCATTTTTTGTAGGGTTAGCATCCCCGATAGCGACAACTCCGGTAGTGCCCGCTCTAGCAGTGGTATCTCCGACGGGTGCAGTTCGTCCACCGACAGCTCGAGCATTAGAATCTCCGCAGTATTACTCCGCAGAGAGTAGTTTCGTAGGGTAGCATCCCCGACAAAGAAAAGATCCTACTGTGCCAGCTCTTGTAGCGGTATCTCCGACAGGTGTAGCTCGTCCAACGACAACTCGGGAAGTAGCATCTCCAATAGTATTACCCGCAGTAGTAGTTTCTGTACGTGTAGCAGCCCATACAGCGACAGATTCGGCAGTGCCCGCTCTAGTTGTGGTATCTCCGACAGGTGCAGCTCATCCAATGACAGCTCAGGAAGTAGCATCTGCAGTAGTATTACCTGTACGGGTAGGAGCTCCTATAGCGACAGTTCCAGTAGTGCCTGCTCTAGCAGCGGTATCTCCGACAGATGTAACTCGTTCTCTGCAGCTCGAGAAGTAGCATCTCCAGTAGTATTACCTGTAGTAGCATTTTTTGCAGGGGTAGCATCCCCGACAGCGACAGCTCCGGTAGTGCCCGCTCTAGCAGTGGTATCTCCGACGGTTGTAGTTCATCCACGCAAACGACTCGGGTAGTAGCATCTCCGGTAGTATTACCGCGGTAGTAGTTTACGTAGGGGTAGCATCCAGACGACAAAAAGCTCCGGTAGTGCCGGCTCTAGTAGCGGTATGTCAGACGGTGTAGCTAGTCCAACGACGGCTCGGAAGTAGCATCTCCAATAGTATTACTGCGGTAGTAGTTTCGACGGGTACGACCCCTATGAGCGACGATCCGACAGTACCCGCTCTAGTAACGGTACATCCGACCGGTGCAGCTCGTCCAACGACAGCTCAGGAAGTAGCATCTCCAGTAGTATTATTTGCAGTAGTAGTTTCTGTACGGGTAGCAGTGATAATCACTGTCGAATGACTATCAAAAACTAGATTTTGTTGGTCCCTATGTGTGAATCTAGAGGGGGTGTGAATAGATTCTTGTTAAACTTTACCCCAAATTCGCGTGTTTCTAATTCCTTTTAATTCAACCGAAAGCTAATCTTGATTACCTATCAATTACCTTTCAATTACAGATTCAATTACAAGTTCAATTACTGATTCTATTCCTAAACCAATTAATGAGTTGATTATCAATGCAGTTTCCAAATACAAAGCGAGAATATGATCAATAACACTATAGTGAAAAGCGTAAAGAGAGTAAGGAAGAAGATGAGTGCACGTGATGTGATGTATCTTGGTTGCCTTAATCGCCTACGTCGGTCCCAACCCAACAACTGTTGCGATTGGCTTTCCACTATCAAATGATTCCTTTTGTATCCTTTTACATTCACTCGCAACAAGCAATACAAACAAATCAAAACACCCAAAACTGTTTCTTCAACTCAAGAACGAACTTCCAGCACCTTGGCACCTCGAAGATCAAAACTTTGAGAATCACTTCTCAAACACAATGCTCTATCTAGAGAGACCTCTCCTAGAGCAACAACCCTAATTGGAAAATACAAAGATCAGTAAAGAATACACCTCAAGTGCAGAATCTGATCACAAATGAACACTATGAAATCCACCCAATCACAAGAATGAATCAAGTTTCCCTTTGTCTTTGAAAACCTTGATGAACTCTATGTAAAGAGCATATGAAAGTGTAAGAGTTGATTCAAGAAGCTAGGTTTTCAGCTCCTTCATATGTTTCATCAAGGATATACTTATAGAATCAATTTGGAGGGAGAAAACGTGTAAATCTGAGCTATAACGGTCCATGTAATTGATACCCAAATGCATGTAATCGATTACACTAGCCGTTAGAGCCTCCAAACTGATTTTTCCAGGCATGTAATCGATTACCACGAGCATGTAATCGATTACATTGAAGAGGGAAACCCAGAAATAGTGAATTTCAAAGCATGTAATCGATTACATAGGGGATGTAATCGATTACACCAGAGAGCTCAGACCATGTAATCGATTATATCAGACATGTAATCGATTACACGAAGAAGTAGAAAGCATGTAATCGATTACATCATCCATGTAATCGATTACACCGAAGAGAAAAATCAATGTAATCGATTACACCAAGCGTAATCGATTACATCGATGAAAAATGGATTTCAAGGTTTTTAAAACTGTTTTTCTCAAATGGAAATCAAACATTAGTCACATGATCAATCATACACAAGTTTTACACATCTCTGGGGTCTTAAACAAAGAACTCAACACATATATGCCTATACTCAACACACAATACATAGATATATCCTAGTTACATTCAACTATGGAAAACCGAAAGATACATTACATCAAAATCAAAACAACTTAGGAGGCACAACAACATCTTCAAGCTTTAAGTCCAACAATCTCCCCCTTTTTGGTTTTGATGTACCAAATCACATTTGAGGTTTTCCTAGAGTTAGGATATGTGTTGTTCTTTTGAAATACCTGCATATGTTAGCATTTTTCCAAACAATACAATATGCATATCTTTGCACTAATCAATCATTCATTCAAATATGTATGACATGATTCAATCACAATTTTATAGATCAAGACCAATGAATCATATGAGAATCTCAAAGCAAATTTTATTCAATATCCAAAAGCAATAACATAGTTCAGATTTTCAATAAAACAGTAAAAACATAACTTCAAATCACTAATCAATACTAGAAGCCTATCAAAGCTAATCTCAACTCTCAACTCCCCCTATCTAGGATAACCTAACTATTCTCCCCCTATTTGGTATATCAAACCAAAAAGAGAGATACAGAGAGGGGGGTCACTGATCATCACCATCATCATCATCTTGGTTGAGGCGCTCCATGATGGATTCCATCAAGGACTTCATGTCAAGGAAATGCAGATTTTGATTCCTTTCTAATTCTTTAATCTGCTTTCCCAGATCATCTTGGCACTTATCCATCTCATCCAGCCTATCAATGACAATGGACTCAAATCTAGACTTAGGGATGTACTCCCAATTCTTGAATCCCCATCATCATCAAGGAGGATGCTCTTCTCAGTTGTAGTTCTCCTTGTTGCTCTTCTTGTTGTTACCGTGGTGGTTGTTGTTGTTGTTGTTGGTGATGAATTTCTCTCTAGGTACCTGACCCTCATTTGTCTTGGTCAACCTCATCTTTTTCAGCATCATATCACTAAGAACATGGATATCCCTGACCAATTCTCTGTGCTCGTTGGAGACATCCACTTGACACTTCTCAAGAACATGTGATATGAACAAACCATATGGGCACTTAAATTCATGGAATTTCTTTACCTTGGTCATGTTTTCCATGACAACATGAGCTCAATCAATCTGAATCGCATTTTTCAAGGCAGCCATCAAGATCATATCTTCTTCCATGAGTTGTGCATGATTGGTACCTCTAGCAGCCAAAACCCAGCAAATAGCATAATGAAGAAGACGGTCGTCAGTGTTGAGACCACCAATGCCAAAGGTCTTCCTCATACCTCTTTCTCTTCTTGCTGTCATTTCAGCCTCCCAAGACTCAGGATTTCTCAACATGCTCATATAAAATGCATCCTTCTGCAATTCAAAGCCTTCCTCTTTCAGATTCTCCAGAGAAGGGACTATCCCCTCATTTGTTATTCCACCAAGTTTGAAGAACATGTCATGAGTCAGAATAATGCTCACTCCTTTAACTTCAGACATAACTCTCCCAGATACAGAGTGATATTTCAGATTGGAATAAAATACCCTTACCAAATCTGGGTATATGAAACCCCTCAGCCCACCAAATTTCTCCAAGTTCTGATCTCGGAGCATGGAGTGAAAGGTAAATCCTTCATGGTCCAGCCATCTTAAGTCCACAATCTTTGGGGGTACGAGTTCCCTGTTTGCGAAATCAGTGAAGAAATGAGTTTCTTGTTCCTTCGTGGTGAACCATGGGTTGTGATGCACAGATTCTTCAAAAGCCTTCCTTTTGGAAGAGGTTTCTTGTCTCTTCTTGGTACGTCTTTCCTCTTGGATGTCTCGGCTAGCTCTAGCTTTCATCCTTTTGCTGCTTCCTTGTCCGTCCATGGTTGAATGTTGGTGATGAAGAAGAAAAGATTGAAGGTTGAAGATGAGGAAGGAGATGGTTCAGAGTTCACGAGAGAGAGAATGGGGGCTCTTGAGATTTTAGGGTTTATGAATAAGAAAGTGAAATCAAAAACCTAAAACACAACTAAAATGCCTCACAATGCAGACTAGAAACAATGAATCTAGGAATGGGCTTCCAAGAATGCAAAAACACCAAGCCCGAGAAACGAAGAACAACTCGAAAAACCTTTCGAGAGCGCGTGTAATCGATTACATATATGATGTAATCGATTACATCGAAGAAAAACAAGGTATTTGTGAAGACGAGCACCCATGTAATCGATTACACATTTGATGTAATCGATTACATCGAAATCAACCACCATGTAATCGATTACATTGGGATGTAATCGATTACATCGAAACCCAATCTGTTGTAATCGATTACATTGAACTGTAATCGATTACATCGAAACAAAAATACTGTAATCGATTACATACATGTTGTAATCGATTACATCCTATAGAAAATCACAAATCAAGTTGAAAATAGGCTATGTACTGCAATGTTCATGGATTTCACATATAGAATGATTGAAAAACATTTGATTCTTCATGTTAATGGTCAAGATCATGTAATACAATGAATTCATACCAAATTTAAGCACAATGAATGATTAAACTATCATACTTACAACACTTATGTGAGATGTTCTTCACTTAGTGTACCAAGATTGGTTCTAAGTTTGAAGAACCTCTCCTTAGGTAGAGGCTTTGAAGATATCCGCGAGTTGATTTTCTGTGTCAATGAATTCCACCTCACAATCTCCTTTCTCAACATGATCTCTAATGAAGTGATGACGCACCTCGATGTGCTTTGTTCTTGAGTGTAAGACCGGGTTCTTAGTGATACAAATTGCACTTGTGTTGTCACACTTGATAGGAATGTGATCAAGCTTTAGTCCAAAATCTTCAAGTTGTTGCTTCAACTAGATTGTCAGCACAACAACTTGACTTCGGCTGACCACATACTCTGCCTCAGCTGTGGATAGAGCAACACAGGCTTGCTTCTTGCTATACCAAGAGACTAAGCATTCTCCAAACAAGTGACATACTCCACTTGTGCTTTTTCTATCAGTTTTGCATCCAGCAAAATCTGCATCACTAAAACCTACCAAACTAGGGGATGTTCCCTTAGGATACCACAAACCACAGTTTGTAGTTCCTTTAAGGTATTTCAAAATCCTCTTAACAACATTCATGTGTGATTGTTTAGGTACAGATTGAAATCTTGCACAAACACAAACACTGAACATTATGTCAGGTCTGCTAGCTGTAAGATATAAAAGAGATCCTATGATCCCTCTATATTTGGTTTGGTCTACTCTATTCAAACATCATTATCTAAATAGAGATTAGTTGACATAGGGATATTAGAGATTTTACAACTCTCCATGTCAAATTTCTTCAGTAATTCCTTAGTGTACTTTTTTTGATGAATGAAGATTCCTTCCTTTAGTTGTTTGACTTGTAGTCCTAGGAAGAATTTGAGTTCTCCCATCATGGACATATCAAACTCACCCTTCATGCTTGCCACAAATTCTTCACACAGAGATTTATTGGTTGATCCAAAAATGATATCATCAACATATACTTGAACCAATAAAATGTAGTTAGACTTCTTTCTAATAAAGAGTGTCTTGTCAACATTTCCTCTGTAATACCCTTTTGACAAAAGAAATGTACTTAATCTTTCATACCATTGTCTAGGGGCTTGCTTAAGACCATAGAGGGCCTTCTTAAGTTTATATACATGTTCGGGGTAACTAAAGTCAGTGAATCCAGGAGGTTGTGAAACAAAAACTTCCTCATTGATATAGCCATTTAGAAATGCACTTTTAACATCCATTTGATATAGTTTAAAATCATGAATGCAGGCAAAAGCAAGTAAAACTCTCACAGCTTCTAATCTAGCAACAGGGGCATATGTTTCACCAAAATCTATTCCTTCTTATTGGTTATATCCCTTTGCTACTAGTCTAGCCTTATTCCTAACCACAATTCCATTCTCATCTAACTTATTCTTAAACACCCATTTTGTTCCAATTACATTCATATCTCTATTAAAAGGAACTAATTCCCAAACATCATTCCTCTTAAATTGATTCAACTCCTCATGCATAGCATTTATCCAAAATTCATCATTAATAGCATCATCAACACAAGAGGGTTCAAATTGAGATACAAATGCATAATCATCCTGAGAACATATTATAGGAAGATCTAGTAGATACTCCCTTATGGATGTCACCAATGATGTTGTCAAGAGATAAGTCTCTTGGTTTCCTCCATTCTTTTGGCTGTTCTTGAGAAATGGTTGGTGGATCTTGCTGTTCTTGAGGTTTGCTACTGCTGTCATCACCTGTACTTTCATCATCATCAACAAGAGCACTTCCCTTTTGGGGATTGTTAGATTCATCAAACTTTACATGCACAGATTCCTCAATGCACATTCTTCTTTTATTATAAACTCTATATGATTTACTAGTTGATGAATACCCAATAAAAATTGCCTCATCCGCCTTGGCATCAAACTTACCAAGGGGTTCTTTGCCATTATTGAGAACAAAACATCTGCAGCCAAATACTTTAAAATGAGAAATATTAGGCTTTTTGTCCTTATAGAGTTCATAGGGGTTTTCTTTAAAATAGGACGAATCACTATTCTATTTAGAACATAGCAGCAGTGGAAACGCTTCAGCCCAAAAGTATTTTGGCAAATCATTTTCATTTAACATAGTTCTAGCTAGTTCTACTAAAGATCTATTTTTCCTCTCAACAACTCCATTTTGTTGTGGAGTTCTTGGTGCAGAAAAGTTGTGATTAATTCCATATTTTTCACAAAATTTTTCAAAAGATTCATTTTCAAATTCACCTCCATGATCATTCCTAAGGGACTTAATTTTCAAATCTTTTTCGTTTTGTATCCTTTTGGCAATTACTTTGAAAACTTTGAAGGCATTGTCTTTACTTGGTATAAATGCAACCCAAGTAAATCTAGAGTAGTCATCTACTAAAACTAGTCCATATAGGTTTCCACCTAAACTAGCAGTTCTAGAGGGTCCAAACAAATCCATGTGCAAAAGCTCAAGTGGTCTAGAAGTTGAAACAATATTTTTAGATTTAAAGGAATTTCTAGACTGCTTGCCCTTTTGACATGCATCACAAAGACCTTCTCTATTGAACTTTAAGTCGGGTAACCCTTCCACTAAGTTCTTAGAAGACATCTATTAAGTTGATGAACATCAATATGTGCTATGCGTTTATGCCAAAGCCAAGATATATCATCATTTGATGCAAGGCATGCATGATATGATGATGAATGATTAAGTTCAAGGATGTAGATGTTACCATGTCTCTTACCAATCATTAGTACCTCATTTGATTTACTGCTACTAATTTTGCAGCTTCCTTGATCAAATGACACATGATAACCTTTGTCACAGAGTTGGCTAATACTCAGAAGATTGTATCTCAATCCTTCCATAAGCATACATCTTCAATGACGAGATTGGATTTGTCTCCAACAAGACCAATACCAGAATTTTCCCTTTGTTATTATCTCCATACACTACTAGGAACAGATTCTTTGGATTTGAAGGAGATAAAATTGCTCTTGTCTCCGGTCATATGTCTTGAGCAGCCACTATCCAAATACTAAGTTGAGTGTTTGGCTCTCAAGCACACCTACACAGAATAAGATATCACTTTGATTTTGGTACCCAGACTTTGTTGGGTCCATACATGTTAGAACTGTGATAATCTTTCCTAATCCATTTAAACAATCCACTATGTATACCTTTCTTTCTAATCATGCAGTTGTAAGAATTATGTCCAGGTTTCATACAATAACTACATGAGAAAGTTCTATTATTACTGGTTTGTTTAAATGCAGAGAACTTCACATTATTCTTTTTCAAAGAGGCATTAAAAGACTTACACTTTGAACAAGGTAGTTTCAAGGCATTATTTTCTTTTTCCAGATTTTGAACATTAGTTTTTAAAACAGAAATATCATTTTCTAAATCAGAAATATTATTTTTCAAAACTTTGTTCAATTTTTCTATTCTTTCAGCTTCTTTGAAGAGTTCACAAAAAGCATTATATAGCTCATCATAATCTTGTACAGATGAATCGGAATCACTTACCTCTTCATCTGAAGTTGGTTTTGCCATGAGACATAGATTTGCTTCTTCATTGTCACTCTCACTAGAGGATGAGGAGTCATTTTCTTCCCAAGCAATGTAGGCCTTTTTCTTGCGGAATTTATCCTTCTTGGGCCTTTCCTCATGTTCTACTCTTCTAGGTTCACTTGCTTGTTATTTTTCTTCATGTTGGGACACTCCGATTTGTAGTGACCCATCTTTCCACACTCATAACACGTGACCTTTGAAGATGAACCTTCATTCCTCTTGAAGCCTTTTCTTGAATTGTTGAATCTCTTTTTGTCATTGTTCTTCCTCGTGAACTTTTTGAATTTTCTTACCATGAGATTCATGTTTTCTAGCTCAGACTCATTACCACAGCTTGATGATGCATCACTCTCACTAGCTGTGTCTTTCATTTTTAGTACTAGCCCTTTGGCTTTCTTATCTTTTTGTTCTTCATCAGCAATACGGGACATATCCATTTCGTATTCCCTCAGCTTACCAAATAACTCTGCACTGGTCATCAATGCTAAGTTCTTTGATTCGGTGATTGCTGTGACAGTTGGTTGCCATTTTCTGCTCAAGGATTTCAGCACCTTTACGTTGACTTCTTCTTCAATGAATATCTTACCAAGTCCTTTAAGATGATTCACAATGTGTGTGAATCGTTTCTGCATATCCATTATGGACTCGCCTTGTGCCATTCTAAACGTTTCGTACTCTTGGATCAAGGTATTCTTCCTTGCCCTTCGTACTTCAGCGGTACCTTCATGTGTGACCCTTATTAGATCCCACGCTTCTTTGGCTGTGTTACAAGCTGAAATTCTAAAAATTCATCGAGTTTAAAGCGAGAATGTATGATATTTAAAGCTTTAGCATCATTTTCTCGCTCTCCTAATTTCTTTTGGTTCCCACTTCTCAAATGGTTTTTCTAATTCATTTCCATCAACTATATATGTGGGGATTTTGAAATCAATTATAACTGCTTGCCAAATACTTCTATGAATAGACTCCACAAAACAGAGGAGGTCTATTAATAGAAGCACCTTCAGCAAATGGTAATTGATTACTGGCCATTATGGATCAAATTCTAGAGCAACTTACTAGAAGTAGCTCTGATACCAATTGTTGGTCCCTATGTGTGAATCTAGAGGGGGGGTGAATAGATTCTTGTTAAACTTTACCCCAAATTCGCGTGTTTCTAATTCCTTTTAATTCAACCGAAAGCTAATCTTGATTACCTATCAATTACCTTTCAATTACAGATTCAATTACAAGTTCAATTACTGATTCTATTCCTAAACCAATTAATGAGTTGATTATCAATGCAGTTTCCAAATACAAAGCAGAATATGATCAATAACACTATAGTGAAAACGTAAAGAGAGTAAGGAAGAAGATGAGTGCAATGATGTATCTTGTTCGGCCAATCGCCCTACGTCGGTCCCAACCCAACAAGCTGTTGCGATTGGCTTTCCACTATCAAATGATTCCTTTTGTATCCTTTTACATTCACTCTGCAACAAGCAATACAAACAAATCAAAACACCCAAAACTGTTCTTCAACTCGAAGAACGAACTTCCTGACCTTGGCACCTCCAAGATCAAAACTTTGAGAATCACTTCTCAAACACAATGCTCTATCTAGAGAGACCTCTCTCCTAGAGCAACAACCCAATTGGAAAATACAAAGATCAAGAAAGAATACACCTCAAGTGCGAGAATCGATCACAAATGAACACTATGAAATCCACCCAATCACAAGAATGAATCAAGTTTCCCTTTGTCTTTGAAAACCTTGATGAACTCTATGTAAAGAGCATATGAAAGTGTAAGAGTTGATTCAAGAAGCTAGGTTTTCAGCTCCTTCATATGTTTCATCAAGGATATACTTATAGAATCAATTTGGAGGAGAAAACGTGTAAATCGAGCTATAACGGTCCATGTAATTGATACCCAAATGCATGTAATCGATTACACTAGTTAGAGCCTCCAAACTGATTTTTCCAGGCATGTAATCGATTACCACGAGCATGTAATCGATTACATTTGAAATAGTGAATTTCAAAGCATGTAATCGATTACATAGGGGATGTAATCGATTACACGGTGAGTTCGAGACCATGTAATCGATTATATCGGACATGTAATCGATTACACCGAGAAAGTAAAGCATGTAATCGATTACATCATCCATGTAATCGATTACACCAGAGAGAAAGATCAATGTAATCGATTACACCAAGCCTGTAATCGATTACATCAGTGAAAAATGGATTTCCAAGGTTTTTAAAACTGTTTTTCTCAAATGGAAATCAAACATTAGTCACATGATCAATCATACACAAGTTTTACACATCTCTGGGGTCTCAAACAAAGAACTCAACACATATATGCCTATACTCAACACACAATACATAGATATATCCTAGTTACATTCAACTATGGAAAACCGAAAGATACATTACATCAAAATCAAAACAACTTAGGAGGCACAACAACATCTTCAAGCTTTAAGTCCAACAGATTTATCCACAATTAAATTTGTAATAGAAGGATTCAACCTAGGTCATCTCTCTGAAGACATGCATACATTTAATTTGAAATTACTCACAATTAGGAGGGGGATTTTCATTGATTAATTCAGTAAAACCTAAACGGAACAGAAAATACGAATTTAAACGGAAGACTAAAGACAGATTTAGAAATTAAAAGTAGAGCAGAGAAATGTAAACATAAAACGCGAGGAGGAATTAAAGCAAGGAGAAATTAAAATTGGAATTAGAACAGCGGAGTGTAAATTGCAACAACGAATTAAGTAAAAGATGAATGCAGTGTAAAGCGTGAGAAAGAGAAAAACCTAAACAATCAAGAACAGCTTAATAGAGCATTAATACGAATTGAATCTGAAATCTATTACAGAATTGGAGATCCACGGAATCAAAATGAAAGAACGAATTCACTTGTTGCAGTTCCAAAGTTGTGAAGAGAAATTGAACACATGAAATTGAGAGCTAAGAGAAGGGAGAACAGAGAGGAGAGAAGAGAAAAAGAAAATCGCGCAATCGCACGAAAGAAGTGTGCAAGGGAACAATTGAATTATGAATTGGAAAGTTCTCCCAATCTTCGCGCCTAAAAACCCTTATATAGGTGAAGAATCGCGCCTCCACATAAGTTGATTTGCGCCCTGGCGCAAATCTTCAGCTGAAATGGGTTGCTCTGCGCCCTGGCTCGCGCCCTGGCGCGTTTAGGTAGAGAGGAGGGGTTCCAGTGCGCCCTGGCACGCGCCTTGGCGCGTCCTTGCGCCACAGCTTGCTCCAGATTCACGCCTAGGCACGTCTTGCCAGAGGAGAAGGGTCAATTGCGCCCCACTTTCATGCCTAGGCTCAAATGCAAGTGTTGTCACGACTTGGGCTTCATCTTCTCTTTTTCTTGATGGCTTGCACTCCAAGTCTTCATCTCAGGTCTTGGATC
This sequence comes from Hylodesmum podocarpum, assembly GCA_026586105.1. Classification (NCBI taxonomy): domain Eukaryota; kingdom Viridiplantae; phylum Streptophyta; class Magnoliopsida; order Fabales; family Fabaceae; genus Hylodesmum; species Hylodesmum podocarpum. The sequence goes on from JALJEV010000256.1 coordinate 74,384, forward strand.
TTTCATCCCAAGCTTCCATTTTTTGTCTTCAATCCATTCCTTGCTCTTATCTCTTCTCCATTCCTCAGAGCTCTAGATACAACCTACACAAGAATCAACATAGAAACATAAAAACTTGTGGAAATTAACTATTATTTACTACTAGTACTAAAATGTACGTCTAACACAAATCTATGATAAACTTCCAAAATATGACACAAATAAAAGCTAAATGATCTAAGAACAAAGTAAAGAAAATGTATATAAAATGGATTATCAAATACCCCCACACTTATTCTTTTGCTTGTCCTCAAGCAAACCTAGACTCAATTATCACAAGGGTTAACAATCATAATACAGCATTAGCTCCACAGCCACTGAAAATGCCTTATACAACTCTTTAACTCCTTAAGCCAACTCAATTCTTCTATGAAAGTTGAACATGAGCTCAAAACATTCTCAAGAATTTCACAATTCATCAAGCATAAGCAATCAATCCTAGGTTGGAATGAAAAATGTACTCTGGCAACATCAAACAGTCCTCACCAGTTAAGTGTTTACACTCAATCTCTCAAGTGTTTGGGCTTATGTTTCTCTCAATGTTACCAATCAGAAGGTATGTCACCATAGGCTTGCAATGTCTCTAAAAATCTCCACCGCCTTCAAGTAGAAATTGGACAATCAAAAGGTCTTTCCAGGGTTGTAACGAGGCTTAGGTAAAGGTAGGGTAAGAAGAAGAGATAACTGGCTAAATATCCACAGGAACTTAAAGAGTAAAAGTTACAACCTATATGATATGCATGGATTACTGATGGAAAGAAGAAGAAAAAAAAATTAAAGAAAAGGACAAAGACTAATAATAAGCAACATAGACAACTAATGAGACCAACTTTGTTTTCTTTTCTTCTTATATTTCTTTTGCTCTTAATTTGCATTTCTTCTGTTTCTTTTGCTTTCTTTTTCTTTTCCAGATTTCCTTTCTTGTAGCTTTTGGCATTTTCTTTCTTCTCCTTTTTCTCTCTTTTCAATTTCTTGTTTTTTTTTTTTTTTTTGAATTGCACTTTGTCTTTCTTAAGTGAGTCTCACTAATTGCTATAGCAAGAAGGAACAGAGAAAATATGCATGAAAATGAGAGAATGCAACTATACTACAACTATCTGTTATTCAAAAAAATTTTACCAGTACCCAACTGAAACAGTCAATAAAATACCCCCCACACTTAGAATTTTGACTTGTCCTCAAGTCACAAGCCACACATTCATCCCAAAATGGCAACCCAAACTTCCACTAAAACCTATCATCTAAGTAAAGCAACCAATACTCTTAAAGTTCCACTGGCAGGACAATTGGTTTTTCACTTATTCAGGCTTGTAATGAGCTTAAATGTCAATGAAAGAAAGGGTTCATCAAGGCTCAAAGGGGCTAATCAATGGAAAATTTAAAGGTTCAGGCTTATTTGGCTCAAGGCTGCAAGAAAGAAAATTGCCTTTATCATTTGTGTCCAATCCTAAATGTATGCAATTTTGACCAAGAGCTAAAGCAAGTTCTGGAACAAAACACTTCAGATGGTAAAACACTCAAGAATGGATCATGTTGGAGGCCCAATTGACTATCCAGGTTAATTATTGCATAACATTGCTAATGTCATTGATCATGTCACAACTTAGAAAATTGTCATGCTAAAATTCTCATACAATATCTCTTCAAACACTGAGACACATGCAACTTTGTCATAGAACCCTAAGTTGATCCTAAGTGCCAAAATTTGCATAAATTATTCTACTGAACTACAGAGTCAATGCTATACTAGTGAAATCAACCACCATAGAATGCAACAACATAGGGAGTATACTCTAAAACAGTTAAAACAATAGAATATGAGAACACTCCCTGTTGAAGACTAGCATATTAATCAAAAGTATATTGCTAAACAAGATCGCTAATCAGCATCCTCTTCTTCATCATCATCATTTGCTGGCCTCTCCTCATCTCCAGAAAATTCTTCAAACCTCATCAAGTCTTCAATCATCTCGCTGTTGAGTGCTTTGAGTGGCACCAACTTCTCCACAAGCAGATTCATTTGGGATGCCACAGATCTCAACAGGGGTTCAAGTGCAATGCAAGCTCTTGTGGATTCGTGAACCCTACGAATGTTTCCTTGAACCACTCTCAAATGGCGTAAGATCTTCTCTTGCTTTGAATTTGCATCATGGGATAAAGTTGTTGTCATAGGTGCTTTTCCCTTTGAACTTGTTGCAGTGTTGGCATTGGGAACAGAAGGTGCTTCTGGTACAGCTCTTGTGCTTGATTCTTCTCCAGTGAACTTCACATCCAATGTCGACCCTAGTCTCATAGGGATTAAACCCTCACATGATACTCCAGCATCAACACACAATTGTGTAATGATACCTGCATAAGATAGAGACCCTGCTTTTGCTGGTGAAGGGCATGAATCTCATTGGCAATGGTTAGGCCAACATTAAGGTATTCGCCATTCATCACAGTATATAAGCACCAAACTCGCTTCTTTGTGATAGAAGACTTGTGTTGAATTGGCAGCAAAATACCAGAAATGAATGCCCACCATATTTTTGCTTTAAGGCATAATGATGAAGATTTCACATGCCTAACACCATTGTTGCGCCATTCACTGTCTTTCCAAGCTCCTTTGCCTTCACACAACAACTCATCCACCTTGCTTGGGTCAGCTTTGCGAGATGCTCTATGCTCAAAAGCACAACCCCTCTCATCGAAAAAAGGGATCATCGAACTGCTGATGGCTTGAGGTGAAAATGAGATTTGCTTTCCCCGGACGTATGATGTATAGAGTTCTTCTTTATCTCCGCTTGTCAAATTAGCATAGAACTCTAAAACCAAATCTTGATATGATGGGAACATTATATTAGCTAGTCTATTCCATTTTCTTCCAGTGATCTCCTTGCATACTTCTCTATAAATGGAATGTTGAGACAACTCACCATTTCCTTCATTTATGAATTTGCTCGGACTTATATTAAATCTCTGCTCCACTAGCACTGTGCGTGCTGTAAACCGAGATACAAATGCTTCTTCATGATTTAAGGACCGAAATCTATGAGTGTCAAACTCTGGAGTTTCTGGCTCTTGAGGAGTGGTTGCCTTTGCTCTTTTTGTAGTCCTTTTCTTTTCTGGGCATTGCCCCTTAGAAGCTCTGTGTTTAGTCCTTGGTTACTTTGAAGAAGATGCAGCTGGTTTGTTGCTTGATGCCATGATTTTCTCTTTGAAAATGAACCTGCACAACCAAAGTTATATGAGGAAAACATGCATGTATCTAGCTAACCATGAATACCATAAAGAGCATGTATTCTCATCAATGTAGAGTGAAGTTCAAAAAGAAATCAAATTGGAATTGTCAAAGGAAATACATAAGCAATTATAATATGGTCATGCCCACTAGAGGTATTCACATAAAACACATTCGAGACTTCATTGAAGCATTTTAACAAACATTATGTAAGCATGAATAAACATGAACTAACTCTTTGTAATTGCTTTGAACAATGCACTCCCAAGACAATTACCATCATTCATTTACAAGTACTCAATGGCATTTATCAAAAAAAAAATATTGGCAATATCATCAAAGTACACAATTCAAAGTACCCCCAAAAATTGGCATTTTAGGGTTCGCACCTCAAAACTAAACCCCCATCCGAATGATATATGCAATTAATGAAAGATGAATGCAATTAAAGATTAGAGAATGAAGGAAACAAGTCGTAATCAATGGATAGATGAACATACCTTGTTAGAGCAAAAGAGGTTTGAGCACACAAAGTGAGAAATGGAAAGCAAGTGTGAGGGGGATAGAGAAATTGATGAAAAACCACTTGCAATGTGAGATGGTTGATAAGTGATAGATTATACATGTTTTCCTAGGTGTTTTCAGTCCATTTCCATCCATTTTCACTAGGTTTAGTTGTAGTTTAAACAAGAAAACACTGAAAATATCATGTTTGTTTAGTGTTAGTCTTTGATTTAGTGTTTTGTTAGTTTTATAGGTATTTCGTATGGTTTTAAGTCATTTTATCCTCTTTTCTGCTAATTGTAGGTTGATTGAAGAAGAGATAGAAGCTTGGAAGGAAAGCTCATGAACTTAAGATGAAGACTTGGAGTGCAAGCCATCAAGAAGAAGAGAAATGGAAGCTCAAGTCAAGCCATCAAGACCAGAATTCGCGCCCAGGGCGCAACACAGGGCCAAGCCAGGGCCCAAATCTTCATTCTTTGTTGTTAGGATGCGCCAGGGCGCAAATCTGGGCCAAGGGAGGCACAAATCTTCACCCCTTTGCTGTCAGGATGTGCCCAGGCGCAAATCTGGGCCAAGGGAGGTGCAAAAACGTGCTTAGGCGCATGTTGAGGCGCAAATGAAGACCCCTTCTCTGTACAAACGCGCCTAGGCGCAATTGAGGAGCAACCAGAGGCGCAAAGACGCGCCTAGGCGTGCATTGAGGCGCAATTGAACCCCTTTCTCTGGACAAATGCGCCAAGGCGCAAATGGGTTAAGTGGAGGGCGCATTTCTTCACCTATATAAGGGCTTTTGGGCGCGAAATCACATATACAATTCATAATTCAGTTTTTTAGTTCTTTCCTCTGCACGCTTCTAGCATTTTCTCTCTTCTCCACCTCCGTTCTCCATCTTCCTCCATCAAACCTAGGGATTTCTGAGCTTGTGAGCTTGTGGAATCAAGAATCAAGCAATTATGGAGTTTCTCTTGTGTTTGATTTCTTTTTCTCTTTCTTCTTTTCTCATTTCCATGCTAGGCTAGATCTTTAGGTTAGGATTGGGGATTTTGATTCTAGAACTCTTGTAATGACTTTCTCATGTTAATTCAATTGTAATTTCTTTTAATTGATTGATCTCTTCCTGCTTATTGCTAATTCTTGAGGTTTAATTCATGAAGTTCAAATAGAGATAGGGATATTAATGTTTGGACTGGATTGAACTGTTCCTTGAGTTTTTTGTATCTCGTTTCAATTATGCAATTGGAAGATTGATAGTTGAATTAGGAGAGGAAGTGTATCACTATAGCTATGCATGAGTCTAGGGATAGAACTTGTATGCTATGAGATGTTAGGAATTCATCTATTTCGCTTCTTGAATGCACTTATGTTCTCACCTAAGGGATTAGGGATTATATTAGTCATTCAAAGGGACTAAATACCTAGGAATAGGATTAGTCTACGGTATCACGAATTCTATCTCCAATTGAATGATTTCTGTTGAATTGACATAGGAAATAGTTACTTGAGGGAAGGAATTGAATGAACCTATTCCCTAACCTTCTTCATTATTCTGTTTAGAAACTTAAACACTTACTTGCTTTCTTTATATGTTTTACAGTTTACTGCTTACTCTTACATAGTTACTTAGTTTTACACAAATGATTCATTCATCGGTTCGTCCTAATAGCAAAGCATGTTAAGCATTCGATAATTCATCATTCAGTCTCTGTGGTTCGACAACCCTTTCTCATCTTTCTAAACTTGTAAACGACCGGTACACTTGCCGAAGTGTGACTAGAAAATAAGTCAACAATGGTGGAGGTGAGAATTGATGGAGAGTGGGATTGTTCTCTAGAAATTTCACACACACTAAGTGAGAAAATTAATGGGAAGGCCACGCCCTGAGTTTGTGCCTTGGCGCAAACTCGCGTATCTCATTTAGGCTTAGGCGCATCAAATGCGCCTCTTATTTAATAGAAACGTGCCAGGGCGCGTCTTAGCCGAGAGCAAGGGAAGATTGCGCCTCCCAAACGCGCCAAGGCGCAAGAATTGCGCCACCCTTTGCGCTGGAGCGCGTTTGTCCAGAGAGCACCATGCGATTTGCGCCCTTCTATCACTCAATTTGCGCTGGGGCGCATTTGATAAAGGAGTAGCTTAATTTTAGCCTCCTGCTAGTGGTTCCAAGGTTTGTGCACACCCTCTGAACCATGCATTGAACCCTTAAAATTCCCAACAATGATGTTACACCTCTCACCTTCTCTTATTCCCTAACAATTCAATAAAACTCCAATACTAAAAGAACAAAACTAGAAGTAAAAACAGCATACCAAACAGACATAAAATGCAAAATAATTCCTAAAAAAAAAATAAAATAAAATGTAGAATATTCACAAAATTCCCCCCCACACTTAAAATTGACATTGTCCTCAATGAAACATACGATGCATCAATGGATTCAATTTCAATTAAAAGCAGAAGGGGAATAGAAAACTCCCTCAAGGGCCAAATATCTGTACGTCCGGCCAGCTAGGTTCAGCCAAGGACAAATCTGCCTCAACTTCCTCCACTTTCGGACTCTCATGAAATTCCTTGAGTTGATGACCATTTACCTTCCAAATTTTACCAGTAGCTTCATCTCTTATCTCAACTGCACCATGGGGAAAGATATTAGTAATAACAAAAGGACCATCCCATCGAGAACGAAGTTTACCGGCTATAAGCTTCAGACGAGAATTGAATAACAGCACTCTTTGGCCTACTTGGAACTCCTTTCTCAGAATCATACTATCATGATACTTCTTGACTCTCTCCTTGTAGATCTTAGAGTTCTCATAAGCCTCTAAGCGAAGCTCCTCAAGTTCCTGTAATTGAAGCTTTCTCTGTGCACCAGCCTGGTCCATCTCTAAGTTGCACTTCTTCACAGCCCAATATGAACGATGCTCAATCTCCACAGGTAAGTGACATCCTTTACCAAAGACCATCCTGTAAGGAGACATGCCAGTCGGTGTCCTATAAGCAGTTCTATGGGCCCAAAAAGCATCTTCAAGTTGCCTACTCCAATCCTTTCTGTTAGGATGGACCATTTTTTGTAACATGAGCTTAATATCTCTATTGAACACTTCGGCCTGACCATTAGTTTGGGGATGATAGGCTGTGGACACTCTATGCACAACCCCATACTTATGGAGTAGAGACCGCATGCTGAAATTACAAAAATGGCTCCCTCTGTCACTGATAATGGCTTTAGGCACTCCAAACCTGCAGAAAATATTGGATCTAACAAAATCCACAACAACTTTAGAATCATTAGTCCTGGTGGCCTTAGCCTCAATCCATTTTGATACATAATCAACAGCTAACAGAATATATGAATATCCAGAAGAGACAGGGAAATGACCCATGAAATCGATACCCCAAACATCAAATACTTCACAAAAAATAATAGGTTGTTGGGGTATCTCATGCCTTCGTGTGATGGCCATCCCAGTTCTTTGACATTGCTCACAGGTGCTAAAGAGCTTATATGCATCCTTAAAAATAGTAGGCCAATAAAACCCACTGTCCAACACTTTCCTAGCTGTTCGTTGAGGTCCATAGTGTCCTCTTACTGGGGAAGCATGACAAAACTGAAGGACCGATTGGATTTCATGACTTGGAATACACCTGCGGATAACTCTATCACTGTAAAACTTCCACAAATAAGGATCATCCCAGACATAATATTTTGCATCACTTTTTAATTTCTCAATTTGTGATCTGGATGAATGAGAAGGTACAACAGATGTAACCAAATAATTGACAATATCAGCAAACCATGGAACTACATCACAAGAGTATAAAAGCATAAGATGTTCATCAGGAAAATCATCTTTGATAGGTAACAGATCAGGGTTACCCTCAATCCTACTCAAGTGATCAGTAACCAGATTCTCCGCACCACTCTTATCCCTGATTTCTATGTCAAACTCCTGCAGAAGAAGCATCCATCTAATTAATCTTGGTTTAGCATCAGACTTCTTGAAGAATTTGTAGCTGCGCATGATCAGAGAAAACAACAATTTTAGAGCCAAGTAAGTAGGCACGAAATTTATCTAAAGCAAAGACAATTGCCAAGAGCTCTTTTTTAGTGGTGGTGTAGTTTGCTTGGGCAGCATCAAGTGTACGGGAAGCATATGCAATAACATGAGAGTGTCTACCAACTCTTTGAGCTAGAACCGCTCCAATTGCAAAATTGGAAGCATCACACATTAGCTCAAAGGGAAACTCCCAATCAGGTGGTTGCACAATAGGTGTTGTGGTAAGCCTACTCTTCAGCTCATCAAAGGCCGTCTTACATGTCTGGTCAAAAGAAAATTCTACATCCTTTTGGAAGAGCTTGGACAATGGTAGGGCAATCTTGCTAAAATCTGAATAAATCTCCCGTAGAAACCCGCATGGCCAAGAAAAGAACGACTTCCCACAATGTACAGGTAAGGTAGAGAAGTAATAATGTCTATCTTTGCTTTATCAACTTCAATACCCCTACTAGAGACTAGATGCCCTAAGACTATACCCTCACTAACCATGAAATGGCATTTTTCAAAATTCAGTACCATGTTAGTCTCAATACATCTACTCAGAACTCTAGAAAGGCTATCCAAACATGTATCAAAAGATGAACCATATACTGTGTAATCATCCATGAACACTTCCATGCAACTCTCTAATAAATCAGAAAAGATACTCACCATGCACCTTTGAAATGTACCAGGTGCGTTGCATAAACCAAATGGCATCCTGGTGTAAGCATAAGTCCCAAATGGACAGGTGAATGTGGTCTTATGTTGGTCTTCTGGAGCAATGTGAATCTGCATATAACCTGAAAATCCATCCAGAAAACAGTAATGTGATTTACCTGCTAACCTCTCCAAAACTTGATCAATGAATGGGAGTGGGAAATGGTCCTTCCGAGTGGCTTGATTAAGTCTCCTATAGTCAATGCAAACTCTCCAATTGTTAGTGACTCTAGTTGGAACCAACTCATTATCCTTATTCTGTACCACAGTTATGCCAGATTTCTTAGGAACAACTTGTACAGGTGAAACCCATGTGCTGTCTGAAATGGGGTAAATGATGCCAGCTGCAAGTAATTTTGTAACCTCTTTCTTCACTACATCCAAAATGGTCGGATTGAGTCTCCTTTGCGGTTGTCTCACAGGCTTAGATTCCTCCTCTAGCAATATTCGATGCATGCAAATAGCTGGATTAATTCCAGGGAGATCAGCTAACATCCATCCAATAGCTTTCTTGTGCACTTTCAAGATTTTCAGCAACTTCTCCTCTTGCTCATTTTGCAAAGTACTAGAGATGATAACTGGAAGCTTATGATCATTATCCAAGTAGACATACTTCAAATGATGAGGCAGTGATTTCAACTCTAAGCTTGGCGGCTGCACAGTGGAAAGTAACAATGGCTTGTTTGCTGCAGTGTCAGTGGATGCCAGAACCTGTGGACCAAAATCTACACCCTGCAGATTAGAATCTGCACCTACAATGGCAGTATTAATCTCTGCACATATGGTACAAACAGTGGCATCATCACCGCAGCTACAGCTAGCCAAATCAGTATGGAAATTAGAAAAATTAGTCAAATCGGAATCAAATTCAAAATTAAAATCTGTACAACTTTCTACAAAATTGTCAACTAAATCTATGAAGAAAACAGAATGCTCTTCAGCAGGTAGTTTCATGCTTTCAGGTATATTAAATTTCACAATATCATCTCCAAATTCCATAGACAACGTGCCAGAATGAACATCAATCTTGGTCCGTGCAGTCATTAAGAATGGTCGCCCTAGGATCAATGTAGGTGAATGTGATTTATCCTGCATATCAAGAATATAAAAGTCCGCAGGAAAAATCAATTCATTAACTCGAACTAACACATCTTCTAGGACTCCACGTGGATGGACAACACTTCTACTTGCCAGCTGAATAATGACTCCAGTTGGCTTTAACTCACCAATTTGCAATGACCTGTAAACTGAAGTAGGCATCACATTAATGGAAGCTCCCAAGTCTATCATGGCATCCGCAAAAGTGAGATCCCCAATAGTGCAAGGTACAGTAAAAGTTCCAGGGTCTTGACACTTTTGTGGAAGGTTGGACTGAAATCAACCTTTCATAATATGGTGCAACAAAATAGGGGGGTGTACTCTAAACAATCATCAATCAACAATTAAAACAAAAGAGTATAAGAACACTCCCTGTTGAAGACTAGCCATGATATTCAGAGGGTCTGCACCTGATAAGTGCTAGATTATACATGTTTTTCTAGGTGTTTTAAGCTCATTCCCATCTATTTTCACTAGGTTTAGCTATAGTTTAGTCAAGAAAACAGTAAAAATATCATAATTGCTTAGTGTTAGTTCTTGAGTTAGTGTTTTGTTAGTTTTGTAAGTTTTCTTGAGTTTTTAAGTCATTTTATCCTCTTTCTTGTTAATTGTAGGTTGATTGAAGAGGAGATAGAAGTTTGGGATGAAAGCCATGGACCTAAGAGAAAGACTTGGGGTGCAAGCCATCAAGAAGAAGAAGATGAAGCTCAAGTCAAGGAAACACCTACATTTGAGCCTAACTTTCACCCAATTTTCACTCCGAATTGGCTCTTCGTGTCTTCATGAGATTTGTAGCTCTATCAAACCTCTTTCATTTGCAAAAAACCAGAGCTCAAAACGATATCTGTGGAGGAAGTTATGCCCATTTTAGTGAAAGTACTCAAGCAGTTGCGAAATCACTATTCACATGCTGTCAAAACGCGCCAGGGCGCGTCAGGGTGGCGCATTTCACTGTCCCTTGCGGCCAAAACGCGCCAGGGCGCGTTTCTACTTATGGGTGGCGCGTTTCTACTGCTATATATAGCTGTTTGGGCGCGAAAATGAGGGGAACAACTTCAGAATTCAATTTCTTCCTCTGCACACTTGTGCTCTGCGATTCTCTCTTCTCCATTTTTCGTTTTCCTTCCTCCTCCATCAAACCTAGGAGATTCTTGAAGATTTGGAGCTTGTGGAAGCAAGATCTAAGGCTTCATGGAGCGCTTCTTGTGTTTGATTTCTATTTTCCTTCTTTCTTTTCTCATTTCCATGTTAGGTTAGATCTTTAGGTTAGGATTGGGGATTTTGATTTCAGAACTCTTGTAATGACTTTCTCATGTTAATTCAATTGTAATTTCACCGAATTGATTGATCTCTTCCTTGCTTAATGCTTATTCTTGAGATTTAATTCATGAAATTTAAATAGAGATAGGAATATTAATGTTTGACTGAATTGAACTATTTCTTAAGGATTTGTATCTCGTGTTAGCTATGCCTTCGGAAGATTGATAGTTGAATTAGGAGAGGAATTGCATCATTATAACAGTGCATGAGTCTAGGAATAGAACTTGCATGTTATGAGACATTGTGAATTTATCTGTTTCGCTTCTTGAATGCATTTCTATTTTCATCTAAGGGATTAGAGATTATAGAAGTCATTCAAAGTGACTAATGACCTAGGAATAGGATTAGTCTACGGTATCACAAATTCTAGTCTCCAATTGAGTGATATTTGCTGAATTGACATAAGAAGTAGTTACTTGAGAGAAGAATCAATTGAACCAATTCCCTAACTGTTTTTATCATCTTTGAAACTTAAACATTTACTTGTTTTGTTTTTTTACTTTACAGTATTGCTTTATTTTACACAATAGCTTAGTTTTATACAAATGCTTAATTCATTGATTCGTCCTAATAGCAAAGCATGTTGAGTAATTGGTAATTCACAACTAGTCTCTGTGGTTCGACAACCCTTTCTCACTATTTCTAAACTTTTGACGACCGGTACACTGCCGAAAGATTGACACACATATACATATTTTTAAAAAGTCAACAGCACCAAGTGCCAATTTCCATGTTTTTCCAACAGTGTACAACAGCTAAAATTTCACAATGGTCAAAATGAACTAACATGAAAGTCAATTAACAGTAAAATAACAGTCAAAGGAACTACAATAACAGTCAATTAACAGTAAAATAGCAGTAAAATGGTCTAGTTATACTACATTTACCGAAAGTGTATTACTAAACAAAATTACTAAATAAAATCACTAATCCTCATCCTGTGAATCGTCATCTTCTTCCTCATCACCCTCTACTTCTTCATTCTGCCCACCATCAACTTCTTCATCATCTTCATCTTGTCCCTCATTAGGTGCTTGGCCTTCGCAATCCTCAGAAAATTCTTCAAACCTCATCAAGTCTTCAATCATCTCACTGTTGAATGCTTCAAGTGGCACCAACTTTTCCACAGGCAGATTCATTTGGGATGCCACAGTTCTCAGAAGGGGTTCAATTGCAATGCAAGCCCTTGTAGATTCATGAACCCTACGAATGTTTCCTTGAACTACCCTCAAATGCCTCAATATCTTATCTTGCTTTGAATCTTCAGCATTAGATGGGGTTGCTGCCATAGGAGCTTTTCCTTTTGAACTTGTTGTGGCTTTGGCTTTAGAAGTGGAAGGTGCTTCTGGCGTGGCTCATGTACTGGCTTCTCCTTTGGTGAACTTCACATCCAATGTTGCCCCTGGCCTCATAGGGATTAAACTCTCACATGATAATCCAGCATCAATACACAACTGTGTAATGATGCCTGCATAAGACAGAGACCCCTGTTTTTGCAAGTGCAGTGCATGAATCTCATTAGCTATAGTTAAGCCAACATTAAGATACTCACCATTCATTAAAGTGTATAAGCACCAAACCCTCTTCTTTGTGATAGAAGACTTGTGCTGGATTGGCAATAAGATTCCAGAAATGAAAGCCCACCACATTTTTGCTTTGAGACATAGTGATGAAGACTTCACATGCCTAACTCCATTATTGCGCCATTCGCTGTCCTTCCAAGCTCCTTTTCCTTCACATAAGAAATCATCCACCTTGCTTGGATCGGCTTTGCGTGATGCTCTATACTGAAAGGCACAATCCCTTGCATCAGAAAAAGGGATTAATAGCAATCTGTTGATTGCTTGAGGTGAAAATGAGATTTGCTTTCCCCGGACGTAAGATGCATAGAGTTCTTTTTTATCTCCACTTGTCAGATTTGCATAAAACTCTAGAACCAACTCCTGATATGCCGAGAATGTTATATTGGCCAATCTATTCCATTTTCTTCCAGTGATCTCCTTGCATACTTCTCTATAGATGGATTGCTGGGACAACTCACCATTTCCTTCGTTTATGAATTGGCTTGGACTTGTATTGAATTTCCGCTCTACTAGCACTGTGCGTGCTGTAAACCGAGATGCAAAGGCTTCTGCATGCTCCAAGGACCGAAATCTGTGAGTGTCAAACTCGGAATTTTCTGGTTCACGAGTAGCCTTTGCCTTGGCTTTCTTTGTAGTCCTTTTCTGCTCTTGGCATTGTCCCTTGGAAGCTCTATGTTTAGTCCTTGGTTCCCTTGAAGATGATCCAGCTGGTTGCTTACTCGATGCCATGATTTTCTCTTTAAAATTTAACCTACACAACCAAAGTATATATGAGAAAAATATGCATGCATCTAGATAACAATCATCACTATAAAGAACATGCATTGTCATCAACAAATAGTGCGGTTCAAAGAGAAATCAAATTGGAATTGCCAAAGGAGATACATAGGCAACTATAATATGGTCATGCTCACTAGAATTATGCACATAAAACACACTCAAAACTTCATTGAGGAATAACTCTTCCTAATTACTTTATACAATGCACTCCCAAGACAATATTCAACATTCATTTACACTCAATCAATGGCATTTATCAACAATCATTAAAACGAGAGCATGCAACATCATCAAGGTGAACAATTTGAATTCGCACAAAAGGGGGTATTAGGGTTCGAACCAAAATTTTTGCACCCTCAATTCAATTAATCATATGAATCATGCAGTTAGAGATTAGAGAATGAAGAAAACAAGTAGTGATAGATGGATTAGATAAGCATACCTTGTTTGAGCCGAAGATGTTTGAGTGTACACAATGAGAATTCTTGAACGAAATGAAAAACTAGAAAGATGGAGATGGAGAAATCAACTCAAAATTACTTGCAATGTGAAGTGCTGGAGTTGAGAATTGATTGAGAGTGGGATTGCTCTCTTGGGAATTCACAAGCACTAGGTGAGAAGAAGAATGGAATGGTTGCGCCTCTTGTTTGTGCCTTGGCGCAAGCTCGCGCCCTTCTTTATGCCTAGGCGCAGCAATTTGCGCCTCACACTTAAAGGAATCGCGCCTAGGCGCGTCTTGGCCGAGACTAGGGGTTCAAACGCGCCCCCTCTCTTCTCATTTGCACCGCGGCGCGTTTGGCTAGAGAAAGGCCTTCAAAACGCGCCTCCCTCTTCACTTGATTCGCACTAAGGCGCGTTTGGACAGTGAGCAAGGGGAAATTGCGCCCTCTCTTGCGCCTTGGCGCGAATTTCTGCGCCCTACACCTAGAAGAGCTACGCTGGGGCGCATTTTGATGACAGATGAGGTTATCTTTGCATGCTCTCAATGCACTTCATCCAATTTGTGCACATGCTCTAGCCATTTTGTGTTGAGGTATTCTATCCTATGCACAAGGATCACATCTAAAATGAACATGCATTGAACCTCAAAGTTTCCCACTAATGTTATTGCTCCTCACTCATTCTCTTATTTCTTATCAACTCAAGAACACTGTAATTTCAACTATTTATTCCTATATCTACTGTTTATCAACAACACAAGAATCAAATTTATTATACTGTATCATGTATTTATACTTCTAATCTAATTTTTAAATTCTATTTTATTTTTGCTTTTTCAACTGTTAAAAGATTAACAAACATATCAACAACAAGAAGTTACAGAAAACTTCTCTTAATTGAATGGGTTGCCTCCCACGAAGCGTTTCTTTAATGTCATTAGCTTGACATGTGACTTGACCCTATCAAGGAGGGTCTTGAAGCTCAACAGAGACCTTATCCTTCTCAAACTTATCTCCCAAATAAGGTTTGACTCTTTGGCAGTTCACTTTGAATTCTCTAGACTTATCAAGGTCTTCTAAGGTAATTGCACCATGTGGAAATACTTCTTTTACAACAAATGGACCAGACCATTTAGACTTTAGCTTTCCTGGAAACAACCTTAATCTAGAGTTGTAAAGCAACACTAGTTGGCCCGGGTAAAACTCTCTTCTTCTAAGCTTACGATCATGCCATAACTTTGTTCTTTCTTTGTAAATCTTGGCATTTTCATATGCTTGAAGTCTTAGTTCATCTAACTCATGGAGTTGGTATAGTCTCTTTTCACTGCCTGAGTGAGAGTCAGAATTGAGGTACTTTAAGGCCCAGTATGCCTTATGTTCTTGTTCAACAGGCAAGTGGCATGCCTTTCCATAGACCATCTGGAATGGTGTCATGCCAATGGGAGTCTTATATGTTGTCCTATATACCCAAAGAGCATCATTTAGTCTTTTTGACCAGTCTTTTCGGGACAGATTCACAGTTCGTTCTAATATCTTCTTGATCTCCCTGTTGACTAACTCTGCCTGCCCACTGGTTTGGGGGTGATATGGTGTTGAAATTTTGTGCTTCACCCCCAACCTTTTGAAAACTCTTTCTAGATGCTTATTGTAGAAATGGCTTCCACCATCAGTGATGAAAGCTCTAGGAACCCCAAATCTAGCAAAAATATTTCTATGAATAAAGGTATTTACAATCCTAGAGTCATTAGTTGGGGCAGAAATAGCTTCCACCCACTTGGACACATAATCTACAACTACTAGGATGTATGTGTGGGAGAATGAAGGAGGAAATGGTCCCATAAAATCCATCCCCCACACATCAAAGACCTCTATCTCTAAAATATTGTTTAAGGGTCCCTCATCTCTCCTAGAAATGTTTCCACTTCTATGGCATCTATCACAGGTTTGCACAAAAGCTTTTGCATCTTTAAAAATAGATGGCCAGTACAAACCACTTTGCAAAACCTTTTTGGCTGTCCTTTCCCCATTAAAATGACCTCCACTAGGGGAATTATGACAGTGCCAAAGCACAGAACTGACCTCTTCCTCAGGGATACATCTCCTAACGAGTCCATCTATACCCCACTTGAAAAGAAATGGCTCGTCCCAAACATAGTATTTTGCATCAGAAAACAGTTTTTTTTCTTTGTTGATGAGATAAGCCAGGGGGAATATAGTTGGATACCTTAAAGTTCGCGATATCGCTAAACCAAGGAGCATCAGAAATACTAAAGAGTGTCTCATCTGGGAAGGTCTCAGAAATAGGGATATCACTACCTTCTATTTCATCATGAGGTAACCTTGAGAGGTGATCTGCAACCAGGTTCTCTCTTCCTTTTTTTTATCTCTAATTTCAATGTCAAATTCTTGTAAAAGGAGAACCCAACGAATCAACCTTGGTTTACTCTCATGCTTCATTAGAAGGTATTTCAAGGCAGCATGGTCAGTATACACTATAATCTTTGAGCCAATGAGATATGGACGAAATTTGTTAAGAGCAAATACTATGGCTAGCAACTCTTTTTCTGTAGTTGAGTAATTGATTTGAGCACTATCAAGCACTCTGCTAGCACAAGTTTTTCCTTTCTTTGTCCTAGTACAGCTCCTATTGCATAATCACTTGCATCACACATAATTTCAAAAGGTAAACTCCAATCTGGAGCAGTTATGATAGGAGCTGTTGTTAACTTCTCTTTTAAAGTCTCAAAGGCTTTTAAACAGGTTTCATCAAAATTGAAGGTCACTTCCTTCACCAACAAGTCACACAATGGTTTAGAAATTTTTGAAAAATCCTGGATGAATCTTCTATAAAAACCAGCATGACCTAAGAAACTACGCACTCCTTTCACATTCACTGGTGGAGGCAGTTTCTCTATCACTTCGATTTTTGCTTTGTCCACTTCTATACCATCAACAGAAATTTTGTGCCCTAAAACTATGCCTTCTTTAACCATAAAATGGCATTTTTCCCAGTTCAAGAAAAGATTAGTTTCTTGGCATCGTTTTAGTACACAAGTCAAATTTTCTAAACAGTTTTCAAAAGTGGAACCAAATACTGAAAAATCATCCATGAAGATTTCAATAAATTTCTCAACCATGTCACCAAAAATGGCCATCATGCATCTTTCAAAAGTTGCTGGTGCGTTACATAATCTAAATGGCATTCTCCGGTATGCGAAAATCCCATAAGGACAAGTGAAAGCAGTTTTTTCTTGATCCTTAGGGTCTACCACAATTTGGTTATAACCAGAGTATCCATCCAGAAAACAATAATAAGCATGACCACCTAACCTTTCAAGCATTTGATCCATAAAAGGTAAGGGAAGTGATCTTTTCTTGTGGATTCATTTAACCTTCTCATGTAATCTATGCACATTCTCCACCGCCATCGTCCTGGTGGGAATTAATTCATTCTTCTCATTTGCAATTACAGTCATGCCCCCTTCTTGGGAACTACTTGTCTTGGACTTACCTAGGAACTATCCGAAATGGGATAAATAATGCCAAGATCAAGTAGTTTGAGGACTTCTTTTGTGTATAACCTCCTTCATAGTAGGATTTAAACGCCTTTGAGGTTGTATCACAGGTCTAAAATTGTCCTCAAGCAGGATTTTGTGCATGCAAAATGAGGGACTTATACCTTTCAAATCAGAAATCTGCCACCCAATTGCAGATTTATGCTCCTTAAGGATCTTAAGCAACTTGTCCTCTTCCCTTTTATCCAAAGAGTTGCTTTCATCACCGGGAAGGTGTCATTTTTTTCAAGAAAAACATATCTAAGATGAGAGGGAAGTTGCTTAAGTTCACTCTTAGGTTCAGTTTTTGTTTTTCTCACCATTTTAGATGTTTCCTCTAATGGTTCAATACTTGATGGTAGTGAAGTGTTGGTTTCCACTGCAGCTATGAAATTCTCAACTTCTTGTTTTTCATTTTCAACACTAGAAGTATCAAAATTTTCCTCCTCTGTTATGAAGTTAAGAATCTCATTTTCATAAACATTTTCCACTATAGGTTCCAACACATCCACCATCATGCATTGTGACTTTTCTGCAGGGAATTTCATTGCATCAAATATGTTAAAGGATACCTTTTCTTCATCAACTCTCAAAATGAGTTCACCTTGTGCCACATCAATTAGGACTCTGTCGGTGTCTAAGAATGGTCTCCCTAAGATGATTGGAACTTCTTCATCAGCTTCCATTTCCAGCACAACAAAGTCTGCAGGAAATACGAACTTGTCCACCTTCACTAAGAGGTCCTCCACTACTCCGTACGGACGTTTGGTGGAGCGATCTACTAGTTGCAGCGTCATCATCGTAGGTTGGATGTCCATGTCCTGTATGTTCAGTTTCTGCAGCACAGAAAGAGGCATCAAATTTATGCTAGCTCCCAAATCAATCAAGGCCTTACCTATTGGCACTTCGCCTATTGAACAAGGAATGGTGAAGGGTCCTCTATCCCTCAGTTTCTGAGGTAGCTTTCTCTAAATGATGGCGCTACATTCCTCTGTCATTGCTACTGTTTCATCATCTAGCAGCATTCTCTTGTTGGATAGGATTTCCTTCATAAATTTGGCATATGATGGCATCTTTTGCAGTGCTTCAGAAAATGGAATGTTGATTCTCAAACTCTTCAATATGTCAAAGAATTTGGCAAACTGCTTGTCATCATTGGCCTTCTTCACCCTTTGCGGATAGGGAAACTTGTAGTAAGGTGAAATGTTTTCATGCCGGCCAGCCTCTTCTAGGATCTGCTTCTTTGTTTTTCTAGGTGACTCTCTTTTTTCAGTGAGAATTATAGGCACAGGTGGTTGCCTTTCACTCTTTGCAGTATTTTCTTCTTCCTCCACTGCATCTCCTTTCATTTCTACAGTTTCCTTTCCAAACACCTTACCACTCCTTGTGGTAATGGCTTTGCACTGCTCCTTTGGATTCACAATAGTATCACTTGGCAGATTTCCTTGATTTCTTTCAGAGAGTTGCTTGGAAAGCTGGCCAATCTGTGATTCTAGATTCCTAATAGAAGCTTCTTGATTTGTGAACATAGATTCAGTCCTTTGCATAAAGGACATGAACATGTTTTCTAAAGTTGAAGATCCTTCTCTAGGAACAGGATTCATGTTAGAGCTTGCTGGAGCATTTCTAGGTTGGTTGGTTAGGAATTTAGAATGGTTTGGGTTGAAAGGTAGATTTTGTGGTTGGTTTTGGTTATAATGTTGGTTAGATGAAAATGTTTGGTTTTGATGCTGGTTGAAGTTCTGGTTGTATGGCATGTTTGGATTGAAAGGCGGTCTCGGATTGAAGGTTTGTTTGAAATTCTGGTCATAAGAGGAAAAGTTGGGTTGCAGATAATTATTGTTCCTATATGACAGATTTGGATGGTTTCTTTGGTGAGGGTTATAGCTGTTTGTGTTGGCATAGGTGTTACCTTGAGGATTTCCCATGTAATTCACTTGAGCTTGTTCCTCAACATTAGCTCCTAAGCTTTCACAAAACTCTACTTGATGTCCTCCCCCACAATATTCACAGCTGACTGGGGGTGCTTGAACAACATTAAGCTGGACCACTTGAAGCTGCTTCATTATTTGATCCATCTTTTGAGTCATCAGCTTGTTTTGAGCCAATAAAGCATCATTAGCTCCAAGCTCAATCACTCATCTTCTTTCACCATAGAAATCACTAGGAGCATCATAACGATTTGAAGCCATCGTTTCAATGATCACTCTTGCTTCATGTGCATCTTTATTTCTTAATGAACCTCCAGTAGAGGCATCCACTAGCAATCTTGTATGCGACCGCAGTCCATTATAGAAGATATGGACTTGCCGCATATCAGAAAATCCATGGTGAGGGCACCTTCTCAACAAGGACTTGAATCTCCTCCATGCCTCACTGATGGACTCTCCATCTTTTTGTTTGAAGCAAGAAATCTCTGCTCTAAAGTAGTTATATTTTTCTGGTGGAAAGGATTGAGCCAGAAATGTGTTCACTAAGTCCTCCCATGTAGTGAAATAGCCACATCTTAGCTTCTCCTTTGAGTGAGAATTCAAACAGCCTCAGCCGAATTGCATCATCCGGAACTCCATTCATTTTAATTGTACCACAAATCTGTAGGAAGTTATGCACATGCTGATTTGGATCTTCCTCTTCCAAACCTCTAAACTGCTCTTGCCTTACCAGCTGAGTGAGAGCAGGTTTAATCTCGAAATTGTTGGCTACAACAGTAGGTGGTGCGATACTGGATCCACAGCCTATAACATTAGGAGTGTACAACTCCTCAAGAGTCATACGCCTTGTGTTATCCATATTTGCTGTTGTATTTTCTGGTATAGCCTCTTTATTTTCTTTATTTGCCTTCAAGTTCCTCCTACAAAATCTTTCAATTTCTAGTTCAAACAAAAGATCAGTTTCCTTGGCTTTTCGCATAAACCAAAATTCGAATGAAAACAGGAAATACTGAAAACAGAATGAAAATTATGAAAATAAACAATGGAAAACAGAACAAAACAGTATGAGTATTAACAAACAAGTACAGTAAAAAAAAAAAATTGTGTCCTAAGTAGCACGCACGTCAAGACTATCGATATTCACTCAATAGTTCCCCGGCAACGGCGCCATAAACTTGTTGACTTTTATTTTAGTCACACTTCGGCAAGTGTACCGGTCGTTACAAGTTTAGAAAAAGTGAGTTAAGGTTGTCGAACCACTGATAATCCATTTTGTATATATTTTCTTTACTTTGTTTTCGGTTCAATTAGCTGTTATATGTGTCATATTTTGGTAGTTTATCTTAGATATTGTGTTAGAGGTATATTTTAGTAGTAGTAGTAAACAATAGTTAAAATTCCATAAGTTCTTATGTTTTTATATTGATTCTTGTGCAGTCACTTCTAGAACTATGAGAAATGAAGAAGAGATAGGAGCAGGGAGGAGATTGAATGCTAGAATGGAAGCCTGGATTGGAAGACCCAAGATCTGAGATAAGGATTTAGAGTGCAAGTCAGCAAGAGGAAGAGAAGTTGAAGCTCAAGTCAAGGGAGCACCTCCATTTGAGCCCAGCTTTCACTCAATTTGCACTCTGAATTGGCTCTTCGTGTCTTCATGAGAGTTCATTGAAGAGAAGATAGAAGCTTGGTTGAAAGCCATGGACATAAGATGAAGATGCCATCAAGAAGAACAAGAATGGAAGCCCAAGTCAAGCAACTAAGAGCAAGCCAAGTCACAAGTGCTCCTCCAGACCTATCAAAACGCGCCAGGGCGCGTTCCATGGATCACTGAAGGGCGCATGGGCGCCCAAGCGCACTTGAAGGGCGCACTCAAGCCCTGCTTTTGGCACAAACGCGCCTAGGCGCGCCTGAGGGACTTCCAGGGGCGCGCACGCGCCAGGGCGCGCTCAAGGGGCGCGCTTCACAGCTCCTTGCGGCCCAAACGCTCCAGGGCGCGTTCTGCTTAAGTGAGGGGCGCGTTTCTCTGCTATAAAAGGGGTCCTTGGGCGTGAAATCAAGAGGGAAACTTGGATAATTCTGTTTCTAGCTTCTTGTGCAAGTTTGAGTTGTGCGATTGCATAATTCTCTCTTCTCTCTTCGCTGTTCTCTCTTCTACTCACTCTTTTCTTCTTAGATTTCAATCTTCATGTATTCAATCTCTCCTCACAACTGTAGCTACTGCAATAATTGAATTCAGTTCTTCGAATTTGATTCTTCTTCAATTCTGCAATAGATCTCTGGTTCAATTTACATTTACGCTCTATAATTCTGTTCTTGATTGTTTAGGTTTTCTCCTCATGTTTTACGCTACTGCTCGGTATTCCTTTTCTGCATTTACTTATTGTTCAATTCACCGTTGAAATTTACATTACATTGTTCTATTCTACAATTCTCATTTTCCTTGCATTTCATGCTAATGTTCATTGTTCCTTTCTGTTTCAAATTGCTTAGTTCACTGCTACACTTTACATTTTCCTGCTATATCTTCAAATTCTAATTCTCCTTGCATGTTATTTCTATTCTGTTTCTTTCCTTGTGCTTAGTTGCGATTTCAATCTACATTTCGCTACTCCCCTTTCTATTTCTAGTTTCGTTGTTTTATGTTCAAATTCTAATTCTATCTTTAGCTCTTCATTCAGTTTTGTATTTTCTATTCCGTTTAGGTTTACTGCATTAATTCATGAAAATCCCCCTCCTAATAGTGAGCAATTCCGAATTGAATGTATGTATGTCTTCTGAGAGATGACCTAGGTTGATTCCTCTATATTACAAGTTTAATTGGGGATAAATCTAGCTTTTGATAGTCATTCGACAGTGGTTATCAAAATGGCGCCGTTGCCGGGGGACATACGTCATTTGGTTTGGGATTATCATCTTTCATGTATATAAATTGTTTGTGAATATTGCAATTGTATAGACTAACCATAATTCCATGTAATAGTAGTTGTTTGTACTGGAAAAAAAAAAAGAAAACTTGCTTGCGGTGTTGTTCTGTTCTATTGTTCTGGTGCATCTTTGGTGTATTTCCATGGTGGTAGGTACATTTTGGTTAGGCTAACATGGATAATAGGAATATTGGGGAGTATTGGCAGCAAGAGGAATGTTTCAATGATCCTTGGGGCATGCCTCAGCAGCAATACGATCCTTATTCTAGCTCCTACAGTCTTGGATGGGGAGATCAGAGCTATCAGCATTCACATGAATATTCCCATCCGACACCAGATTGGCAGCAACAGTCCAATCATTATATACCACCATCGTTTCAACATGTTGCACCACCACCACTAGCCCAACCACAACCTTCCTTGGAAGAATTAATTAAGCAGATGGCCATCAACAACATGCAACTTCAACAGATAACTAAGGCCATACCACCATCGTTTCAGCATGTTGCACCACCACCACCACTAGCCCAACCACAACCTTCCTTGGAAGAATTAATTAAGCAGATGACCATCAACAACATGCAACTTCAACAAATAACTAAGGCCAGTTTTGAGACTCTTCAAACTCATATGGGCCAGTTATCTGATGCCATTAATCAGAGCCTCAAGCACCCATCAGTCTACCCTCACAAGCCAACTCTGATATGAATGCTGATGGTAAGATGGTGAGTGATATCAATTTGGGGTCTGGTATGCAATTGGTGGAATGCACTAAACTACAAAGGAAAAATTCCATGGAGGTCGTATGTAAAGAGAAAGAGCTGCAAGATCAAGAATTGAAAGAACAAGACATAGAAGAAAGAAGAGTCACAGATAGACAAGAGAAGGAAACATGTGATGATTTAGTTGTTTATGCTAACCCTTCCTATGTTTCTACTGATTCTCATTTTATATGTGATGTAGGAGTAATTTCTAAAGAAGAAATGCAAGTTGTTTCAGACCCTCCCCTTCATAGAAATCCTCATGTCTTGGTACCTAGTGGAGAATTGTCCATCAAGTTCCCTTGGAGCTCACATTGTGAAGAGAATGAAGCATCCAAGAAATCAAAACAACCATTAGGGAGGCTTTCTTTACCATTTCATACTCTTTCTCCTTGCAAAAATATGAACAACACTAATTGTTTCACTTTAGATACTTTTGGAATTAAAGCTTGGAGTATAATTGAGTTTGCTAATTTAGACCTCTTAGTTGTTCCTAATGACTTTTACTCTTATGATGTTGCATATTCTTCTAGATCATTAGAGAGGTCATCAATGGAGGTCCAAATGCAAATTCCTACACTTAGTGGCGAACCAGTGTCTACACATATTGTAGATGGAGTAAAGGATGACCTTAATACTTTGATACACTCTAACCCTTTACTCTCTCTCTTAAATGTTGTTGTTGATATTGATGTTCAATATTCCATATGCTTTAATTTGTGCTTTAGATTAAGTGAAACATTTAATTTGTTCAAATTGGATGCCAAGATTAAAATGAACAAATGGAAGATTATAATTATGGCGTTCAAATTTTTCCTACCACCACCATGCACTAACTATAGAACATATCTGCATCACCAATCATTTGCATTAATTAATAATGATTTACATATAGTTGCAGATGATTGGATGATATTTGATCCTGGTGGATGTTTATTTTGGTAGGTACCAAAGGCAGATTCATGGTGAATGGGCAACTGAAGCATGATCAGGAAAGCACCATTGAACAGCCATAGAGCAAGAGTTGGTATCGCTTGCACCCATCATTGCCGCTTTGAGTAGCCGAGGGAGTTTTCTTTTCTCCCTCCACTCTTTTCCGTTCTATTTTCATTCATTTCCTGTCTATCCATCTTCTGTAATTAGGAAGTAATTAGAAAGTGATAAGAAGTAATTAGGAAATAATTACAGAGTTTTCTATTCCCTTTCTGTCTTGAATTGCAGATTGACTTCATTGATGCACTTTATGTTACATTGAGGACAATGCAAATTTCAAGTGTGGGGGGGGATTGTGTGAATATTTTGCTGTTATGTTTTCTGTTCTGTTTTGCTCTGTTTGATGGTTGAAAAAAAAATGTATACAAAAAAAAAATAATGGTGAATGTGAAACATACCTTTTTCTTTGAAGTCATAGGTGTATAAATTACGAAAGTTACAAACATTTTTAGTTGATAGATGTTTCAACTTTCCTATGACCTATCTGTGCATCCTTGAAGTGCAATTGACTTGAAACTGAAGTTTGGATGATTTGTGATAGAAAATAAACCTTGTGAGAGTTTGAGCCTTATATGGAGGAACCAGTTTCTCCTTCAAAAATTCTTTCTTGTGTGATTACACTCATCTTGTTAGTTGCTCTAGATTTTTCCTTGACTCTTGCTGATATTTCTTGATCACATGCATTATTGAAATGATTTAGGCAATTTTCTTCTTAAGCCACTAGCCAAATGAGCCTACCTTACATATCTGTCCCTTGTTATCCCCTTTGAGCCTGTATATCCCTTTCTTCAATTTCAAGCTCATTACAAGCCGAAAAATGAAAAACAATGATGTCCCCTAACCTTAGGGACTAAAGGAGCTTTGGAATTGTTTTGGGAATAAGTTCTAAATAAGTGTGGGGGTAAGACCTTTCAAAACAAGTCTGGTATGTGAGATGGTGAATGAATTGGTATTAGTTATGCAGAAGAAAACAAGTATACGGAAAAATATATGTATATGTATATATATAGAAAATGATACAAAGAAGGAAATACCAAAAGCTGCAAAGAAGGAAATCTAGAAAAGAAAAAGAAAGCAAAAGAAAGAAAAGAGAAAAAAAAGAGAAAAAGAAGGAAATGAAAATCCAGGATGGAAATAAGTAGGAAGCCAAAAAGAGGTAAATGCTAGGAGGGTAATCTTCATGCTTATTAGATTTATTCCCCATTGCTCCTCTTTTCTCTTGGTTATTAGCCTAAATAATCCTTCTTTTATCCCACCTGCACCTTGGCCACATTACAAGCTTAATAAAGACCTTTTGATCTTTCATTGCATGTGTCTCAAGTTATTGAAATTAGAGGCTTGTAAAAATCTGGTAGTGCTAGCTTGCATGATGTGTCTGAGTGCAAATACAAGCCTAAAACACTTGAGAGTCAAGAGGAAACACTGACTTGTGAGGTTCTATCACTTTGAATTCATTCTTTAACTCAACTTGTCAAATTGTTTGTTCTGGATGCACATTAGATTCATGAATCGTTGTTGATCTTGATGCTCTGAATTTTGTCCCTTTCTCTTTATATGCATCTGTGGCTCAACTGGAATTGGTTCAGTTCACATAGCATCAATTCTTCTTTTAGTAAGTTTTGCCCCGGAGTGCAAAAGAATAAGTGTGGGGGTATTTGATAATCCATTTTGTATATATTTTCTTTACTTTGTTTTCGGTTCAATTAGCTGTTATATGTGTCATATTTTGGTAGTTTATCTTAGATATTGTGTTAGAGGTATATTTTAGTAGTAGTAGTAAACAATAGTTAAAATTCCATAAGTTCTTATGTTTTTATATTGATTCTTGTGCAGTCACTTCTAGAACTATGAGAAATGAAGAAGAGATAGGAGCAGGGAGGAGATTGAATGCTAGAATGGAAGCCTGGATTGGAAGACCCAAGATCTGAGATAAGGATTTAGAGTGCAAGTCAGCAAGAGGAAGAGAAGTTGAAGCTCAAGTCAAGGGAGCACCTCCATTTGAGCCCAGCTTTCACTCAATTTGCACTCTGAATTGGCTCTTCGTGTCTTCATGAGAGTTCATTGAAGAGAAGATAGAAGCTTGGTTGAAAGCCATGGACATAAGATGAAGATGCCATCAAGAAGAACAAGAATGGAAGCCCAAGTCAAGCAACTAAGAGCAAGCCAAGTCACAAGTGCTCCTCCAGACCTATCAAAACGCGCCAGGGCGCGTTCCATGGATCACTGAAGGGCGCATGGGCGCCCAAGCGCACTTGAAGGCGCACTCAAGCCCCGGCTTTTGGCACAAACGCGCCTAGCGCGCCTGAGGACTTCGGGGCGCGCACGCGCCAGGGCGCGCTCAAGGGGCGCGCTTCACAGCTCCTTGCGGCCCAAACGCTCCAGGGCGCGTTCTGCTTAAGTGAGGGGCGCGTTTCTCTGCTATAAAAGGGGTCCTTGGGCGTGAAATCAAGAGGGAAACTTGGATAATTCTGTTTCTAGCTTCTTGTGCAAGTTTGAGTTGTGCGATTGCATAATTCTCTCTTCTCTCTTCGCTGTTCTCTCTTCTACTCACTCTTTTCTTCTTAGATTTCAATCTTCATGTATTCAATCTCTCCTCACAACTGTAGCTACTGCAATAATTGAATTCAGTTCTTCGAATTTGATTCTTCTTCAATTCTGCAATAGATCTGTGGTTCAATTTACATTTACGCTCTATAATTCTGTTTTTGATTGTTTAGGTTTTCTCCTCATGTTTTACGCTACTGCTCGGTATTCCTTTTCTGCATTTACTTATTGTTCAATTCACCGTTGCAATTTACATTTCGTTGTTCTATTCTACAATTCTCATTTTCCTTGCATTTCATGCTAATGTTCATTGTTCCTTTCTGTTTCAAATTGCTTAGTTCACTGCTACACTTTACATTTTCCTGCTATATCTTCAAATTCTAATTCTCCTTGCATGTTATTTCTATTCTGTTTCTTTCCTTGTGCTTAGTTGCGATTTCAATCTACATTTCGCTACTCCCCTTTCTATTTCTAGTTTCGCTGTTTTATGTTCAAATTCTAATTCTATCTTTAGCTCTTCATTCAGTTTTGTATTTTCTATTCCGTTTAGGTTTACTGCATTAATTCATGAAAATCCCCCTCCTAAGAGTGAGCAATTCCGAATTGAATGTATGTATGTCTTCTGAGAGATGACCTAGGTTGATTGCTCTATATTAAAAGTTTAATTGGGGATAAATCTAGCTTTTGATAGTTATTCGACAGTGGTTATCAACCACGTAGACTAGTTGATGAAGTATCGAATACTCAACATGCTTTGCTATTAGGACGAATCAATGAATTAAGCATTTTGTGTAAAAATAGGCAATTATGTAAAAGTAAGCAATCTACTGTAAACAAATAAGGAAAAGCAGTAAATGTTTAGGTTTCAAAGATACTGAATGGAGTTAGGGAATAGGTTCATTCAATTCCTTGCCTCAAGTAACTATTTCCTATGTCAATTCAATAAGGATCAATCAATTGGAGACTAGAATTCGTGATACCAAAGACTAATCCTATTCCTAGGTCTTTAGTCCCTTTGAATGACTAATATAATCCCTAATTCCTTAGGTGAAAACATAAGAACATTCAAGAAGCGAAACAGATGAATTCACAATATCTCATATCATGCAAGTTCTATCCCTAGACTCATGCATAACTATAGTGATACACTTCCTCTATCAATCTTCCAATTGCATAATTGAAACGAGATACAAACACTCAAGGAACAGTTCAATTCAGTCCAAACATTAATATCCCTATTACTACTTGAACTTCATGAATTAAACCTCAAGAATTAGCAATAAGTAGGAAGAGATCAATCAATTAACTGAAATTACACTTGAATTAACATAGAAATCCATTACAAGAGTTCTGGAATCAAAATCCCCATCCCTAACCTAGAAATCTACTCTAGCATGGAAATGAGAAAAGAAAGAAGAGAAAAAGAAATCAAACACAAGAGAGACTCCATAATTGCTCAATTCTTGCTTCCACAAGCTCACAAGCTCAGAAATCTCTAGGTTTGATGGTGGAGGATGGAGAATGAAGGTGGAGAAGAGAGAGATCGCAAGAAGCGTGCAGAGGAAGGAACTAAAAAAACTGAATTATCAATCTCTCCTTGATTTCGCGCCCAAAAGCCCTTTTATAACTGAAGATTTGCGCCTCCCATTTAGTTGTTTTGCGCCTTGGCGCAAAACTCCAGCAAGAGTGGGTTGCAGTGCGCCCTGGCTCACGCCTAGGCGCATTTTGACAGCAAGGAAGGATGAATTTGCGCCCCAGCATGCGCCTAGGCGCGTTTTCCTGCCTTGATTTCTTGATTTGAGCTTCCATTTCTCTTCTTCTTGATGGCTTGCACTCCAAGTCTTCATCTTAAGTTCATGGGCTTTCCTTCCAAGCTTTTATCTCCTCTTCAATCAACCTACAATTAACAGAAAAGAGGATAAAATGACTTAACAAACACAAGAAAATCTTATCAAACTAACAAAACACTAAATCAAAGACTAACACTAAACAAACATAATATTTTCAATGTTTTCTTGTTTAAACTACAACTAAACCTAGTGAAAATGGATGGAAATGGACTGAAAACACCTAGGAAAACATGTATAATCTATCACTTATCAAGTAGCATCTCCAATAGTATTACCTGTAGTTGTAGTTTCTGTACAGGTAGCAGTCTCTACGGCGACAGTTCCCACAGTGCCCGCTCTAGTAGTGGTATCTCTGACAGGTGCAGCTCGTCCAACGACAGCTCAGGAAGTAGCATCTACAGTAGTATTACCTGCAGTAGTAGTTTCTGTACGGGTAGCAGCTCCTACAACGACAGCTCCAGCAGTGCCCGCTCCAGCAGCGGTATCTCCGACAGATGCAACTCGTCTTCTGCAGCTCGGGAAGTAGCATCTCCAGTAGTAATACCTGCAGTAGTAGTTTTTGCAGGGGTAGCATCCCCGACAGCGACAGCTCCGGTAGTGCCCGCTCTAGCAGGGGTATCTCCGACGGGTGCAGTTCGTCCACCGACAGCTCGGTGGTAATTCACTGTCGAATGAACATCGAAAACTAGATTTATCCCCAATTAAACTTGTAATATAGAGGATTCAACCTAGGTCATCTCTCTGAAGACATGCATGCATTCGATTCGAAATTATTCAGAATTAGGAGGGGGATTTTCATGAATTAATTCAATAAAACCTAAACAGAACGGAGAATATGAATTTAAACGAAAAACTAAAGACAGAAATAGAAATTGAAAGTAGAGCAGAAAAGTAGAGAAATGTAAACATAAAACGCGAAGAGGAATTAACGCGAGGAGAAATTAAAATTGAAAATAGAACAGCGGAATGTAAAATTGCAGCAGCGAATTAAAGAGAAAATGAAAGCATAAGAGGAATAACAAACAATATCATGCAATGCGAAGAAGAACAATAATAGAGCGTAAATTGAACCAGAAATCTATTACAGAATTGAAGATTCGCGGAATCAAAATGGAGAAACAAATTCACTTGTTGCAGTTCCAATGTTGTGAAGAGAGATTAAAACACATGAAATTGAGAACTAAGAAGAAAAGAGAAGAGATAATAGAAAAGAAAATCGCACGATTGCGCGAAAGAAGTGTGCAAGAGGAGCAACTGAATTATGAATTGGGAAGTTCTCAATTTTCGCGCCCAAAAACCCTTATATAGGTGAAGAATTGCGCCTCCACATAAGTTGATTTGCGCCCTGGCGCAAATCTCCAGCTGAAATGGGTTGCTCTGCGCCTTGGTTTGCGCCCTAGCGCGTTTGGACAGAAAAGAGGGGTTCAAGTGCGCCCCTTCTTGCGCCCTGGCGCGTTTGCGCCTCCATTCTTCATCAAAATGTGCCTAGGCGCGTTTGGTCAGAGAAGAAGCTCCAATTTGTGCCCTAGCTCGCGCCCTGGCGCATCCTCGCGCCTTGGCTTGCCTTGGTCTCTTGATTTGAGCTTCTTGATGGCTTGCACTCCAAGTCTTTCTCTTAGGTCCATGGCTTCCATTCCCAGCTTCAATCTCTACCTTCAATCCACCCCTTGCTCCTATCCCTTCTTCATTCCTCAGAGCTCTAGATGCAATAGTAAAGGAAGAATCAGAATAGAAACATAACAACTTATGGAAATTAACTATTATTTACTACTAATACTAAAATATGCCTCTAACACAAATCTATGATGAACTACCACAATATGACACAAATAAAAGCTAAATGAACTAAGCACAAAGTAAAGAAAATGTATATAAAATGGATTATCAAATACCCCCACACTTATTCTTTTGCTTGTCCTCAAGCAAACCTAGACTCAATTATTACAAGGGTTAACAACCATGATACAACATTAGCTCTACAGCCACTGAAAATGCCTTATACAACTCTTAACTCCTTAAGCCATCTCAATTCTTCTATGAAAGTTGATCATGAGCTCAAAACATTTTCAAGAATTGCACAATTCATCAAGCATAAGCAATCAATCCTAGATTGGCATGAAAAATGTACTCTAGCAACATCAAACAAAGTCTCACCGAGTTAAGTGTTTACACTCAATCTCTCAAGTGTTTGGGCTTGTGTTTCTCTCAATGTTACCAATCAGAAGGTATGTCACCATAGGCTTGCAATGTCTCTAAAAATCTCCACCGCCTTCAAGTAGAATTTGGACAATCAAAAGGTCTTTCCAGGGTTGTAGTGGGGCTTAGGTAAAGGTAGGGTAAGAAGGAGAGGTAACTGGCTAAATATCCACAGGAACTTAAAGAGTAAAAGTTACAACCTATATGATATGCATGGATTAATGATGGAAAGAAGAAAAATAAAGAAAAGGACAAAGACTAATATCAAGTGACATAAACAACTAATGAGACCACTTTGTTTTCTTTTCTTCCTTTATATTCTTTTGCTCTTAATTCACATTACTTTTGTTTCTTTTTCTTTTCCTTCCATTTGTTTTCTTAAAACTTTTGGTGTTCTCTTTCCTTTTTTCTTTTGCTTTCTTTTTCTTTCCCAGATATCCTTTCTTGTAGCTTTTGGCATTTTTTTCTTTTTTTTTTTTTTTTCAAATTCTTGCTTTTCTTCTTATTTTTGCACTTTGTCTATTGCTATAACAAGAAGAAACAGAGAAAGTATGCATGAAAAAGAGAGAATGCGACTACACTAAAACTATTTGTTATTCACAAAATTTTCACCAGTACCCAACTTAAACACCTAATACACAGTGACCCATCAAATACCCCCACACTTAGAATTTTGACTTGTCCTCAAGTCACAAGCCACACATGCACCCCAAAATGGCAACCCAAACTTTCAACTAAAACCTATCATCTAAGTAAAGAAACCAATACTCTTAAAGTTCCAATGGCAGGAAAATTGGTTTTTCACTTATTCAGGCTTGTAATTAGCTTAATTTTCAAAGAAAGAAAGGGTTCATCAAGGCTCAAAGGGGCTAACAATGGAAAATTTAAGGGTCAGGCTTATTTGGCTCAAGGCTACAAGAAAGAAAATTGCCTTTATCATTTGTGTCCAATCCTAAATATATGCAATTTTGACCAAGAGCTAAAGCAAGTTCTGGCACACAACACTTCAGATGGTAAAACACTCAAGAATGGATCATGTTGGAGGCCCAATTCACTATCCAGGCTAATTATTGCATAACATTGCTAATTTCATTGATCATGTCACAACCTAGGAAATTGTCATGCTAAAATTCTCATACAATATCACTTCAAACACTGAGACACATGCAACTTGTCATAGAACCTTAAGCTGAACCTAAGTGCCAAAATTTGCATAAATTATTCTACTGAACTACATAGTCAATGCTATATTAGTGAAATCAACCACTATAAAATGCAACAACATAGGGAGTATACTTTAAAACAGTTAAAACAATAGAGTATGAGAACACTCCCTGTTGAAGACTAGCCCTGGTGCTCAGAGGAATTTTCCATATTTTCCACAGTGCTCATCATCTAGAATTCCAAAGTGATCCCCCAAAAATTGGCATTCTAGGGTTCGCACCTCAAAACTAAACCCCCATCTGAATGATATATGCAATTGATGAAAGATGAATGCAATTAAAGATTGGAGAATGAAGGAAACAAGTCGTAATCAAAGGATAGATGAACATACCTTGTTAGAGCAAAAGAGGTTTGAGCACACAAAGTGAGAAATGGAAAACAAGTGTGAGGGAAATAGAGAAATTGATGAAAAACAAGTTGCAATGTGAGATGGTGGAGGTGAGAATTGATGGAGAGTGGGATTGTTCTCTAGAAATTTCACACAAAGTAAGTGAGAAGGTTAATGGAATGGTCACGCCCTGAGTTTGTGCCTTGGCGCATCAACGCGCCTCTCATTTATGTCTAGGCGCATTAAACGCGCCTCATGTTTTAAGAGAATCGCGCCTCGGCGCGTCTTACCCGAGAGCAGGGGTACAAACGCGCCCCCCACTTGCGCCGCGGCGCGTTTGGTCAGAGAGCAAGGGAAAATTGCGCCACTCACTTGCAGATTTTTGCGCTGGGCCACATTTGTCCAGAGGCCACTATGTGCATTGCGCCCCTCTATCACTCAATTTGCGTTGGGGCGCAATTGACAGAGGAGTAGCTTAATTTTGGTCTTCTCCTAGTGGTTCCAAGGCTTGTGCACACACTTTGAACCATGCATTGAACCCTTAACATTTCCAACAATGATGTCGCACCTCTCACCTTCTCTTATTCCCTAACAATTCAATAAAACTCCAATACTGAAAGAATAAAACTAGAAGTAAAACAGCAGAATATTCACAATATTCACAAAATTCCCCCCCCCCCCCACACTTAAAATTGACATTGTCCTCAATGAAACATACGATGCATCAATGGATTCAATATCAATTAAAATCAGAAGGGGAATAGAAGACTCCCTCAAAGGCCAAATATCTGTATGTCCGGCCAGCTAGGTTTAGCCAAGGACAAATCTGCCTCAACTTCCTCCGCTTTCGGACTCTCATGAAATTCCTTGAGTTGATGACCATTTACCTTCCAAATTTTACCAGTAGCTTCATCTCTTATCTCAACTGCACCATGGGAAAAGATATTAGTAATAACAAAAGGACCGTCCCATCGAGAACGAAGTTTACCGGCTATAAGCTTCAAACGGGAATTGAATAACAGCACTTTTTGGCCTACTTGGAACTCCTTTCTCAGAATCATACTATCATGATACTTCTTGACTCTTTCCTTGTAGATCTTAGAGTTCTCATAAGCCTCTAAGCGAAGCTCCTCAAGTTCCTGTAATTGAAGCTTCCTCTGTGCACCAGCCTGGTCCATTTCTAGGTTACACTTCTTCACAGCCCAATATGAACGATGCAATCTCCACAGGTAAGTGACATCCTTTACCAAAGACCATCCTGTAAGGAGACATGCCAGTCGGTGTCCTATAAGCAGTTCTATGGGCCCAAAGAGCATCTTCAAGTTGCCTACTCCAATCCTCTCTGTTAGGATGGACCATCTTTTGTAAAATGAGCTTAATATCTCTGTTGAACACTTCGGCCTGACCATTAGTTTGGGGATGATAGGTTGTGGACACCCTATGCACAACCTTATACTTATGGAGCAGAGACCGCATGCTAACATTACAAAAATGGCTCCCTCTGTCACTGATAATGGCTTTAGGCACACCAAACCTATAGAAAATATTGGATCTAACAAAATCCACAACAACTTTAGAATCATTAGTCCTGGTTGCCTTAGCCTCAATCCATTTTGATACATAATCAACAGCTAACAGAATATATGAATATCCAGAGGAGACAGGAAAAGGACCCATGAAATCGATACCCCAAACATCAAAAACTTCATAGAAAATAATAGGTTGTTGGGGCATCTCATGCCTTCGTGTGATGGCCATTCCAGCTCTCTAACATTGCTCACAGGTGCTAAAGATCTTATATGCATCCTTAAAAATAGTAGGCCAATTGAACCCACTGTCCAACACTTTCCTAGCTGTTCGCTGAGGTCCATAGTGTCCTCCTACTGGGGAAGCATGACAAAACTGAAGGACTGATTGAATTTCATGACTTGGAATACACCTGCGGATAACTTTATCACTGCAAAACCTCCACAAATAAGGATCATCCCAGACATAATATTTTGCATCACTTTTTAATTTCTCAATTTGTGATCTGGATGCATGCGGAGGTACAACAGATGTAACCAAATAATTGACAATATCAGCAAACCATGGAACTACATCACAAGAGTATAAAAGCATAAGATGTTCATCAGGAAAGTCATCTTTGATAGGTAACAGATCAGGGTTGCCCTCAATTCTACTCAAGTGATCAGCAACCAGGTTCTCCGCACCACTCTTATCCCTGATTTCTATGTCAAACTCCTGCAGAAGAAGCATCCATCTAATTAACCTTGGTTTAGCATCGACTTCTTGAAGAAGAATTTAGTAGCCGCATGATCAAAGAAAACAACAATTTTAGAGCCAAGTAAGTAGGCACGAAATTTATCTAAAGCAAAGATAATTGCCAAAAGCTCTTTTTCAGTGGTGGTGTAGTTTGCTTGGGCAGCATCAAGTGTACGGGAAGCATATGCAATAACATGAGAGTGTCTACCAACTCTTTGAGCTAGAACCGCTCCAATTGCAAAATTGGAAGCATCACACATTAGTTCAAAGGGAAACTCCCAATCAGGTGGTTGCACAATAGGTGTTGTGGTAAGCCTACTCTTCAGCTCATCAAAGGCCTTCTTGCATGACTGGTCAAAGGAAAATTCTACATCCTTTTGGAGGAGCTTGGACAATGGTAGAGCAATCTTGCTAAAGTCCTGAATAAATCTCCTGTAGAAACCCGCATGGCCAAGAAAAGAACGTATTTCCCGCACAGAAGCAGGGTAAGGTAGAGAAGTAATAATATCTATCTTTTCTTTATCAACTTCAATACCTCTACTGGAGATTAGATGCCCTAGGACTATACCTTCACTAACCATGAAATGGCATTTTTCAAAATTTAGAACCAGGTTAGTCTCAATACATCTGCTCAGAACTCTAGAAAGGTTATCCAAACATGTATCAAAAGATGAACCATATACTGTGAAATCATCCATGAACACCTCCATGCAACTCTCTAATAAATCAGAAAAGATACTCACCATACACCTTTGAAATGTACCAGGTGCGTTGCATAAACCGAATGGCATCCTGGTGTAAGCATAAGTCCCAAATGGACAGGTGAATGTGGTCTTATGTTGATCTTCTGGAGCAATGTGAATCTGCATATAACCTGAAAATCCATCCAGAAAACAGTAATGTGATTTACCTGCTAACCTCTCCAAAACTTGATCAATGAATGGGAGTGGGAAATGGTCCTTCCGAGTGGCTTGATTGAGTCTCCTATAGTCAATGCAAACTCTCCAACTGTTAGTGACTCTAGTTAGAACCAACTCGTTATCTTTATTCTGCACCACAGTTATGCCAGAATTCTTAGGAACCACTTGCACAGGTGAAACCCACAAAGGTCCGAAATGGGGTAGATGATGCCAGCTGCAAGCAATTTTATGACCTCTTTTTTCACTACATCCAGAATGGTAGGATTGAGTCGCCTTTGTGGTTGTCTCACAGGCTTAGACTCCTCCTCTAGTAATATTCGGTGCATGCAGATAGCTGGATTAATTCCAGGGAGATCAGCTAACGTCCACCCAATAGCTTTCTTGTGCACTTTCAAGATTTTCAACAACTTCTCTTCTTGCTCCCTTTGCAACGTGCTAGAGATAATAACTGGAAGCTTATGATCATCATCTAAGTAGACATACTTCAAATGACGAGGCAGTGGCTACAACTCTAAGCTTGGCGGTTGCACAGTGGAAGGTAACAATGGCTTGTTTGTTGTAGTGTCAGTGGATGCCAGAACTTGTGGACCAAAATCTGCAACCTGCAGATTAGAATCTGCACCTGCAATGGCAGTATTAATCTTTGCACATATGGTACAAACAGTGGCATCATCACCACAGCTACAACTAACCAAATCAGTATGGAAATTAGAAAAATTAGTCAAATCGGAATCAAATTCAAAATTAAAATCTGTACAACTATCTACGAAATTATCAACTAAATCTATGGAGAAAACAGAATGCTCTTCAGCAGGTAGTTTCATGCTTTCAAGTATATTGAACTTCACAATATCATCTCCAAATTCCAACGACAATGTGCCAGAGTGAACATCAATCTTGGTCCGCGCAGTCATCAAAAATGGTCGCCCTAGGATCAATGTAGGTGAAGGTGATTTATCCTGCATATCAAGAATATAAAAATCTGCAGGAAAAATCAATTCGTTAACTTGAACCAATACATCCTCTAGGACTCCACGTGGATGAACAACACTTTTGTTTGCAAGTTGGATAATGACTCTAGTTGGTTTTAACTCACCAATCTGCAATGACCTGTAGACTGATGTGGGCATCACATTAATGGAAGCTCCCAAGTCTATCATGGCATCCGCAAAAGTGTGATCCCCAATTGTGCAAGGTACAGTGAAAGTTCCAGGATCTTGACACTTTTGTGGAAGGTTAGACTGAGGGAGTGGAGAAATATGTGTACTTTGTATAAGTGTAGAAACATTTCTTCCCAAGTTCACCTTTTCATTTCCTTTAAATCTCCTTTTGTGAGTACACAATTCTTTTAAAAACTTGGCATACTTGGGAATTTGCTTGATAGCATCCAACAAAGGAATATTAACTTCTACTTTCCTAAATGTTTCTAATAACTCTTTTTCTAGTTCTGATTTCTTTGAATGCATATTTACAGAAGGAAAAGGGAGAGGAAGTTGTTTTACCTCATCCTGATGTGACTTTTCAATACCCTGAATTTTTGGCTATAACTCCTTACCACTTCTCAAAGAAATGGCGCTCACATTCCCTGATGGAGGACCATCTGTGACAGGAAGAGTTACAAGAGCCATGCATAGAAGGATTCAAGAAGAAGTCGAGAAGCAACTCGAAAGCCAAGATTCAACTCAAGACTTCTCTTTAAATCGTAATAGGACCTGTATCCTTCTTTCGTCAAGTGACTGTTTGTCGAAGCGGGGAACGTTGTTCCGTTCGAGGCTTGCTCTTCCTTCGTCCGACCGATTAGATTGCATCCGAATCGAGGAAGAGATGTTCCGTCCGAGTGGGAAGATGTTCCGTCCGGAGCTTGCTTCATCCGAGGGGAACTTGATTCGTCCTCGATGATAGACCTTCCGGAGCTTGCTTCGTCTCGAGTGAGAATTGTTTCGTTCGAGATAGTTTGTCCGAAACTTTCGTCCGAAGACTCACCGACGATACTCCCTGGACAGACGATACACCATGATGACGCTTCACCGACAGACGGATGACTAAAGGCCGCTTGCATTTGGTTGTTCATTCGTTAGCTATGTCATAATTAGTTATAATGATGTATTTTGAATAGAACTTGGCGAGCGAGCTAATTCCTACTGACACTAGTATAAATACTGCACACATTGTATTGTAAAGGACTTTTTTGGATGAATTGAAATTTGAATAAAGCTAAGAGCTTATTCTGTGAGAGTTTTCTCTCTTGAGTTCTTGTGAAGAACTTCGAATCTTATCAATGGCTTCTTGATCCATTGTGGCGATTCTACCTTGAGCTTATTGGCATTTGCCATGGCGCTTCCATTCCTAGTCTAATTCGCTTGAACCTTTATTTTTCGATTCGTTCCAATTTTCCCCAAATTTTAAAGATAGAAACTCCGTTGAAGCATGAAGGTCCGAAAATCCGTACAATTCGTGAGGATTGTATCAAATTTGGTATCGAGCTTGTTCTACTTCAATTGGAGCTTCCTTCAATCTGGTTTGAGTCTTGAACTTTGAATTTTCGTTTTTCATCTTTTTGCTTAGTGCGGTCTCTGTTTTTGTGTGTTCTTGAAATTTTGTCATAGATCTGTGATTGCTTGAATTGTTTGAGTAATTCACATGTTCCTTGAGTTGTCTTCATCTTATAATTGAGTTTTTCCTTTTAAAAAAAATTCCAGATCTACAAAATTGTTGAATTCATGTATTCCTCTGTTTTTGAGTGTTGTTCACGTTACTTGTGTGCGGTACACTACAAGTCAAGTAGCTTTCTTCTGCATAATCTTTGTTATTAGCAATTTTAGACTCAAATTTGCTTTAGTCTTAGGTTCCTAAATCTAGTACAGCAAAGAAAGAAAAATCAAGAAAAGATTATACAAGTCAAAAGGAAAAGGAAAACAAAAGAAAAGATTACAAGAAAAAGAATAGCAAGAAAAGAAAAATTCAAATGAATAGAAAAGAACAAGAAAAGTGAAATTGAAGTGAAAATCAAGTGAAGAAAGAAAGAAACATTATGCAAGTGCAGTACCATGACTGAATGAGCCTCTATTCATCATCAAATTGGTGGTTCAATGAATTTTGGATTATAAAAACACTTAGGACTAAGCATTACACCTAGAACTGAGTTTAAAGTGCTAATAATTTTGATTCTTGAACTTGAGGTGTGCATTGTACTTGGTAGTGGTGAACTGCATTTGTGAACAAGGTGCAGAAATTCATAGCCTCGCTAGTAATCGATTACCAAACTTCAGTAATCGATTACTGATGCAATCCTCAAGGAGAATAGCATATAAGTTGCGGATCTTCATGCTTCAATGGAGGCTTGGACAAATGAAGAAGAAGCTCAAGGCCTCAAAGAGAAAAAGAAATAGAAAACGGAAGGAGTTTAGAGATGGAAGCGCCATGGCAAGTGCCAATAAGCTAGAGGTGGAACCGCCACAATGGACAAGGAAGCCATTGATGAGATTCAAGGTTCTTCACAAGAACACAAGAGAGAATACTCTCAAAGAATAAGCTCTTAGCTTAATTCAATATTCAGAAATTTTATCAAAAGTGTTTGAATTACAAAAGAAATCCTATTTATACTACTAAGGTGTGGTGCTTAGCTTGCTAAGGAAGGAACTAATGTCCACCCTTGGATTAGATTCTAATCTAATGGCTATGAAGGGAAGCATGTGGTGGAAGCTTGATTAGCTTGGAGGACAAGGATCAATCCTCCACCCTTGGATGTAGATCCTCATCCAACGGTTATGGCATCAAGCTTGCACTCCAAGCTTCTAAGCTTAGCCCTTGGATTAGTATCCTCATCTAATGGTCATGGTACCAAGCTTGCACTCCAAGCTTCTAAGCTTAACCCTTGGATTAGAATCCTATCTAAGGGTCACTAATTATTTGTTTATTACAAGTTTAGGCTCAAATTAAATCCTTAAAACAATTACATAATTGAAAGAAAACTACTTATAAGCCTAAACATTAAAACATTTCGCTGAAAATTCCTGGAAGCATTCCAACGCTAACTTCAAGCTCATTTTCCAACTAGTTGCAGTTCGAACTGGGTTTTGGTGTCTTCATAGCTTTTGTAGCCCTTGAAGTCTTATTTAATTTGACACCAAGAACGCCTCCATTGGACTTGTGTAGCTCGAGTTATGATCGAAATACTGAAACAGGTCAGATGCAAAAATCAGCAGCGAATTTTATTAGAAGCCCAAAATTGAAAAGTAAGATTGGAGAGTTTGGTTGGGCTTTTGGAGATGGTCCTCCATCAAACCCTCCTTCTTATGGTCAACTTGTCCCCAAGTTGACTTGAGCTCCATCTACAATAAAATTCCACCCGGATCAAAGATTAAACAAGGTTCCTCAAATTGGTTATTATATGATGCAACATAGAGGTAAATTTGTTTCTTAAAGTGATTGCATAGTTGTAAAAGTAAATAAGACTTCCTATTCAAACACTCTTTAAATTTGCTAGATTTACCTAAGTTATTTATTTGCCAATCATATAACAACATGATAATTTGTTTGCTAATATCAACATCACAATCTAATGAAGTAAAAGTAGAACTTAGTTGATCTTTCATAGCATAACCGAAGCTCTTTGGAGTTTCAACTTCAAGTTGTGTAGATACTAGCACTTCCTCAAGTGTGGACATGTCAAGATTGGAACTCTTAGTTAAGATTCTTCTTCTAGGTGTAGATTGGCTCCCTCTACTATCACTCCCTCGGTGGCTAGAATTTCTAGTACCTCTATGTTCATGATTTGCATGGTTCCCACTTGTCTCACCAAGGATCTTCTTCTCTAGTTCCTTCCTAATCTTCCTCTCTTCTTTAGCTCTCCTTTCTAGATCAAACCTCTCCTCTAAACTAGTTTGTAGCATGTTCTTCATTAGATCCATCATTTTTCTAGTTTTAGGTGAAAGGTCATTTCCTACACTAGGGGAACTATCCATAGCTGCACAACAAAGATTAGTACACAAAAATATAGAGAAAATAGGATCCTTTCTACTCACTAAGTGTATGCACTCAAGCCACTCGTATGTCACACTTCAAGACTTTTTCTCTAATGTTCTCTCTTGTCTTTTTCCACTCAACCTCTCTTAATACTCTTGTTCAAACCTCTAATCAATCATTCAAGGTCCAAGTATCCAAAGTGAAAGAGGAACGGTTCTAGAATCAAGCTTAAGAAGTCCAAGAAATACAAACTCAAGACAAAACTTAGGAGTCCAAAAATGACAAGCAACAAAAGGTACTCAATGAACAAAATTTTGGCTACTCAAATATGAGAAGTTTATATGTGACAAAGGCACTTAACTACTGCAGTTTGGACA
This sequence comes from Hylodesmum podocarpum, assembly GCA_026586105.1. NCBI lineage: Eukaryota > Viridiplantae > Streptophyta > Magnoliopsida > Fabales > Fabaceae > Hylodesmum > Hylodesmum podocarpum. The sequence goes on from JALJEV010000256.1 coordinate 114,954, forward strand.
GCCACAAATGATGCTCAAATCTGGAAAAATTCCAGCGAAACAAGAATTTTATGAACAAGCCAATTTACAAGCAATTTTGGCACCAATTTAGCAACCGGAACTAGGCAATTTTGCAAGTGAATTTTGTGAAGTGATTTTAAGTGAATTAGGTGCAGTTCTCACCACTGTACAGCCAAGTATTATGCTCAAAAATACAGGACAAAAACAGAGTTTCAAGTTACCAAGCACATCACACACCACAAGTTCAAGAATCTAGGCTACTAGCAATCTAAGCTCAAGTTTTGGTGATAATGCTTAGTCCTAAGTGTTTCTATTGTTCCAAGTCCTTTGAACCACTAATTTTTGGAGTGTTTAGAGGCTCAAATATTCAAGGTACTGCACTGCACATTTAGGCTTTAATTTCACTAAATTCACTTTTCAATTGCTCTTTTTCTACTCACTTGAATTTTCACTAGAATTTCACCTTTCTTGTTTTCTTCTCTTTGAATTTTCTTGTGATTCTTTTTCTTGTAATCTTTCTTTTGATTTTCTTTTTCCTTTGACTTTTATACTTCTTTTCTTGACTTTCTTTTGCTGGACCGAATTGAGAAAAACCTAAGACTAAAGCAAAATTAAGTCTAAAATTACTAGTAAGCAAGATTAAGCATGGTGAAAGCTACTTGAACTTGTAATGCACAATTCTTAGCACTTTAAAACATGTGAACAGCACCTTAAACACATTCAAATCATGGATTCACAGATTGACATGGATTTGGCACGGTTCATATGAAGCAAAAGCAAGAACACATGTGAAAATTACTAGAACAAGCTTAGAAAGAAAATTAAACGGTGAAAACACAAGGAATTGATAGGAATTTTAGATCTAGGAATTTTTTTAACATGAAAACTCAAATTCAAGATGAAGACAACTCAAGGAACATGTGAAGAACTCAAGCAAGTTCATACAACACGAAATTAGACAAGAAAAAGAAGAGAAAACGCAAAACTCAAGGTAAGAAAATTCAAACCGGATAGAATGCTCCAATTGAAGTAGAACAAGCTCTAGATACCAAATTTGATGCAATCCTCAAGGAGAATAGCATATAAGTTGCGGATCTTCATGCTTCAATGGAGGCTTGGACAAATGAAGAAGAAGCTCAAGGCCTCAAAGAGAAAAAGAAATAGAAAACGGAAGGAGTTTAGAGATGGAAGCGCCATGGCAAGTGCCAATAAGCTAGAGGTGGAACCGCCACAATGGACAAGGAAGCCATTGATGAGATTCAAGGTTCTTCACAAGAACACAAGAGAGAATACTCTCAAAGAATAAGCTCTTAGCTTAATTCAATATTCAGAAATTTTATCAAAAGTGTTTGAATTACAAAAGAAATCCTATTTATACTACTAAGGTGTGGTGCTTAGCTTGCTAAGGAAGGAACTAATGTCCACCCTTGGATTAGATTCTAATCTAATGGCTATGAAGGGAAGCTTGTGGTGGAAGCTTGATTAGCTTGGAGGACAAGGATCAATCCTCCACCCTTGGATGTAGATCCTCATCCAACGGTTATGGCATCAAGCTTGCACTCCAAGCTTCTAAGCTTAGCCCTTGGATTAGTATCCTCATCTAATGGTCATGGTACCAAGCTTGCACTCCAAGCTTCTAAGCTTAACCCTTGGATTAGAATCCTATCTAAGGGTCACTAATTATTTGTTTATTACAAGTTTAGGCTCAAATTAAATCCTTAAAACAATTACATAATTGAAAGAAAACTACTTATAAGCCTAAACATTAAAACATTTCGCTGAAAATTCCTGGAAGCATTCCAACGCTAACTTCAAGCTCATTTTCCAACTAGTTGCAGTTCGAACTGGGTTTTGGTGTCTTCATAGCTTTTGTAGCCCTTGAAGTCTTCTTTAATTTGACACCAAGAACGCCTCCATTGGACTTGTGTAGCTCGAGTTATGATCGAAATACTGAAACAGGTCAGATGCAAAAATCAGCAGCGAATTTTATTAGAAGCCCAAAATTGAAAAGTAAGATTGGAGAGTTTGGTTGGGCTTTTGGAGATGGTCCTCCATCAATTACCATAGTCCAATTTGTGTTCTGGATATTCATTGCCTCGCTAGTAATCGATTACCAAACTTCAGTAATCGATTACCTTGTTTCAATTTGTGTTCTGGACATTCCAGCTTCGGCAGTAATCGATTACCAAACCTAAGTAATCGATTACCACTCTGTTTTCTTGTCAAAATTTGCTTCCAAATTGTCTCATTGCTGTCTATAACTACATCATAGTTTGTTTCCATTGATTGTGCCTTTGTCACATTGTTTCATTCATTGATTTGAGTAGCTTAATTCTTTCAATTGTTCTTTATTGCTTGTCTTCTATTGGATTCTTAAGGTTTTGTCTTGAGTTGTATCCTTTGGACTTCTTAAGCTCAACTCTAGAATCGTTCCTCTTTCACTTTGGAAACAAAGACCTTGATAATTGATTAGAGGTTTCAACAAGAGTTTAAAGAGAGGTTGAGTGGAAAAAGACAAGAGAGAACATTATAGAAAGAGTCTTGAAAGTGTGAAATACGAGTGAATTGAGAGTATACACTTAGAGAGTGGAAAGGATGATTTTATCTACTTGTATTTGTGTCCAATCTTTCTTGTGCAGCCATGGATAGTTCTCCTAGCGTCGGAAATGATCTTTCACCAAAAACTCAGAAAATGATGGACATGATGAAAACTATGATGAAAGCTAGTTTAGATGAAAGATTTGATCAAGAGAGAAGAGCTAAGGAGGAAAGGAAGCAAAGGAAAGAACTAGAGAAAAGGAATCATGGAGAAACAAGTAGGAATCGGGATAACCATGATCATAGTAGAGCTGGAAGTGAGAGAAGCAGAGAGGACGAAAGAGAAGGACGTTACAGAGGAAATCAGTCTTCACCTCGGGGAAGTGAAAGAGGAAGCAATTATGATGGTGATCATGAATATAGAGGATATTGGCATGATAGAAGAAGAGATAGAAGAAGAAACTATGGTACTCATGGAGGATATGGCAGGGAAAATCACATCTTTGAGGGCGAAGGTCGTGACGAAAGAAGCCTCGAAACTTAAACTCGCCAAAGTTCAATGGTGAAGGAAGTCTTGAAACATACCTTGAATGGGTAATGAAATTGGATCAAGTGTTCTCATGTTACCCTATGCTTAATGAGGAGAAAAAGCTCAACTTAGCCATCATGGAGTTCAAGGATATGCGTTGGTATGGTGGAATCAAATCCTTGTTGATTTGGAAGAAGGAGAAGACAACACGTGACTTCCGGACTCGCCTAAAGGAGGAATTGAAAGGGAGATTTGTACCAACCACGTATGTGAGAGACTTACATGTGAAACTCCAGGAGGTTGACTCGGGGAACTAAGACTGTGCAAGAGTACTATAAAGAACTTGAGTTAACAATGCTAAGGTGTGACTATCAAGAAGAAAGGGAAGCTACACTTGCGAGGTTCACGCACGGACTTAACAGAGATATCCAAGATATTCTCGAGCTTCAAAATTTTGTGACACTTGAGGATGCCATTCACAAGGCCGAGAAGATTGAGCAACAATTAAAGAGAAAGGCAACCTTTAAGAGGTCCTCTATCGCACAAACTTCATCTTGGAGAGATAAAGGCAAGAAGGAAGGCTACTCCAACCAAAGAAATAAGTCGACCGAGACACCACTAAGGTAAAAGAGGTAGTTCCTAACACTTCTAAACCTAGTTCTATTAAATGTTTTAAATGTCTAGGTCATGGCCACATAGCCTCAAATTGCCCAAACAAGAAGACGATGGTGATGAGAGCAGACGGAGTCATTACCAGTGAAGGATCTAACTCACCATCAAGTGATAGTGAAGTTTCCAACACAAGTGAATCGTCTGCTTATGAACAACCTGAGGAAGGTGATCTTCTGATGGTCAGACGAATGCTTAGTAATGTATGTAATGAGCTTGATTTAATCACAAAGGAGAATATCTTCCACACTAGATGCACAATTGAAGGGAAGGTATGCTCTTTAATTATTGATAGGATGGCATTTGTACTAACGTAGTAAGTACTAGGTTAGTAGATAAATTAAAATTGAAAACTTCTTCACATGTTAAACCTTACAAACTGCAATGGTTGAGTGAGAAAGGAGAGTTAGTAGTAGATAGGCAAGTTTTAATTTCTTTCATTATAGGGAGGTATAGTGATGAAGTGCTTTGTGATGTTGTGCCTATGGAGGCTTCGCACCTCTTGCTTGGTAGGCCTTGGCAGTTTGATAAACATGCCTTACATGATGGCGTTACCAATACTTACACTTTCTCTCATAAAGGAAAGAAAATTAATCTCAAACCATTATCACCAAAGGAGGTTTGTGAAGATCAAATCAAAATGAAAAGTAAAAGAGACCAAGAAAAGAAACTCTCTTTGGTTGATCGATTTAAACACCCAAGGGTGGTCGGACGAAACACTCCAAGAGTGACCAGACGAAAACACCCCAAAAGTGATCAGATGAAAGGAAAATCACACAATCGAAACATGATAAGAGTGATAAAAAAGAGAGCTTCTTGGTTGAAAGAAAAGAATTAAAAAGAGATTACCTAGCTAGGAAAATGATGCTTCTTTGTGTTCTAACCCTTTGATTTTAAGCACTAACTTTGTAGGGGATAAGAAAGACTGGTGGCCTTACTTGGAGGAGTTCCAAGATGTGTTTCCAAAAGACATACCTCATGGTCCGCCACCAATTCGGGAATTGAGCACCGATTGATCGATTCCGGTGCACCTCTACCAAATCGCCCAAGCTATAGGAGCTCTCCCAAGAGAGCCATGAAATCCGAGAAGCAAGTGCAAGAGCCGATGGATAAAGGGTGGGTGAAGGAGAGTCTATCCGCGCATCACGGTGATCTTAGTGCCTAAGAAGGAGGGAACGTGGCGTATGTGTACAGGACCGTAGGGCCATAAATAACATTACTATCGTGTACCGCCACCCTATTCCTAGGCTAGATGACTTGTTGGATGAACTGCATGGTGCTTGTGTCTTTTCTAAAATAGATCTTAAAAGCGGTTACCATCAAATTCGGATGAAACAGGGCGATGAATGGAAAACTGCATTTAAGACTAAATTTGGCTTGTATGAATGGCTTGTTATGCCATTCGGATTATCTAATGCACCTAGTACTTTTATGAGACTCATGAATCATGTGTTAAGAGAATTTTTAGGAAAATTTGTTGTTGTATACTTTGATGATATATTGATTTACAGCAAAACTTTCCTTGAACATTTAACACATTTAAAGTTTGTCTTAGAAGTACTTAGAAGGGAGCGACTCTATGCCAACAAAGAAAAGTGCACCTTCTCAACCAGCAAGGTAATATTTCTGGGATATGTAGTGAGCTCCCAAGGAGTTCAAGTGGACGAGAGTAAGGTAAAAGCTATCCAAGAGTGGCCCACTCCTACCTGTGTTAAAGATGTTAGAAGTTTCCATGGACTAGCTAGTTTTTATAGGAGATTTGTTAAAGATTTCAGTACAATTGCATCTCCTTTAAATGAATTAATTAAAAAGGAAACTCAATTTGAATGGGGGCCTAAACAAGAACATGCTTTTCGAACTCTCAAGGAGAAATTGACCAATGCGCCTATTCTTGCTTTGCCTAATTTTAATATATCTTTTGAATTGGAATGCGATGCCTCTAATGTAGGAATTGGAGCTGTGCTGATACAAGGAGGACATCCCGTATCCTATTTCAGTGAAAAGCTCAAAGGGGCCCAAGTGAACTATTCAACATACGACAAAGAGATGTATGCCTTAGTACGCGCCTTCCAAGTGTGGCAACATTATCTCCTTCCCAAGGAATTCGTGGTGCACACTGATCATGAGGCTTTGAAGCACTTAAAAGAACAAGGAAAGCCGGGGAGAGGCATGCAAGATGGGTTGAATACATAGAGAAGTTTCCTTACGTCATTAAATATAAGCAAGGGGTAAATAATGTGGTAGCCGATGCACTTAGTAGGAGATATACTTTAATTGCTATGCTAGAAACTAAGATGCTTGGGTTTGAACATATCAAATGCTTATATGAACATGACATAGATTTTAGTGAAGTGTACTTGATGTGTGCAAGAGGGGCTCATAAGGAATTCTTTAGGCATGAAGGATATCTTTTTTAAAGGCAAAACCTTATGTGTGCCAAGACTTCCTTAAGAGAACTACTCATTTGTGAAGCACATGAAGGGGGCATCATGGGACACTTTGGTATTGATAAGACTCTTGCTATATTACATGAACACTTTTATTGGCCACATATGAAAAAGGATGTTAGGGTTTGTGAATAAATGCATAACATGTCATAGAGCAAAGTCTAGGGTCCAAAATCATGGGGTGTACACCCTTTACCGATTCCAAACTCCCCTTGGATTGATATTTCTATGGATTTTGTACTTGGATTGCCCAGGTCCAAGAGGGTATGGATGCTCTGTTTTTGTTGTTGTGTGTCGATTTTCTAAAATGGCTCATTTCATTGCTTGCCATAAGACGACACGATGCCACACACATAGCAAACTTATTCTTTAAAGAGGTGGTAAGGTTGCATGGTATGCCAAAGAGTATAGTGAGTGGAGGGGACTCTAAATTTCTTAGCCACTTTTGGAGGACCCTCCTGGAGCAAGCTTGGCACCAAACCGTTGTTTTCTACCACTTGTCATCCACAGACGGATGGCCAAACCGAAGTGGTTAACAGGACATTGGGTCAACTTCGAGGTGTTTTGTTAGGGGCAATGTGAAGTCTTGGGGGAACATTTACCTTATATAGAATTTGCATATAATAGGGTGGTAAATGCTTCTACTAATTGTTCACCTTTTGAAACCGTGTATGGTTTTAACCCGCCGACTCCTCTTGATCTTGTGCCTATTCCACTTGAGTTTGCTTTGGATGTAGATGGAGCAAGTAAAGCCGAAAGAATAAAGTCTCTTCATGCAAAGATTAGAGAACGAATTCAAAAGAGGTACACTCAAGTAACGGCTAAAGCAAACCAGCAAGACAAGGATGTTCAATTCAAAGAAGGAGACTTGGTTTGGCTTCATCCGAGAAAAGAGAGATTTCCTAATCTTAGGAATCCAAATTAATGCCTAGAGGAGATGGACCATTCAAAATCCTCAAGAAACTTGGACCTAACGCTTACAAACTTGACCTCCCTAACACTTCCATTGGTAGTAATTCCTTCAATGTTAGTGACTTATCTCCTTGTGTTGCAGACGCAGACGAATTAAACTTGGGGACAAGTTTGAATCAAGAAGGAGGGTTTGATGGAGGACCATCTGTGACAGGAAGAGTTACAAGAGCCATGCATAGAAGGATTCAAGAAGAAGTCGAGAAGCAACTCGAAAGCCAAGATTCAACTCAAGACTTCTCTTTAAATCGTAATAGGACCTGTATCCTTCTTTCGTCTGAAGTGACTGTTTCGTCTGAAGCGGGGGAACGTTGTTCCGTCGAGGCTTGCTCTTCCTTCGTCCGATCGATTAGATTGCGTCGAATCGAGGAAGAGATGTTCCGTCCGAGTGGGAAGATGTTCCGTCCTGGAGCTTGCTTCATCCGAGGGGAACTTGATTCGTCTCGATGATAGACCTTCCCGGAGCTTGCTTCGTCCGAGTGAGAATTGTTTCGTCTGAGATAGTTTGTCTGAAACTTTCGTCTGAAGACTCAACAGACGATACTCCCTCGGACAGACGATACACCATGACAGACGCTTCACCGACAGACGGATGACTAAGGGCTGCTTGCATTTGGTTGTTCCGCTGTTAGCTATGTCATAATTAGTTATAATGATGTATTTTGAATAGAACTTGGCGAGCGAGCTAATTCCTACTGACACTAGTATAAATACTGCACACATTGTATTGTAAAGGACTTTTTTGGATGAATTGAAATTTGAATAAAGCTAAGAGCTTATTCTGTGAGAGTTTTCTCTCTTGAGTTCTTGTGAAGAACTTCGAATCTTATCAATGGCTTCTTGATCCATTGTGGCGATTCTACCTTGAGCTTATTGGCATTTGCCATGGCGCTTCCATTCCTAGTCTAATTCCGCTTGAACCTTTATTTTCTGATTACGTTCCAATTTTCCCCAAATTTTAAAGATAGAAACTCCGTTGAAGCATGAAGGTCCGAAAATCCGTACAATTCTCGTGAGGATTGTATCATTCCCCATTGGATTAGCTACAGTTTGGGAAGGAATGTTGCTAGAACCTTGTTGCTGCAAGGGATTAATAGTGGTGGCCAATTGTCCAATTTGAGTTTTCAAATCTACAATTGAAGCACTTACATTTTGTTGAAATTGCAGATTGGTAGTTGCCATCTGTTTCATCAACTCCTCCAAAGATGGTCCAGCACTATTCACATGTTGTGATTGAGCAGGTTGAACCACTTGTTGTTGTCTCAAGGGGGGAGGTTGATACTTGTTGGGAGGTTGATATCTTTGTTGTTGTTGTGGTGGCTGCTGTTGGCTAGGTCCTGGACCACATCTCAAATTAGGATGTTCCTTCCAACCAGGGTTATAAGTATTGGAATATGGATTATATTGCTGTGCTGGAGGTCTATACTGCTATCCAGAGTACATTCCAGCTACATCCACAGCTTGTTGGACCAGTTTTTGTTGTTGTTCGGTTTCTTGCAACTGAGGGCAAGCATCCGTGAAATGCTCAACTACACCACAAATGCCACACGGCTGTTTGATCTGATTTACTGCATTAACATTCTGTTGCCTTTGTTGTTGTTGACTCAAAGCTAACTGTCTCACCAGCGAAGTTAACTCTGTTAACTTGCTTTCCAATCTATGTGTGTCAGCAGCAGCTATGGAAGCTTCATTCACATGTTTGAAAGATGTTGAATTTCTAGAGCTAAACTGCTGGGAATTTTTTGCCATGTTTGCAATCAGATATCGTGCAGCAGCTGGTGTTTTATCCATCAAAGCTCCACCACTTGCCGCATCTATCATGTTTCTTTCCATAGGCATGAGTCCTTCATAGAAATATTGGATGAGAAGTTGCTCAGTTATTTGATGGTTCGGACATGTAGAACATAACTTGTTGAATCTCTCCCAATACTCATATAAAGTCTCTCCCTGCAATTGTCTTATCCCACTTATATCCTTTCGAATAGCTGCAGTCCTAGAAGCGGGAAAAAACTTCTCTAGAAATATTCTTTTCATGTCATTCCACGTGGTAATAGGTGTTGGTTAAAGATACAACCAATCCTTTGCAGCACCATCCAATGAAAATGGAAATGCCTTCATTTTGACAGCTTCTTCAGGAACATCATTAGGCCTCATAGTGGAACAAACCACATGAAATTCCTTAAGATGCTTATGTGGATCTTCACTGCGAAGTCCTAAAAACTTAGGCAACAAATGAATCAGTCCAGATTTTAATTCATATTTATCAACACCTTCGTGCACATGGGAAATTGATACACAGAGGTTGATAATTGATATCAGGTGTAGCCAATTCCTTGAGAGTTCTTTCAATTGGATTTGCCATATTTTCGGAGACAGAATCAAGGTCAGGATCACAATGAGAATGTTGGTTCTTATTCCTATTTTTATTTCTCAGCCTATGAGATGTTCTTTCAATTTCAGGATCATATATCAATAAATCATCTAGACTAGATCTGGTCATATACTACACAAACTTGGAACAACTAACAGCAATAACATCTAGAATGAATTAGAACCTATGCAAAACTTAACAAAATAGTCAGTACCTATACTAGAAACAACAACTATTACATGGATTTACGGTTAGGCTATACAATTGCAATATTCACAAACAATTTATATACATGAAAGGTGATAATTCCAAATCAAATGACGTATGTCCCCGGCAACGGCGCCATTTTGGTAATTCACTGTCGAATGAACATCAAAAACTAGATTTATCCCCAATTAAACTTGTAATATAGAGGATTCAACCTAGGTCATCTCTCTGAAGACATGCATGCATACGATTCGGAATTATTCACAATTAGGAGGGGGATTTTCATGAATTAATTCAATAAAACCTAAACAGAACAGAGAATGTGAATTTAAACGAAAAACTAAAGACAGAAATAGAAATTGAAAGTAGAGCAGAAGAGTAGAGAAAAGTAAACATAAAACCCGAAGAGGAATTAACGCGAGGAGAAATTAAAATTGAAAATAGAACAGCGGAATGTAAAATTGCAGCAGCGAATTAAAGAGAAAATGAAAGCATAAGAGGAATAACAAACAATATCATGCAATGCGAAGAAGAACAATAATAGAGCGTAAATTGAACCAGAAATCTATTACAGAATTGAAGATTCGTGGAATCAAAATGGAGAAACAAATTCACTTGTTGCAGTTCCAATGTTGTGAAGAGAGATTAAACACATGAAATTGAGAACTAAGAAGAAAAGAGAAGAGAGAACAGAAAAAAAATTCGCGCAATCGCGCGAAAGAAGTGTGCAAGAGGAGCAACTGAATTATGAATTGGGAAGTTCTCAATTTTCGCGCCCAAAACCCTTATATAGGTGAAGAATTGCGCCTCCACATAAGTTGATTTGCGGCCTGGCGCAAATCTCCAGCTGAAATGGGTTGCTCTGCGCCTTGGTTTGCGCCCTAGCGCGTTTGGACAGAAAAGAGGGGTTCAAGTGCGCCCCTTCTTGCGCCCTGGCGCGTTTGCGCCTCCATGCTTCAGCAAAATGTGCCTAGGCGCGTTTGGTCAGAGAAGAAGCTCCAATTTGCGCCCTAGCTCGCGCCCTGGCGCATCCTTGCACCTTGGCTTGCCGTGGTCTCTTGATTTGAGCTTCTTGATGGCTTGCACTCCAAGTCTTTCTCTTAGGTCCATGGCTTCCATTCCCAGCTTCAATTTCTGCCTTCAATCCACCCCTTGCTCCTATCACTTCTTCATTCCTCAGAGCTCTAGATGCAACAGTAAAGGAAGAATCAGAATAGAAACATAACAACTTATGGAAATTAACTATTATTTACTACTAATACTAAAATATGCCTCTAACACAAATCTATGATGAACTACCACAATATGACACAAATAAAAGCTAAATGAACTAAACACAAAGTAAAGAAAATGTATATAAAATGGATTATCACTCGGGCAGTAGCATCTCCAGTAGTATTAACTGCAGTAGTAGTTTCTGTAGGGGTAGCATCTCCGACAGCAAAAGCTACGGAAGTGGGCAATCGTTGGAGCTGTATCTCCGACAGGGATGCTACTTCGCATGCACATCCTACCGCAGGTCGCATCTCCGGACAGAGATACTCCCAGTAGTAGTTTGGACGAGTTGCACCCGTTCCTGACAGCAAAAGTTGGACTCGATGCTCTAATAGGAGATACCTTCGTCGAGTGTGTAGCTCGGGTCTAACTACGGCAGAAATAAAATGCTACCCGTATTTAAACTACTACCGCATAGGTAGTTTCCCTCGGAGACGTTACCGCGAGTAGCCCTGACGAGCCGCACTAGCCGGAGATACCGCGTAAGAATTGCCGGATCGCCGACGAAAATGCTGGCAGCCCGTCCAAAACTACTAAGGAAGTAGCATCTACAGCAGTATTACCTGCAGTAGTAATTTCAGAAGAGCCGCACTGCCTCGGACAATGACCGTCGTGTTAGAGCGTAGTTCGCCCGATCCAACACGTGAGGATTCCCGTATGCAACTACTACCGCAGGTCGTATTGCTGGAAAGCATCTCCGAGGGGTAATACCCGCGGTAGTAGTTTTTGCGGGGGTAGCATCGATAGCGACGGCTCGGTAGTACCCGCTCTACGTAAGCGGTATCTTCGACGAGTGCGGTTGTCCACCGACGACTCGAGCGGTAGCATCTCCAATAGTATTAAGCGCAATAGTAGTTTGTAGGGGTAACGGCTCCGAAACGGCAAAAGCTCCGGAAGTGTCGGCTCTAGTAGCGGTATCTGCGACGGTACATCTCTTACAACAGCGGCTCGGGCAGTCTGATCTCATTAGTATTATCGGTAGTAGTTTTTGTAGGGTAGCATCCTCGCAATAAAAAGCTTCGCGATAGCGACTCTAGTAGCGGTATCTTCGACGGGTATAGCTCGTCTAACGACAGCTCGGGAAGTACCATCTCCAATAGTATTACCTGCAGTAGTAGTTTCTGTACGGGTAGCAGACCCTACGACGACAGTTCCGACAGTGCCCGCTCTAGTAGCTATATCTCCGACAGGTGCAGCTCGTCCAACGATAGCTTAGGAAGTAGCATCTACATTAGTATTACCCCAGAGTAGTTTCGTAGGTGCAAGAGCTCTACAATGATACTCCGGAAGTTGGTGCTCGCTCTCCGGTGTTATCTTCGACAGAGATGCAACTCGTCTTCTACGGCTCGGGAAGTAGCATCTCCAATTAGTATTACCCGCAGAGTAGTTTTGGGGGTAGCATCCCGACAAATGATACCCGATAGTGCTCGCTCTTGCAGGGGTATCTCCGACGGGTGCAATTCGTCCACCGACAGCTCGGGCAGTAGCATCTCCAGTAGTATTAACTGTAGTACTAGTTTCTGTAGGGGTAGCATCTCCGACAACAAAAGCTCCGGAAGTGTCAGCTCTAGTAGCGGTATCTCCGACAGGTGTAGCTCGTCTAACGACAGCTCGGGGAATAGAATATCCATCCAAGATACCCGCAAGAGTAGTTTCAGACGGGTAGCCCCTATCCTGCGATAGCGATTCGATAGGTGCCCTTAGTAGCGGTATCTCCGACAGGTGCAGCTCGTCCAACGACAGCTCAGGAAGTAGCATCTACAGCAGTATTACCTGCAGTAGTAGTTTTTGTACGGGTAGCAGCTCCTACAGCGACAGCTCCAGCAGTGCCCGCTCCAGCAGCGGTATCTCCGACAAATGCAACTCGTCTTCTGCAGCTCGGGAAGTAGCATCTCCAGTAGTAATACCTGCAGTAGTAGTTTTTGCAGGGGTAGCATCCCCGACAGCGACAGCTCCGGTAGTGCCTGTTGAACTTTTAAATATACGTGTGTCAATCTTTCGGCAAGTGTACCGATCATTTACAAGTTTAGAAATAGTGAGTAAGAGTTGTCGAACCACAGAGACTAGTTGTGAATTATCGAATGTTTAGCATTCTTGCTATTAGGACGAATCAAGGAATGAATCATGTATGTAAAACTAAGCTATTTTGTAAAATTAAACAATGCACAGTAAAGTAAGGAAAACTGTAAATGTTTAAGTTTCAAAGATGATGAAAACAGTTAGGGAATTGGTTCAATTGATTCTTCTCTCAAGTAACTACTTCTTATGTCAATTCAGCAAATATCACTCAATTGGAGACTAGAATTTGTGATACCGTAAACTAATCCTATTCCTAGGTCTTTAGTCCCTTTGAATGACTTCTATAATCCCTAATCCCTTAGGTGAAAACAGAAATTCATTCAAGAAGCGAAACAGATAAATTCGTTACAACATCTCATAGCATGCAAGTTCTATCCCTAGACTCATGCATTAATATAGTGATGCACTTCCTCTCCTAATTCAACTATCAATCTTCCGAAGGCATAGCTGACACGAGATACAAATCCTTAAGAAATAGTTCAATTCAGTCAAACATTAATATTCCTATCTCTATTTGAATTTCATGAATTAAATCTCAAGAATAAGCATTAAGCAAGGAAGAGATCAATCAATTTGGTGAAATTACACTTGAATTAACATAAGAAATTCAAAGAATTCTGAATCGAATCCCCAATCGCTATCCTAAAGTCTAACCTAACATGGAAATGAGAAAAGAAAGAAGGAAAATAGAAACTGCCGTGGCTCAGATGCTACCTAGTAGTAAATAATAGTTAATTTCCACAAGTTTTTATGTTTCTATGTTGATTCTTGTGTAGGATGTATCTAGAGCTCTGAGGAATGGAGAAGAGATGAGAGCAAGGAATGGATTGAAGACAAAAATGGAAGCTTGGGATGAAAGATCCAAGACCTGAGATGAAAACTTGGAGTGCAAGCCATCAAGAAAGAGAGAAGATGAAGCCCAAGTCATGAAAACACTTGCATTTGCGCCTAGGCATGAAAGGGGGCGCAATTGACCCTTCTCCTCTGGCAAGACGCGCCAAGGCGTGAATCTGGAGGCGCAAACGCGCCAGGGCGCGTGCCAGGGCGCACTAGAGCCCATCTTCTCTGTCTAAACGCGCCTAGGCGCGAATCTGATGAAGCAGGAGGGCGCAAACGCGCCAGGGCGCAAATGGGTGGCGCGGTTGTACCCATTTCAGCTGGAGATTTGCGCCAGGGCGCAAATCAACTTATGTGGAGGCGCGATTCTTCACCTATATAAGGGTTTTTGGGCGGAGGGATTCATAACTGTCACTTCTAGCTTCTTTTGCACACTTCAATTGCGTGATTGCACAATTCTCTCTTTTCTCTTCTCTGTTTTCTCTTCTCTGTTTTCTCTTCTCCTCTCTCTTTCTTCTTGGCTCTCAATTTTCATCTTCTCACAACTGTGGATACTGCAACAATTGAATTTGTTTCTTCATTTTGATTCCGCGAATCTTCAAGTGCTGGTTCAATTTACGCTCTATGTAACATCCCAAAAATTTAAATATAGTTTAAGAGAAGTTTTTGTAACAGAGAGAAATATAAAAATAATTAAAAAATTAAGAATTTTTGAAATTACTATGCAAATAGTAAATTACTGTGCAAATAGTTAATTACTGTGCAAATAGTAAATTACTGTGCAAATAGTAAATTATGTACAAATAGTAAATTACTGTACAAATAGTAAATTACTGTGGTAAATAATAAAATTACTGTGGTAAATAGTAAAATTACTATGGTAAATAGTAAATTTACTGTGGTAAATAGTAAAATTACTGAGGTAAATAGTAAAATCACTAAGGTAAATAGTAAAATACCGTAGAGGAATATTCTCGGGAATATTGTCGTAGAATATTCGTGGAATATTCGTGGAATATTCGTGGAATATTCGTGGAATATTCTCGTGGAATATTCTGGAATATTCCGTAGTAATATTCTATGGAATATTCGTAGAAATAAGACTTGGGAATTTTATAAATAGGGCTTTAGGGGTTTGGATGAGAAAACAAACCAAAGAACATTTCTATATTCTCTCAAGCTCTCTCTCTTAGGAAGAAATATCTCTAAAAAGGAGCAAGTAAGTAGAGGAAGAGTATAGGAAGTTTGGGAGAAACCCGTAAGGGAGCATCCTTATCCTACTCTTCTATTCTTTGTTTTGTTGTTACTTTCATTATATTTCTTTAGTTTTTCGGATACTAAGGTGCGAAGATAATTCTTAGTATGCTCTGTGGTTGCGGTTTTGTCCGATCTTCCACATCGTAACGTAATTATTCTTGTTACGAGGAAAAGTGTGGTCTTGTTTATTGGTTCTTGATGTTTCCTTGATAATTCTTGGTGTTTCTTGTTTCTTGGTTTCTTGATTTATTGGTGTTTATTGGTGTTTCTTGTTGTTGATTTCATATCGAAATATGTCTGGTTTTGAGTTGGATATGAATAAGTGGTGACATGCATGGTTGCATGAAATTGGTGATGGACTTGAATTGCTTAATGACCGATTTGAAATGCCTAGTGGAGAGGCAATATTCTAAGATTGCTTGGTGAATAGGCAATGCTTAGAAGGTTTTGAAATGAATATGACCTAGTAAAGAGGTCAAGATTTAAAATGTGATAAAGGTCATTATACAATTCAAGGTCCTAGAGCATGCTGCATGATGACCGGATAGTAGTGACCAAGTCGTAAGTTACGATTCCGTGTGAGTGGAATACCGTGGACTAGAGGGGGTTCTCTTGGTGGGAAATTGCCCCGCTCATGATGATCACATGTTGCGGGGGAGTCGCTGGGACCGAGGGAACTCGACAATTACTGAGTGTCTACCACCGGTGGGTCCGGAGAATGTGAGGACCAGATGCCCCAGGCTATTTTCAGTGGATGGCGCCACATTGCATGTTGAGTAAATAGGGAAAGTACATCGTGAGGATACATGCATCATATAGAAATAAGAGCATGCAATAGTGATTATGTGTACATGATTATTGTGATAAATTACTAATTCGTTTTATGGTTGATTGGTGGTTTTACCTTGTGAATTGAATTAATGGTTTGGACACAGGTTTTATATCAATAAATTACTATTTTTAAAGAAATTGAAGAATATTAAAGAATATGGGTTTAATGAATATTGTTCCTTATTTTCAAAAGTTTTACTATAATTAAAATTATTTGAGGATTAAGGAAAGCTCACCCTTGCAATTCTATTTTTACAGATTTGCAGGATTGAGAAGTTGTCACTGTTTTGCACTGGTTGTTGCTACTATCTTGTTGTGAAGATGCTTGTTATGTTTTGTGTGTAGAAGTGTTGAGTAAATGTTCTAAGGTAGCAGAAAGGTAGTTATGTAAAATAATAATAGGACAAAGTTATGTAATCTGGTTGTAATGAACTTTAAAACCTATGTAATAAAAGTGTTGTTTTCTAAATCTCTTTTATCTACTATATCATTAACCACTTTAAATTACAAAATATAAGTAAAATAAGTAAATAAGAGGGGGGTGATACATTAGTGGTATCGAAATAATGAACCGGTTCGACTTGTGGAGTTATGTGTCCGTTATGTTTTTGTTGTGTGAGAATGATTGTTTGCTTGTGTGCTTTGTGTGCTTGTTTGATTATTTGGTATGCTTTAGTGAGTAAATTGATTAATTAGTGTTTACTTGATTGCTTCTTGGATCACTTAATGAAAAATTAGTTTTAGGGTTAGTGACATGGCTTAGGATTAGATAGGAATAGAAAGTAGTGGTTGAAAGAAGTTATAGAATTGTAGTTAAAGCCCTATAAGTTCTTACCTAAGTTTTTGATAAGCAGAGTAGGCTAAAAAAAAAAAAAAAAAAAAAAAAAAAACGAAGAGTTTAGGAAAAGGAGTTGTTGTTGAACTTATAAAGGATGTTCCTACCAACTAAGACTAAAGATTTAAGGAGAAAATTACCCTTTTAAGAGTATTACCATAAAAGAGAACTCCCTTAGAAGAGAAAAAGATAGAAATTTTTAGAACTAAGATTAATATATGAAGTTCTCCTTAAAAAGTAGCAAATCAAATAAAGAGGATCGAAAGTGAATCCTAAAAGAAACCAATTTTAGGAAATGATCCCTTCAAAGGAGAAGTCGTACTAAGGAATAGGAAAAACCTAAGAATATCACCAAAGTTAAAAGTCCTTAAGATAACTTTATAGGAAATGATTAGTAACTACCTAGCTCTTATCCTAATACAAACCTTTGACAACACTAAGATGCATTTAGAAGATATACTAGGATGATACAATAATGGTTGATGCATTTTGATGGTTAAAGAAACCTTAAAGAAGCTAGAAGGATTCAAACCGAGAGAGTAACTAGTATTTTTAAGGAAGAAAGAGTTTAGTTAAAGGAGGAATAAGTAGTAACCCAAGGAGGAATTAAAGTCGATACGCTTAGGAAGATTACCTAATGTTAAAGGATTAACCACCTTGACTTGAGAAGACTAAGTTTTGTATAAGCATGACCAATAGTTTTAAAGAGGCACCAACAATATCAACTAGGGAAATCAAAGGTTGTAGGAAGAATATTCACCCTTGATGGAGTTAAGGTCTCAAATATCAGTGATCTAGTACAAGGTACGTACGTGGAATTTCTTTACTTGTACTATCTGACTCTGATGCCATTCATTCCTTTATATATATAGATTGTGCTAAAAGGTTACAACTTCCACTATTTTTCTAGACATTGATTTAATAATAACTACCTCTACCCATGAGTTTGTTACAACCACCTATATCTGTTTAGATTGTCCTATAAAACTAAGTAACAAAACCTTCATAGTTAACCTAGTTTGCCTACCTTTAAACCAAATTAATATTATCCTTGGAATGGACTAGTTATCATCCAACTATGTCCTGATAGACTGCTTTAATAAAACCTTAATTTTTCAAACTGAGCAAGAAAGGATATTGAGATAATTTCTACCAACCAAGTGAAATAGGACATGAAGAAACCCAATTAGGTATATATGATCCTTTCTAACCTAGAAGTGGAACGAAAGGTCACATTCGATAATATACCGGTAGTACAGAATTTCTCTGAGGTATTTTCTGAAGAAGTAAACCAACTACCACCTGAAAGGGAAGTTGAATTTTCTATAGACCTGATACCCGGGACTGGACCAATTTCTATTGCACCCTATAGGATGTCACCCTTAGAATTAGTGGAGCTAAAGAAACAAATAGAAGAACTATTGAAGAAACAGTTTATTAGACCTAGTGTATCACCTTGGGGAGCACCCGTACTCCTAGTAAAGATGAAAGACGGAACTATGAGACTATGTGTAGATTATAGACAATTAAATAAGGTAACCATTAAGAATAAGTACCCCTTACCAAGGATAGATGATCTTATGGACCAACTAGTAGGAGCTTGTGTATTTAGTAAGATTGATCTAAGATCTGGATATCACCAAATAAGGGTAAGAGTTGAAGGTATCCCTAAAACGGCTTTTAGTACCCGATATGGACACTATGAGTACATGGTTATGCCCTTTGGTGTAACTAATGCACCAGCAGTATTTATGGATTACATGAATAGGATTTTCCAACTATATTTGGATAAATTTGTGGTAGTGTTTATTGATGATATTTTGGTATACTCAAGAACCAAAGAGGATCATGTTAAAAATCTTAGAGTGGTATTACAAATCTTGAAAGATCAACAGTTATATGCGAAATGGTCCAAATGTGAATTTTGGTTAGAAGAAGTTAGTTTCCTAGGACATGTAATATCACAAGGAGGAATTGCAGTAGATCCACATAAAGTAGACGAGTTCTAAAATGGGAAAGACCAAAAAATGTGATGAAATAAAAAAGTTTTCTAGGATTAGCTGGATATTATAGAAGATTTATAAAAGATTTCTCCAAGATAGCTTTGCCTCTCACAACCTTAACTAGAAAAGGCCAAGCTTTTGTATGGAATAACGATGTGGAACAAAGTTTCCAAACACTTAAGAAAAACTAACTCGCTCCCTGTTTTGACCCTACCAAACCCAAGTGAATCGTTTGAAGTCTATTGTGATGCCTCTAAACTAGGTTTAGGAGGAGTGCTAATGCAAGGAGGAAAAGTGGTAGCCTATGCATCAAGACAATTAAAAAACCATGAAAGGAACTACCCAACCCATGACCTAGAACTAGTCGCAGTAGTATTTACGCTAAAATATGGCGACACTATCTTTTGGAACAAGATTTGAGGTATTTAGTGATCACAAAAGCCTTAAGTATTTATTTAGCCAAAAGGAGTTAAACATGAGACAAAGAAAGGTGGATGGAATTTTTAAAAGATTATGATTTTGATCTTAAGTACCATCCAGTGCAAAGCAAATGTAGTAGTTGATGCATTAAGTAGAAAGACCATAGCAATATCAAGTTTAATGGTTAAAGAGATGGATTTAATAGATCAATTTAGGAACTTCAACCTTGCATGTGAGTTTACTCCTGTTAGTATTAAGTTAGAGCCTTAAGAATAACTAATGAATTTATGAATGAAATAAGACAGAAACAAGAAATGGATCCTTTTCTTAATAATCAGATTGAAGCCATAAGAAAAGGAGAAAATAGTAACTTCAATATTGGAGTTGATGGAATTTTAAGATTTCAAAATAGAATATGCATACCTAATATATTGGAACTTAAGAAGGTAATCTTAGAGGAAGGACATAAAAGTAAGCTTAGTATTCACCCGGTGCCACCAAGATGTATAAGGACCCGAAGACCGTTTTGGTGGCCTAAAATGAAGAAAGAAGTGAACGAATTTGTATATGCATGCTTGGTATGTCAAAAGGCTAAAATCGAACACCAAAAACCTTCGTGAATGCTGCAACCCTTAGAAATACCGCAATGGAAGTGGGATAGTATCTCTATGGATTTTGTAGTAGGATTACCAAGAACTTCAAAAGGAACAGATTCTATTTGGGTAATAATAGATAGGTTAACCAAATCGCCCATTTTATCCGATTAATGTAAGGTATTCATTAGAAAAACTAGCCAATTTATATATAAGTGAAATAGTACGATTACATGGTGTACCCACAAGCATAGTTTCAGATAGAGATCCTAGATTCACTTCTAGATTTTGGGAAAGTTTGCAGAAGCGTTAGGAACAAGGCTAAAACTAAGTTCTCGCCTATCACCTCAAAAAGATGGACAAA
The DNA here is from genome assembly GCA_026586105.1 of Hylodesmum podocarpum. Classification (NCBI taxonomy): domain Eukaryota; kingdom Viridiplantae; phylum Streptophyta; class Magnoliopsida; order Fabales; family Fabaceae; genus Hylodesmum; species Hylodesmum podocarpum. The sequence goes on from JALJEV010000256.1 coordinate 135,178, forward strand.
TGAAAGAACTATTCAATCCCTAGAAGATTTATTAAGGGCATGTATTTTGGAATATAAAGGAAATTGGGATAGCCATCTACCCTTAATAGAATTCACATATAATAATAGTTACCACTCTTCAATTGGAATGGCCCCATATGAGGCATTATATGGAAGAAGATGTAGGACACCTCTATGTTGGGTAGAGCAGAAGATCACATAACCTTAGGACTGAAATAATACAACAAACTACCTTGAAAAGATTAAACTAATCCAAGAGAAGATGAGAGCGAAAGACAAAATAGGCAAAAATGCTACTATGATAATCGAAGGAAGGACCTTGAGTTCGAAGAGGGGGATCATGTATTCGTAAAAGTAACACCTTGACTGGAGTTGGCGGGCTCTCAAATCCCGCAAACTCACACCTCGTTTCATAGGACCTTTCCAAATTCTCAAAAGGTTGGACCGTAGCCTATCAAATTGCATTACCACCTACTCTGTCAAATCTTCATAATGTCTTTCATGTATCTCAATTAAAAAAGTATATCCATGATCCTTCACATGTGGTGGAACTTGACGATGTTCAAGTAAAAGAAAATCTCACGTTTGAAACCCGACCTTTAAAGATCGAGGATAAGAGGATCAAGTTCTGAGAGGAAGAGAAATTCCCTTGGTCAAGGTTATTTGGAAAAACGGAGCAAGAAGATGTTACATGGGAATTGGAAGATCAAGTGAAAAGCAGCTACCTGAATTATTCCAATAAAGGTAAATTTCGAGGACGAAATTTTTTAAAAGGAGGAGTATTGTAACATCCCAAAAAATTTAAATATAGTTTAAGAGAAGTTTTTGTAATGAGAGAAATATAAAAATAATTAAAAAATTAAGAATTTTTGAAATTACCGTAGTAAATAGTAAATTCTTGTAGTAAATAGTAAATTTATGCAAATAGTTAATTATGTGCAAATAGTAAATTTGTGCAAATAGTAAATTATTGTGCAAATAGTAAATTACTGTACAAATAGTAAATTATCTTGTGGTAAATAATAAAATTCTTGTGGTAAATAGTAAAATTACTATGGTAAATAGTAAATTTCTTGTGGTAAATAGTAAAATTATGAGGTAAATAGTAAAATCACTAAGGTAAATAGTAAAATTATTGAAGTGGAATATTACGGGAATATTAATGGAATATTACGTAGAATATTCTAAATGGAATATTCGTGGAATATTCGTATAATATTCTGCGTAAATGATACGTAGCAATAAATAAGACCTTAATTTTATAAATAGGGCCTAGGGGTTTAGGATGAGAAAACAAACCAAAGAACATTTCTATATTCTCTCAAGTTTTTCTTAGGAAGAAATATCTAAGAAAGGAGCAAGTAAGTAGAGGAAAGTATAGGAAGGCGGAGGAGAAACTTTGTAAGGGATTTGTCCTTATCCTACTCTTCTATTCTTTGTTTTGTTGTTACTTTCATTATATTTCTTTAGTTTTTCGGATACTAAGGTGCGAAGATAATTCTTAGTATGCTCTGTGGTTGCGGTTTTGTCCGATCTTCCACATCAGAACAGAATTATTCTTGTTACGAGAAAAAGTGTGGTCTTGTTTATTGGTTCTTGATGTTTCCTTGATAATTCTTGGTGTTTCTTGTTTCTTGGTTTCTTGATTTATTGGTGTTTATTGGTGTTTCTTGTTGTTGATTTCATATCGAAATATGCCGGTTTTGAGTTGGATATGAATAAGTGGTGACATGCATGGTTGCATGAAATTGGTGATGGACTTGAATTGCTTAATGACCGATTTGAAATGCCTAGTGGAGAGGCAATATTCTAAGATTGCTTGGTGAATAGGCAATGCTTAGAAGGTTTTGAAATGAATATGACCTAGTAAAGAGGTCAAGATTTAAAATGTGATAAAGGTCATTATACAATTCAAGGTCCTAGAGCATGTTGCATGATGACTGGATAGTAGTAGACCAAGTCCGTAAGTTACGGATTCCCGTCTGTGTGAGTGGAATACCGTGGACTAGAGGGGGTTCTCTTGGTGGGGAAATTGCCCTGCTCATGATGATCACATGTTGCGGGGGAGGTCCTGCCGGACACCGGGGAACTCGACAATTACGGAGTGTCTACCATAGTGGGTGCGGAGAATGTGAGGACCAGATGCCCCAGGCTATTTTCAGTGGATGGCGCCACATTGCATGTTGAGTAAATAGGGAAAGTACATCGTGAGGATACATGCATCATATAGAAATAAGAGCATGCAATAGTGATTATGTGTACATGATTATTGTGATAAATTACTAATTCGTTTTATGGTTGATTGGTGGTTTTACCTTGTGAATTGAATTAATGGTTTGGACACAGGTTTTATATCAATAAATTACTATTTTTAAAGAAATTGAAGAATATTAAAGAATATGGGTTTAATGAATATTGTTCCTTATTTTCAAAAGTTTTACTATAATTAAAATTATTTGAGGATTAAGGAAAGCTCACCCTTGCAATTCTATTTTTTTTATAGGATTGAGAAAGTTGTCATTTTTTTTACTTGGTTGTTGCTACTATCTTGTTGTGAAGATGCTTGTTATGTTTTGTGTGTAGAAGTGTTGAGTAAATGTTCTAAGGTAGCAGAAAGGTAGTTATGTAAAATAATAATAGGACAAAGTTATGTAATCTGGTTGTAATGAACTTTAAAACCTATGTAATAAAAGTGTTGTTTTCTAAATCTCTCTTTTATCTACTATATCATTAACCACTTTAAATTACAAAATATAAGTAAAATAAGTAAATAAGAGGGGGGTGTTACACTCTATTGTTGTTCTTCTTCGTATTGCATGATATTGCAATTGTTATTCCGTTTATGCTTTCATTTTCTCTTTAATTCGTTGCTGCAATTTTACATTCCGCTGTTCTCTTCACGTTTCATGTTTACATTCCTCTGCTCTTCTACTCTGCTTTCAATTTCTACTTCTGTCTTTATTTTTCCATTTAAATTCATATTCTCTGTTCTGTTTAGGTTTTATTGAATTAATTCATGAAAATCCCCCTCCTAATTGTGAATAATTCTGAATTAAGTGCATGCATGTCTTCAGAGAGATGACCTAGGTTGAATCCTCTATATTACAAGTTTAATTGGGGATAAATCTAGTTTTTGATGTTCATTCGATAGTGAATTATCATATTACCTGCAATAGTAGTTGTTGTAGGGGTAGCATCCCCAACAGGAACAGCTCCGGCAGTGCCCGCTCTGGTAGCTGTATCTCCGACACGTTCAGCTCGTCCAGCGACAGCTCGGGCAGTAGCATCTCTAGTAGTAGGTGAGAAGAAGAATGGAATGGTTGCACCTCTTGTTTGTGCCTTGGTGCAAGCTCGCGCCCATGTTTTATGCCTAGGCGCAGCAAATTGCGCCTCTCATTTAAGGGAAACGCGCCTAGGCGCGTCTTGTCCGAGAGCAGGGGTTGCAATGCGCCACCCCCTTGCTTGAATTGCGCCTCGACGCGTTTGGTCAGAGACCAAGGGTGGTTTGCGCCACCCACTTGCGCCTGGGCGCAAAAATTGCGCCCCACACCCCAAAGAAATGCGCTAAGGCACATCTTGACAGAGAGCAAGGGGTATTTGCGCCCCCTTTTCATGCCTTGGCACGAATTGATGTCCCAAGAGGTTAGTTTGCCTCTTCCTATGCAATTTGCTACCACTTGTGCACACACTCTAAGTCATTTTGTGTTTAGATGATCCATCATATGCACAAGGGTCACACCTAGAGTGAACCATATTTCTCACTAATGTTATTACACCTCATACCTTCTCTTATTTCCTGTCAACTCAAGAACATTGTAATTTCAACTATTTATTCCTATATCTATTTTTTATCAACACAAGGATCAAAATGATTATATAGTATCATGTATTTACATTTCTATCTAACTTCAAATTCTATTTTATTTTTGCTTTTTCAACTGTTAAAATATTAACAACTATATCACAACAAGAAGTTACAAAGACTTCTCTTAATTGAAGTGGGTTGCCTCCCACAAGCTCTTCTTTAATGTCATTAGCTTGACATTTACAGAAGATGGATAGACAGGGAATGAATGAAAATAGAACGGAAAAGAGTGGAGGGAGAAAAGAAAACTCCCTCGACTGCTCAAAGTAGCAAGGTGGGTGTAAGTGATACCAACTCTTGCTCTATGGTTGTTCAATGGTGCTTCCTTGATAATGTTGTAGCTGCCCATTCATCATGAATCTGCCCTTGGTACCTACCAGAACAAACATCCACCAGGATCAAATATCTGTTGGTCCCTATGTATGAATCTAGAGGGGGGTGAATAGATTCTTGCTAAACTTTACCCCAAATTCGCGTGTTTCTAATTCCTTTTAATTCAGCCAAAGCTAATCTTGATTACCTATCAATTACCATTCAATTACAGATTCAATTACAGGTTCAATTACTGACTCTATTCCTAAACCAATTAATGAGTTGATTATCAATACAGTTTCCAAATACAGAGCAGAATATAATCAATAACAATATAGAGAAAACTGTAAAGAGAGTAAGGAAGAAGATGAGTGCACAGCTATATATACTGGTTCGGCCAACTGCCTACGTCCAGTCCCAACCCAACAACTGTTGCGATTGGCTTTCCACTATCAAATGATTTCTTTTGTATCCTTTTACATTCACTCTGCAACAAGCAATACAAACAGAAATCAAAACACCCAAAACTGTTCTTCAACCTGAAGAACAAAACTTCCCAAACCTTGGCACCTCCAAGATCAAACTTTGAGAATCACTTCTCAAATACAATGATCTATCTAGAGAGACCTCTCTCCTAGAGCAACAACCCAAAATTGGAAATATAAAAGATCAGTAAAGAATACACCTTAAGTGCAGAATCTGATCACAAACAAGCTTTATGAAATTCACCCAACAAGGATATGGATCAAGTTTCCCCTTGTCTTTGAAAACCTTGATGAACTCTAAATTTAGAGCATATGAAAGTGTAGGAGCAGTTGCAAATAGTTTGGTTTTCAGAAATCTCATATGCTTCATCAAGGATATACTTATAGAATCAATTTGGAGGGAGAAAACGTGCAAATCTGAGCTATAACGGTCCATGTAATTGATCCCAAATGCATGTAATCGATTACACTAGCCGTTAGAACCCTCCAATTTGATTTTTCCAGGCATGTAATCGATTACCACGAGCATGTAATCGATTACATTAAAGAGGGAAACCCAAAATAGTGAATTTCAAAGCATGTAATCGATTACATAGGGGATGTAATTGATTACACCAGAGAACTCAGAGCATGTAATCGATTACATTATCCATGTAATCGATTACACCAGAGAGAAGGATCAATGTAATCGATTACACCAAGCCTGTAATCGATTACATCGATGAAAATGGATTTCCAAGGTTTTCAAACTGTTTTTCTCAAATGGAAATCAAACATTCTTCACATGATCAATCATACACTAGTTTTACATATCTCTGGGGTCTTAAGCAAAGAATACAACACATATATGCCTATACTCAACACACAATACATAGTTATATCCTAGTTACATTCAACTATGGAAAACCGAAAGATACATTCATCAAAACCAAAACACATAAGAGAGACACAACAGCATTCTTCAAGCTTCAAGTCCAACAATCTCCCCCTTTTTGGTTTTGATGTACCAAATCACTTTTGAGGTTTTCTTAGAGTTAGGATATGTGTTGTTCTTTTGAAATACCTGCATATGTTAGTAATCTCCAAAAAATACCATATGCATATGCACTACTAATTAACCATTCATTCAAGTATGTATGATATGATTCAAATACAAATATAGATCAAGACCAATGAATCATAAAACAAACCAAATTTTATTCAATATCAAAGACAAACATTTAACATAGTCCAGAATTCAATAAAACAGTAAAAACATTAGAAACCTATCAAAGCTAATTTCAACTCTCAACTCCCCCTATCTAGTTACTCTCCGGATAACCTAACTATTCTCCCCCTATTTGGTATATCAAACCAAAAAGAGAGATCACTGATCATCGCCATCATCATCATCATCTTGGTTGAGGCGCTCCATGATAGTCTCCATCAAAGACCTCATGTCAAGGAAGTGCAGATTCTAATTCCTTTCCAAGTCTTTGATTTGCTTTCCTAGATCCTCTTGGCGTTTATCCATCTCCTCTAGCCTATCTAACACAATGGACTCAAAGCGAGACTTAGGGATGTAATCCCCATTTCTTGAATCCTCATCATTATCGAAGGAGGATGTTCTTCAGGTTGTGGTTGTTGTGGTTGCACATCATCTCTTGAAACCCATCCAGCTGGGGTTTTCACCAAGCGCATTTTTTTTAAGGCCATATCTCCAATGACTTGAATATCCTTCACCAATTCGCGACTTTCATTGGAAACATCCACTTGATAATGCTCAAGGATACGAGAGATGAATAATCCATAAGGACATTTGTATTCAAGCTTTCTCTTAACTTTGACCATATTGTCCATCATAACATGAGCCCAATCCACTTGAATACCATTCTTCATAGACCATCAACACCAAATCTTCTTCCATAATTTGGGCATGGTTAGTTCCTCGTCTTTGCCAAAATCAAGATATAGTATAGTGAAGAAGACGATCGTCGGTGTTAAGATCGCCAATGCCAAAGGTCTTCCTCAAACCTCGTTCTCTTCTTTGCTGTTTCGGCTTCCCATACCTCGGGGTTTTCAAAAGGCTCATATAGAATGAATTTTTCTCAAGCTCAAAACCCTCTTCCATAAGATTTTCCACAGTGGGAATAATGCCCTCATTAGTTATTCCAGCATATCGAAAGAAAATATTAGAGTCTATGACAATTGATTTTCCTTTTACCTCAGAGGATATAGTGTCATTGATTCGATCCTTTGTGAGATTTGAGTAAAAGACTCTGACCAAATCCGGGTAGATGTGACCCTTCAAGCTAACAAACTTCTCCAAATTCTGATCTCGGAGAAGAGTCTGAAACGTGAATCCTTGATTCCCCAACCAGTTGAAATTCAAAATTTTTGAGGGAACAAGTTCCCTATTTGCAAACTCTCTAAAGAACTGAGATTCTTGTTCTTCAGATGTGAACCAAGCGTTGTGAGGACGACCCACGTTCTCTCCGGATGTAGCAGGAGCTTTTCTCTTGGAGGAGGATTCTTCTCTGTGCTTCGTGCGTCTCTCCTCTTGGGCATTCCTATGGGCTCTTGTTTTCACTCTCTTGCTGCTCCCTGGTCCTTCCATTGTTGGTGGTGAAGAAGAAGATGAGTGTGGGATAGAGAGATTAGGGTTTGGAGGCCGTGAGAGATTAGGGTTTGGAGTAGAATGAGAATGTGAATGAAACCCTAACAAACTCTAATAAAGATCACAAAGGGTTGGTTCAGAGAATGGGCTTCCAAAACACAGAACATAAAGCCCAGAAACGAAGAACAAAGCTCGAAAAACACTTCGAGCTCATGTAATCGATTACACCGTGATGTAATCGATTACATCGTAACCAAAGCCATGTAATCGATTACATAGCTATTGTAATCGATTACATCCAAACCAATCTCTGTTGTAATCGATTACATTGGACCTGTAATCGATTACATCGTAGCTTTAACATTCTTGTAATCGATTACATTCATGTTGTAATCGATTACATCCTATAGAAAACCACAAATCAAGTTGAAAATAGGCTATGTACTTTGCAATGTTCATGGATTTTACATATAGAATGATTGAAAAACATTTGATTCTTCATGTTAATGGTCAAAATCATGTAATGTAATGAATTCATACCAAATTTAAGCACAATTGAATGATTAAACTCTCATACTTACAATACTTATGTGAGATGTTCTTCACTTAGTATACCAAGATTGGTTCTAAGTTTGAAGAACCTCTCCTGAAGCGAAGGTTTGGTGAAGATATCCGCGAGTTGATTTTACGTGTCAATGAATTCCACCTCAACATCTCCTTCTCAACATGATCTCTAATGAAGTGATGACGCACCTCAATGTGCTTCGTTCTTGAGTGTAAGACCGGGTTCTTTGTGATATCGATGGCACTAGTGTTGTCACACTTGATTGGAATATGATCAAGCTTAAGTCCAAAATCTTCGAGTTGTTGCTTCAACCAAATGGTCCGAGCACAACTTGATTACCTGCAACTACATACTCGCCTCTGCAGTTGAAAGAGCTACACAGGCTTGCTTCTTGTTATACCATGAGACCAAGCTTCCTCCAAACAAATGACACACACCACTTGTGCTTTTCCTATCGTTTTACAACCTGACAAAGTCAGCATCACTAAAACCAACCAATGTGGGATACGTACCTTTTGGATACCACAAACCACAGTTTGTAGTTCCTTTGAGATACTTCAAGATTTTCTTCACAGCTGCCATGTGTGATTCCTTTGGTGCAGATTGGAATCTTGCACAAACACACACACTGAATATGATGTCTGGCCTACTTGCTGTGAGGTACAAGAGTGATCCAATGATCCCTCTATATCTTGATTGGTCTACACTTTGTCCAGCTGCATCATTATCCAAGTAGAGATTAGTTGACATAGGAATGTTTGAGATCTTACAACTCTCCATGTCGAATTTCTTCAGCAATTCCTTAGTGTACTTTGCTTGATGTATGAAGATTCCATCTTTCAGTTGTTTGACTTGCAGTCCTAGGAAGAATTTGAGTTCTCCCATCATAGACATGTCAAACTCCCCTTGCATGCTATTCACAAACTCTTCACACAGAGATTTATTAGTTGATCCAAATATAATATCATCAACATAAACTTGAACCAACAAAATACAGTTTGACTTCCTCCTTATGAAAAGAGTTTTGTCAACATTACCTCTGCAGAACCCTTTTGACAACAAAAACTTACTCAACCTTTCATACCATTGTCTAGGGGCTTGTTTAAGACCATATAGGGCCTTCTTGAGTTTGTACACATGTTCAGGAAATCTGAAATCAGTGAATCCAGGAGGTTGTGAAACAAAAACTTCTTCATTGATATAGCCATTCAAGAAGGCGCTTTTAACATCCATTTGAAACAACTTGAAATCATGTATGCGACAAAAGCAAGTAAACTCTAACAGCTTCTAGTCTAGCAACAGGGGCATAGGTTTCACCAAAATCTATTCCTTCTTGTTGATTATATCCCTTAGCTACTAGTCTAGCCTTATTCCTAACCACAACTCCATTCTCATCTAACTTATTCTTAAACACCCATTTTGTTCCAATTACATTCATATCTCTTTTAAAAGGTACTAACTCCCATACGTTATTCCTTTTAAACTGATTCAATTTTTCTTGCATAGCATTCATCCAATATTCATCATTTATAGCATCATCAACACAAGAAGGTTCAAATTGAGATACAAATGCATAGTCATCACAGAACATGTTATGAGTAGATCTAGTAGATACTCCCTTATGGATGTCTCCAATGATGTTGTCAAGAGATAAATCTCTTGGTTTCCTCCATTCTTTTGGAAACTCATGAGAAGTAGTTGGTGGTTCTTCTTTGTTCTTCTTTGCTTATGCTTTCTTCACCTACATGCTCATCATCATCAACAAACACACTTCCCTTTTGGGATTGTTAGTTTCATCAAACTTAACATGCACAGATTCCTCAATGCACATTCTTCTTTTATTAAATACTCTATATGCTTTACTTGATGATGAATATCCAATAAACACACCTCATCAGCCTTGGCATCAAACTTACCAATAGGCTCTTTGCTATTATTCAAAACAAAACACTTACACCCAAATACCCGAAAATGAGAGATATTGGGTTTCTTGCCTTTATAGAGTTCATAGGGGGTTTTCTTTAAAATAGGTTGAATCACAATTCTATTTAGAACATAGCATGATGGAAGCCGCATCATAAAAAATATTTAGGTAAATCACTTTCATTCAACATAGTTCTTGCTAGTTCTACTAAAGATTTGTTTTCCTCTCAACAACCCCATTTTGTTGTGGAGTTCTTGGAGCCGAAAAATTGTGATCGATTCCATATTTTTCGCAAAACTTTTCAAAATGTTCATTTTCAAATTCCCCTCCATGATCACTTCTAATAGACTTGATTTTCAAATCTTTTTCGTTTTGAATCTTTTTAGCAAGTATTTTGAAAACTTTGAAGGTGGTGTCTTTACTTGGTACAAAAGCAACCCAAGCAAAAAAAGAGTAGTCATCTACAACAACTAATCCATATAGATTTCCACCTAAACTAGCAGTTCTAGATGGACCAAAGAGATCCATGTGCAGCAATTCAAGCAGTCTAGAAGTTGAAACAACATTTTTAGATTTGAAAAGAGTTTCTAGATTGCTTGCCTTTGACATGCATCACATAGGCCTTCTCTTTTGAACTTTAATTCGGGTAGTCCTTCTACTAAGCTCTTAGATGACAGTTTATTAAGTTGATGAACATCAATATGTGCTATACGTCTATGCCAAAGCCAAGATAGATCATCATTAGACATAAGACATGCATGATATGATGATGAATGATCAAGTTCAAGTGTATAGATGTTACCTCTTCTCTTACCTACCATCAATACCTCATTCGATTCGTTGTTATTGATCTTTTGCAAACACTTTGTCGAATGAAACTTGATAGCCTTTGTCGCACAATTGGCTAATACTCAAGATTAAACTTCAAACCTTCCACAAGCGGTACATCTTCAATCACGGAGTTGGATTTGTCTCCAACATCACCAATACCCAATTTTTGCCTTTGTTGTTATCTCCATATACTACGAACGCATTCTTTGGATTTGAAGGAGATAAAGTTACTCTTGTCACCGTCATATGTCTTGAGCAGCCACTATCCAAATACCATGTTGAGTGTTTGGCTCTCAAGCACACCTACACATAGAAAGATATCATTTGGTTTTTTGGTACCCAAATCTTGTTGGTCCTTTCATGTTAGAAGCTGTGACTATCTTTCTTTATCCATTTAAACACACCATTATCTAAGCCTTTCTTTCTAATCATGCAGTTATAATGGTTATGTCCAGTTATACAATAACTACATGAGAAGTTTCTATACTTGCTAGTTTGTTTAAATGTATGGAACTTCTTTTTATTATTTTTCAAAGGGGCAGTAAAAGATTTACACTTTGAACAGGGCAATTTCAATTTATCATTTTCATCTTTTAATTCTTGATTATTGGTTTTCAAAACAGAAATTTCTTTTTCTAAATCAGCAACTCTGTTTTTCAAAACCTTACTTAGTTTTTCAAATTTTTCTGCTTCTTTAAATAACTCAAAAAGCAGTATATAATTCATCATAATCATTATCATTTTTGGAGGAGTCGAGAATCACTTACCTCATCATCCGATTCAGGTTTAGCCATAAGACATAAGTTGGCTTCCTCATTTTCGCTTTCACTAGAGGATGGCTTGGTCATTTTTCTTCCCAAGCAATGTAGGCCTTTTTCTTCCGATACCGGTCCTTCTTGGGTTTTTCTTCTTGCTCCACTCTTCAGGCTCATTTCTTATTTGATTTCTTCAAGTTAGGACACTAGATCTATAGTGTCCAGCCTTGCCACATTCATAGCATGTGACCTTTGAAGATGATCCTTTTCTAGCATTGTTGAATCTCTTCTTGTTGTTGTTCTTCCTCATGAACCTTTTGAACTTTCTGACCATGAGATTCATTTCTTGCTCAGATTCGTTTCCACAGCTTGATGATGCATCACTATCACTAGCTGTGTCCTCCACCCAAGTGCCAAACTCTTAGCCTTCTTGTCTTTTGCTCTTCATCACCATACGTGACATATCCATCTCATATTCTCTCGACTTACCAAACAACTCGGCACTTGTCATTAAGGCCAAGTTCTTTGATTCTCAGAATGTTTGGATTTGTTGGTTGCCATTTTTCTCGCTTAGAGACTTAGACCTTTATGTTTACCTCTTCCTCAACAAAGACCTTACCAAGTCCTTTGAGGTGATTCACAATGTGTGTGAATCGTTTCTGCATGTCCATGATAGACTCACCTTGTGCCATTCTGAACATTTCATACTCTTGGATGAGTGTGTTCTTTCTAGCTCTTCTCACCTCAGGAGTACCTTCATGAGTCACCATGATGAGATCCCATGCTTCCTTTGCTGTTGTACAAGCTGAAATTCTAAAGAATTCATCAGAGTTTAATGCAGAATGTATAATATTTAAAGCTTTAGCATCATTAACTCTCCTAATTTCTTGGTTCCACTTCTCAAATGGTTTTCTAATTCATT